>OX424576.1:38182545-38395045 GCA_949152435.1 Gastracanthus pulcherrimus | reverse complement strand
AGTATTTCCATAATTTATAAATTTCACGATCACTGTGCTAAGTCGGGGTGAAAGAAATATTACAGAAAGATGATTGTTATGTATTTATAACGAATTAGGAAATAGATATGGACAACTTTTTAAAAGACCTACGGGCGGAAGGTTTTATTTCTAGAACGATGAAAGATAAATATTTATTCTTATATGGAACTCGAGCTGTAAAAATATATTTTTAATTAAGCTGACCATCAGATTTTTAGTGGGTAATGAATACGTTTTGTGACCTAAATACAAAAATTATCGCTTTTAATCTGCGCAAACCAAAAGTTGTACAGTACTTCCATTACCTACTGTATGATATAGAAAAACATGAAACTTCAAGAACAAATTTATAACTTGATGAAAGACTTATATGAGAAGTTTAATTAATTTAAATCAAAAGATTTTAATTTCAAAGTTTTCAATAAAATAAGCATTCTAATAAAATGATTTTATTTTGGAATATCTAGGCTAAATAGTTACGAAGTTAAGTAATTATTGATAAAAATATTCACTTTTGTTAGACTTTTATAGATACTTAAAGATTTTAAGCTTATAAAAACTACTAGAATTATCTTTTACTTACGATACTAATCGGCTTAACATAGGTAGAAAAAATTTTAATTTACTGAATATAAAAACGGCTAATACCTTAATTGTCTTAAAAAGAAACTAAAGACACTACTATTCAAATAATTTTTTGTAACATTAATAGAATTATATATAAATGTGTAAACTTTATGTATCATTCATAAAATTAGTACACGTATGATTTTAAATGATCAAAACGAATAAATAATATAACTGAATTAAGCTTTTAACTAAATAGCAAGCATGTTTATAAGTACGAACTATTTATTTCGTACAACCTTAGAGTTCAAACAAGCAAAACTTTTTATAACTTTTTTCATGAGAACTCATTCAGGCATAATTATCCGAAAAATGCTTAATATAAAACCTCGGGTAGTGCGACCTTTGAAATTCTCGTCTCCCACACCACTACGTCGGTGGCCGCGGTATTATCAGCGCTCATTTCATGAACTCCCACCCTCCTGCCCCCTGTACCTCCTCCTCCTCCTCCTCCTCCTCCTCCCGCCTCGCCGTCAAATTATACGTCCATATTTTTATTATCTCGGTTCTCGCGGGGGCGCGTCGCCCTTTGCCGTCGCGCGCGCGCACGCGGCCTGCAAACGAGAACCTGCAGTCGCGCGCACGGAGGAAAGGAACCGTATAGGTATATAGAGAGAAAGAGAGCGCGAGGGACTTTCTTAAAATTCAATATTAGCCCGCGGCGGTCCTTCGCCATCTTATATTCGTGCGCCTGCACCGAGCACAGCCAGCAAGTTAGAGGAGCGCGCAGCGCGTAGCAACGCAGCCCGACAGCAAGAAAGTCGAGGAGAGAGAGAGAGAGAGAGAGAGAGAGAGAGAGAGAGAGAGAGAAAGAGAGCTTGCGAACGCGTGAAAGAGCCGGAGCCGCGCTAAAAAGGGAGAACGTCGGAGAAAATAAGAGGGAGAGAGAAAGCCAAGGGACGCCGAGGGGTGATAGCGGGAGAGAGACAGAGGGCTGTATTGCACGGGAGGGAAAAAAATATAATAAAAAGAGAGTGTACGAAGCACGACAAAGACGGAGAATGGAAGGGGCATAAATGAAATGCGCGCTGAGAAACAATGAGAGGACGAAGAGCGAGAGAGAGGGTGAAAGAAAATTGCGTAACGTCGAAGAAAGTCGAGTCGCTCGCTAAATAGAGATAAAGAAGGAGCTTGCCGGCGCTCCAGGATTCCGCGAGATACCGGTCGAGAGAGCGAGAGAGAGAGAAGGAGAGAGAAAAAGAGAAAGAGAGGCAAAGGCTGTACAGGGGTTGTGGCGCTGAGCTCCGAGCGAGGCGGGGGCAGGAGCAGCCGCCATCCACCCTCTTTCTCTCTCTCTGTCGCTCTCTGGTGCTGCCACTGCCAGTGCGGAACCACCCTTCGCTCCGATGGCAACGCGGGGGTTGCAAGAGAAAGAGAGAGAGAGAAAGAGCGCGCGCATCCACGGTTACCATGGCGATTCTTTTGCTTGACAGGTGGCGAGCCTGGTACGTAGAGCGAGGAGCCGGGCACGCGAACCAATCGCGCACGGCGAAAAAATATTCAATCACGTGTCAAGGACTCGAGGGGTTGGCGGCGTGGTAGCAGCAGCGGTGCCGCCGCCGGAAAACGAGGGGGTGGCGGTGGGGTGGCGGTGGGGTGGGGGAGCGAGGCGAAGGAAGCCGCGGGCCAACGGCAAGGGATGGCGGCGGGGCCTCGCTCTCTTTCTTTTTCTCCTTCTGACGTGCAGCGCCGGCAGCAGCGGCAGCAGCAGCTCTCTTTTGCAGAGAGCCAAAGGGGGCTCCGGGCTCCGGGCTCCCAGCTCCAACTATGCCCGCCTACTCGCGCCGTCTCGCTCTGGACCTCTGGCTCCATGCGGGACTAGAGCTTACGAGAGAGGGAGAGAACCACTCGATGCGGGAATAATAAAATGCCCGGGATTACATATTCAAAATCAATGGCCGAACAAAGGGGGTGGCAACCGAAGACCGAGCGAGAGAGAAAAAATCCCTTGGACGGCCGACATTTTATCCGGCAATTGCTGTGCTGCTCTCCCTCTCTTTATCTTTTACTTTTTATTCGCGATTTTTCCTCAATTTCTGGACTTCCTTTTTTCACGGGATTCCGTTTTCCTTCTTCTTCTCCTTCTGCTTTTTCTTCTTCAGTTTTTGGTTCGCTCCTGTCTTGCTTCACTTTCCATGGGCTCGTGCTCTCTGAAAATTGTTGTAATATATTTAGAGAGTGATTTATGTACTTAAAATGATGGAGTACTTCGTAAATACATAAAATAAGAGATGCTACATTTTTTTGTCTAAAATTCGTTTAATGAAATGTTACTATAAATAATTGAATAATTTATATCTGCGCATTTTCGTACCGCAAATAACGGCTAATTTTATAATTTATAATGTAAATCACGATAAAGAAATGGGACGTTTATAAAAGTATAAGAATTTATGTAAGAATTTTAAATAGATGTGCCGAGACTCAATATTAGTTATAGAATTACCGAAAAATCTGCCAAAGAACATCATAGATTACAAATTATATTACGGTAGAATAAAAAAGTTTTTTCAGTATATTTGGTTTTCGCGCAAACTAGCGCACAGAAACTTTTGACGAGTAAGAAAAACTCGAACTTTCGAGATTACGCGGAGCATATATAGGAAAAGTAAGTAAGTTATTAATATATATCTATATTTGAAAATATCCGTTAACTGCTTCATTATCAGATAACGAGGAAATTAACGAGCAAGCTCATTACGAGATAATGAGACCAGCTCTCGGCACCAGGACTTTAGAATTTATTTACCTTCGTACTAATGCGAAGTGCCCTTTAAATCTCCCACTGTTTATAATTAGTAAAATCTCTAATTGAAATATCTGCGGTTATTTCCATTATCTGTATGATATAATGGTATTTTCTTATTTGAAAAAAATACTTGTTTGAAAATTCTTAAATATGTATCTATAGTAAAGATTAATAATTAAAATACTTTAGTTGTAATGTTTTTTAAAAAAAAATTTATTTCCGACTTAACTATAAAGTCCACTTTATTGACCTGAAAAGTGGAACGATAGTGACATATTATTCCCTCTTATTCTTTATTCCCGCAAATCCGGGAATAAAGTAAGTTTTCGGTTTCTTTGGCTTTCTCTCTTTTTTGTCAAATTTAAATTAATATTTCTTTCTATATTAATATAAATCTCCAATAAATTCTAGTTCTTTCCGTAGGTGGTACTTTTCAAGACAATAAAGTGGCCACAGTCAAATCGGAAATAAAGTTCTGTATGCAAAAGGGGAATAAAGTCGACTATTCCCTCGGGTTATTACTAGTTGCATAATGTACTATTATTTAAATGGTTAATACGTATTTTAACTTTATATACAAATTTTTTACCTACTTATTTAAACTAAAATGAAAACTTTGGAAAACAATACATAATGATACTATTATTTATTCAATTATAAATAATAATGTTTTCACACATCTGACAGTAACGTACTTTTAAGAGCCAATTAATGTAGTTCCGCGCGTACCTCATTCCGCACTTTTTTTCTGCAAAAGCATAAAAAACTCGCTCCAAAGAAAGGAAAAGAAAAGCGTATAATTCCATGACTCGCCGTGGGCTCATTAATCACAGGCTGCTTAATAATGATGTAAACGCTCTTCCCTCGAGGAGGCATTTTCAATTATTAGCCGTTTAGAGCCCGTTTGTTATACAAGCGATTTAACGAGAATGACTTGCCCTGCGCAGCGCGCGTACCGGCATGAGGCAGCCAGCCCAAAGCCAAAGGCCGCCGAAGGGGAAGAGAAAGAGCGAGAGAGGGAGAGAGAGAGAGAGAAGAAAAAAGCCGGCGACTCGCTATTAAAGTATCACGGAGAATCGGGCAGGATAATTTCACAGACAATCGGCCAAGAAACGCCCCGGAGATACTTTGCGCGAGTTAATCAGGAGTCTAATTGACTACGCGGACAACGAGATTAATGGCGTCGTTTCAGCTGCTCGCGCGCGCGCGCGGAGTCGACGCCGCTTCTCGAATCTTATATTATACTCGTGCACCGGCCGCAGAGCCAACCGATATCGAACGCAACGAGGAAAAATCCCCCGAGGGCTTGAAAAATTCATTCGGAGAGTGTGTACACGTGTATAACTGTATACACATTGCCAGCGAAGGCAGCCGAGCTGCTGCGAAGACGTGCAAGAGATCCTGCCATACCGATAACTCGAGGGAAATTGAATTCTCATTCGCGGAATGCCCGGCCCGACGCGACGCGACGCTTTCATTTCATTTATAATTGAGGATCTTTCTTTTTCTTTCTTGAGATGGAAAGTCAACGAGAGTTTTTTCTTGTTATTGACAAGCGAGACGAGGGGCTGCGCAAACCGAGATGTATATTGCAGTATGCTGTTGATCTGGAAGTAATGATGTTTCGTGTATAAAACTTAATCAATATTCACTGCTTATGATTGTATTCAAACGATAATGAGTTTATCATAAAGTTTGTGATTCACAATTTTAAGTATAATTCTATAGACTATGAACGAAAAGAAGTATTGTTAGAATAGTTTTATAATTGCTATTGCATATAAATAAGACAAGTATGAGTCATTGAATCTAAAAAAAAACAAGAAAATAAGTAGTGTAAATGCATTTATGAATTGCTCAACTCTTTTTAAAAAGTTTAGCTAAAATTAATTATGAAAATTATTTTCATTATACGAAACTTAAATGTATAAATTAATTATTAATGTGAAACAGAAAGCAAAAAAAAGGCAGACAATTTATTTTAGTTTTATAAGAATGTAAAAAATTGTATTATAAAAATATATTATGTTGAATTACCTACTGTAAATATGTAATAAATAAATATATCGACAAGGAGCTTATGAGCATTACAACGTAAAACTAGCTAATAAAAATTTCAATTTGCTAAATACTTAAGTCACCTGTCACCGACAAATACAAGGATCCACTTTTCTCATATCGTTTTCAATCTTAAGTAAAAATCTTGACGAAACGTTGTTGTCCCAATTAAAAACAACTTTTCCGTGAGATATTTTCTTAAAATTGTAAATTTAATGAAAAAAGTGGTTTGCCGTATTCGACGGCAACAGGGAGGTTTAACATCACATTAATGCACGTTAAGAAAGTTTATTCAAAGAAAAACATTTAAAAACTATAATGACTATAATTTGATAACTGTAATGCAGTCGAAGCCAATATATTCCGTGTGAAAATAACTGTTTACAATACTTGCATATTGTACAAAACGTTCAAAAAGAAATCCTAATTAAATAATAAAAATAATTATAATAATACACACACGTTATATACACGTAAAGTAGTAGATGTTGTATTCGTCAATATTTACATTATATCATGAAACCCCTGTTTCTTCTGTCCTCGTTGCGTCCCCTTTACTACTTCAGGCTGAAGCGCTTTATCTATGTGCAGTTTATTACTGCGCAGCAGTACTCGAACCGACAATATTAATTAACATATATAAATCTCCGAAAAAATATTAAATCACTGTATAAATTTGATGAAAAATGCTGAAAAAACGAGGATCGCGTTACGCGTATGCGAATGAAATGTAAGCAGCATGGATATTCAGATGGCCGGCCGATTTAAAACTGGCCCCTTGCATTTTGCATGAAGAACGAAAGGGTTACCCTTTCGTCGTCGTTCACACGTGGAGGGGACGAGAGAACAACGTGGACCTCGTCCGGCATAAGATTTTTGCGTGCCCCAATCCGTATACGTTCTTTTGAAACGCTCTCATTGGACGGGTGCGTCCGTCTCTCTTCAGCAATCGTAATTAGAAGTATACTGCAACGAGGGTATCCTAAGCTGCGCAAAAACTAGAACAATGGAATAAAGAATAAATATTTTCCTTTCAAGGTTCTCGCATTGTATCATTGATATTGATATATTGTTTGTTATACAAGTATTAATAGTCTCTGTAAATTGAAATAATGTTTATTTGTACTATTGTTATAATTGAAAAAATGACCATGCTTTCCAATTTGTTTAACTAAATAAGTCTGGAAAGACGTTAATTCTGACAATTGTAATAAAGAATTATGTGATAGTTGAGTGGCAAATCTATAGAAAATATAATTTCTATATATTAATTTAGGGTAGTTCCGATTTAAATTTCGATTTACGAACAATTTAAGGAAGTACTATTAGGTACTCCGTGAGTCAAATGCGTCTTAGGTAGTTTTTGACTTCCTTGGTAGGCCAAATCGTGTGCGTAAAAGGTTGAGTGAGCATGAAAAATTTTATTCGTTTGCTTATATTAGCTCTCAAAATTCGTGAATCAACATTTGAGTTTTTGCATTATATTTATGGGATATTAAATATATATTTTTCAAAGATTAATCGCAATTAGAACAGCAGTTTTCATGAATTTCACGATTGCAACTGTTGAAAACGTGAATTCCCATAAGGCTACGAGTTCAAAACGCAAAAATAAAATTATTAATATCTTTTTTCTGGGTTGGTATAGCTTTGTAAAAATTTGAAGTCAAAACATACTAGTAGACAAAATTTCAGAGTTTTCTGAACACTAATTCGAAACCGATAGTACTTCCTTAAGAATTTTGGAGGTGGTTATAGTTTTTCATATTATGAATATTATGATTACATCCCTTTATTTCGGTAATATTTGGCTTTAAAGTCAAATAACTTATCTGAACCTTGAATAACTTTACATTTTAAAAGTGAATTTATTTTTTTCATGATCGCGTGGCAATCATAATATGATATAATCATTATATTATTGTTAATAGTAAAGAAACTTAAAGCAATTAAGTCTATAACATAAAATTATAATATACGGGCGAGTATCCTAGTATAGGACACCCGAGCAGACACCCTTTTACTAGTGAAAGTTGAAATTTTAAAATGGAAATTAGCAGAAGAACAATTTTTTTAAGTAATAAATTATTTTTGGACAAACATAATTATCTGAACTGTATAGGGTACTTGTCCATATTTATGAGCCTGTCCATATTTGTGTGCTTTTTTTTTAAATGTAATTTGCAGCGATTAAATCATAAATGAATCAGTAAAACTATTTTTAAAACTAAGATAAACTATTAAGTTAGAGTTTACAAGAGTTACATGAAAGTTTAAAATGTTTTTCATAGAGTTATAATTTTTGTAAACATATGAATCATGATTTGGTGGTTTTACTTTGTTTCCTTGTCTAAAATGCTAAGGATTGCTTGACTTTTCAAAACTTAATTTAATTATTCGGACGTGATATATGACAAACAAAATATTTATTGTATCATAAAATAATTCAATTTAATATTAAAAAATGTGAAATGAGCATTTTAGATTCAATTTATTAATTTATTAATGAATCCAGTAATACCGCGAGATTTTCGAAGTTTATCCGTATTTATGCGCCCCCTCATGATCGACGGAATAACCTCACTTCTGCTTGTAGAAGGGAGAAGAAGTTTTCGCAAGCTTTATTTTTTCCAAAGCTGTTGTTATGGAATAGTGCATAATAGATCATTACCATTGTATCAGTTTGCATGAATTTAGATAATTTATAGATTATGAATTCTATGTCAAATACTTAGTTTTGATCATAATATCTCTGTGTCTATCACATTTATTAATTTCAAATATTTTGAAACTTTATTTATATTTATTAATTATTAATTTAAAACTATCTAATTACAATTATTTATTATAATATTTCAAAATAATATATAAATAAAAAATAATAATAATAAAATTATTTAATTAAGCTTATTTTAAGTTATGTTATAATTAAACAAAAAATAGATTCTATTGATATTAATATTTAGCAGTAATTATAGAAATAATTAAAATGAGATTTTACGAGCACATTAATCGGGGGCACAGTTTTTTGAGCAGGCACACTAATGGGGGCACAGAATTGTGGACACGCATCCTAATACGGGCAGATTGGGCACAGTAATACGTTGTAGCCCATTAAAGAAGCACACTAATATGGACCTAAACCTTTCTTTTATTTCTAATATATCTGTATGAATGCTTAATATATTCAATTAAAAGAAAATCCATCTTAATCACGGAACGTTAGAGTACCTATGTAAACTTCAATAGCAAAGATTAAAGCTATATACGTTCAGCAATCAATTATTAAATGCAAAAAATTGCTTCATGGCACACTAATACGGACAAGTACTCTATTAATGAAAAACAAAAACTTAAAATTTTGAGTTTTCAGTACGGAACGGATAGCAATGGAGTGTATCTTAACTTAACTCTCAGTACGAATGCATTTAGCTATTAGTTATAGTTAAAACGTATGTGTACAATATAAAATAGTATGTTTTTAAAAAAAATCAAATTTTAACGTTTTTAAATTTTAAATTTTAGAGCTACGAAAATTAACTTTTAACAAGAAGTATAACGACTTATCCACTATTTTCGCTATAACTTCCGGAGGGTCGAATTAAAAACGAGCTCTGATCATATTTAATATAACTTTCACGAATGGACTTGCTCTTATCTATTAACCCTTTGCGGGGCGGGTGCCACTATAGTTCAGTTTTTTGTGCATAACTTAAACAGTTTGATCTCAAATATTTTTCAATATAATCCTGAATACCTAAGGAAAAAAACCCCGATCATAAATTTACAAATGTTTGTTTATATAATTAGTTATAAATAATGTAAGATGAAAAAACTTCGATTTTTTAGATTAAATTCGCCCCGCAAAGGGTTAAACTGCATTCAAAAGTGCAGTATATTTGTGACGCACAAATAAAGTTTTAATAATTTTAATATTTCTTTCAAGCTTTTGAACAGGCATAATTTTATGCTTCAAAAATATCATTTTCTGTTATTTAAAAAATTAGTTTAAGTTTATTCAACTTCTTGTTTGTAACTATGAATAATTATTTTAAATTACATATAATAATTCTATAATTTTTAATGGCAGATCTTTCGATCAATTTACTTTACTTGAAAAATGTTAATAACTATTCTGTATAATAAGAGGGTTGTTTAAATGAATATATGTTTTGCTGTCTGTATATAATTCATGCACAACACAGCATCATATTTTTTAGCAGCACACTGTCGACAATGTAGCCATTTCTGCGTAATGGCGGAGATTGCTCTCCGCCCCCTTCGTATCTTCCGTACAAGTTGCGCACGCTGAAAAATGAAATATCTTAAAAGGAAAAATGTTGAATTCAATTATAAATAATGTTTCTTATTTATTATCATTATAAAAGTATGCATTTTACGTTACATTAGTAGTTTCTTTTTGTAGTTAGTTAGTTTGTTTATTTATACTATATAATACATAATTTAACAGAAAGTGCAATATTTTACATCTATTCTGAAAGATTTTAATATTTAAAAAATTAATTTTTTAAAAATGTCAAACAAATTCAAGTTTAATTACATCAGTAACTTATCATAATCTACCCAAAAGTTTCTAAGCAATGTAACGCAATTAACTAACACTCTTATCACTAATTCATTTGGGATATATCAATAAAGTTCGAATATAATTAGATTCAGATTTATATAATTTAATTTTATGCTATACTTACTATGTTAATCAGACTGTATATTATATATCAAATATAAGTGGGATGAATGAACCAATTTCCCTTTATTAATTAAAAATATTGCTTTTCTGTGAAAATTTGAAATTACAGATTTTATTATACATTGAAAGTAATGTTCGATTAAAAGAAAATTATATAACGTAATACTTTTAATCTGAAACAATTTTTTAATGCCTAGCTTGAAACAAAAAATTCCAGTGACGCCTGAGACATTAATATTCATTTTTAAAAAATAAAACAATCTTGACCCCTTAAACATTATGTCATAATTTCAAGTGAATTGTTTAAAAACTGTTCACAAAAACTTGTATTTTAACTCAAAAAATGAATTTCAAGATAAATGAGTTAAGGTGGTTACTAAAGTAAAAATGGTTATTAAAGTTTTATATGATATTATTTCTTTGTTAATGTTCCCCTTTTTTAGTGATCCAAAATTCCGTAAAAGACATTGTTTTGCTATAGAACTAATTGTATCTTATTCCTTAGATCCTAAAGTATCATTTCAAGTCGACCGGACAAAAATTGATAAAGTAATGTGAGTTAAAAATATTAAATTATACACAACTGATAAATAGACCGCAAACTTTAAACGCGTTTTTCTCGAAATTACATTTTTTGAAAAAGAACCGTGATCATGATATCTCGAAACCCGTTAGATCAATCGACCTAAAACTTTTTCGTTCTTATTCTGGGTATCTTTTTTTTAAAAAGGACGCTATTCTTTCAAAAATTATTTCTGTAAAATCCTTTGTTCACTCTCGAGGTATATTCATATACTAACTGAATCTTTTTGGTTTCTTGATTTCTGATAATTTGGCTTGGAGTTATTATTGTGATCACCGCACGACACCTCCGTGAAATCAGGCTTCTTTCAAATGCCCCTAATTTCCGTAATTTACAATATTTTGCAACGAAAAGAATTATGAATGTTGTTTAAGATGTGTACTTTTGCTATCAACATTTTGTTGTAAGAAAAAATAAATTGAATTTTTTAAATAATTTAATATGTAAAATGTGATTTATTTAGATTTTAAACATCTTTCTCTATCAGTGTACATTTGTAACTTTAGCAAAACTCTTTTTGAAAATGCATACATACACCTAGAAATTCTGTTTTTAAGCTAAAATGAGACTTTTAATCTTCAGGAGTCATATTGAAAGTTAAGATTTTCAATGTGTTTTAATGTAAAAAATATCTTTTTGTACTTTTAACCATAAGAATTAATTTTATTGATATTAGTAGTTTTAATTTAGGTTTGTTTTAAAATACTTTGTAGAAGAAAAAGCAATAAAAAATTTGATTTTTCAAAAATTGATGGTAGTTTAGAGCCTTTAAAGTAATAAAAAAATATTACAGTTTTTCTTAATTTTTTCAGAATTACTCTTTATATAATAAATAAAAAAATAATAATAAATAAAAAGAATTTCTTTGTATGTAGGGCGATTTTATCGTTTAATTAAATTTGTATTGGTCTGCATGCTAATTTTTAATATTACACGTATAAGATTTTGTAATACTCAAAGACCGTAGGTATATATCACAAAAAGGAATAAAAAATTATCTCTAAACGTGTCACCGTAATAAAAGCACCAACGTACTGCGTATTACGTCCCCATATAAATCGCAATATCAACGATCCAAATAATGAAAATCACCGTGAAGGAATAAAAAAGCAGGGAAGCTAAGTGTGAAATCTCATTGGCATGCTCAAGGAACGCGATACGCTACAGACAAACACCATGCTCGTCGCCCTGCAGATAGCGCATACATAGAGTAGGACAGCGCGCGAGCGAAATTAGCCTGGGCCAGTGGGCCAATAGACAAAAGCCAAAAACGCGATTTTTTGCTCCGGGCAGCTGGAATTATATCGAAGGGTCGACGGAGAAAAGAGAGGGACATCGTACTTAATAAACGAGTGAGCATCCGGGGGTGCGGTCCAGCCGTCATTGTTTCTTCTGCGTATCGGCAAACGGTCGGCGTGCGGCCGAGCCACGCGCGCAGGATGCCGCAACGGCAACGACCGAAAGGGTTAAGGGTCCGAGGGGCTTACGGGGATTAGGAGCGAGAGAGAGACGGAGGGAGAAAGAGAGAGCCGAAAGCGTGCCCGCCGTCCGTGCGGGGTTAGGTATGTACAGTCTCGTATCTGGACCCACAATGGACACCTGGAATTCCACGCAAAAAAATGTTAAAAATCACTCTCGGTCTCTTCGGTTCAGGGGTCCTCGGATGGCCACGCGGATGTGTCCCATCGGCATTGTGAGGTTTGGCCAGCTGCGCTCGCCTCTGCCCGCTGTCTCGGAAATTTTCACGGCCCTTCGTTGACCGATATCTCGTGTGTGCGCGTACTTTAATCCGCTTTTCAAACAACGATGAGTGCGAGGCGTTTTTATACGCTCCGCGCGGCTACCCTGATTAATTGTAGTTGGAACGTGATATTTTGTGATAGTTGCGGTCATGCGTGTATACGTTGAAAAAAATTGTTTTACATTTGAAATATAAGTACGTGATCTCCTACTGGATGTTAGGAAAAGAGAAATGCAAAAATATGAAAGATAAAAGTTTAAAGTATATAAGAGTGAAGTATTTACATAAGTTAAAATTTTTTTAAGTGTGCAAATCAGCATTTAAAGTCAAAAGTTTAAAGTTTTGCAAGTTTAAGTATTGTCACAAATGTTTTAAAGTAAATTAATGTTTAACTTAAATATTTTCATATTTCTTTATTACAAATTGGATGTGAGTGTGTAATTCAAATTAACAAAGTAAAATAGTAATTCGCCGTAGCCGTAAATTCCAAACTAAAATATTGCAAAGCCATAATTGTTGATATTATCAACAACATAATTAAATTTCACACAATCGACAGGCACTTGGTAAATTAAAGTAGATCTAAAGATTTTAAAAATGGATGAAATAATAATTGTATCGGGTCTTTCTCCGCAAAAATCTTAATGCTCTTATAGCGTATATCATGAAATGGAAAAGGTTACAATACATTTCATTCATAACCAACAACATTATATTTAATATTTCTCGTGTACAAAATAAATTATAATATACGTACATCGTTATTGCATAAAAAAACTGTATACTCAAAAAACCATAAAAAATAAAATAATCAAAAGATAATTTATTTCTTAATTTTCTGCGCGCAATTCAGTGCCGCGAAATAACGGATACCCCGGCAAAAAATGACGCTAATATAATACTCTGCTTGATGTTACGCAGAATACCTTCATGAGGGTGTAAAATAAGAATTTCCGTCCAATTTTCCGTCAGACTTCGTTGAGTCGCCGCGTGTTTGGGTGTCCCCGGCGCGAGCGCACGCGCCAAGTACACACCGCCACCTAGAGCCCCGTCCTCCGCCGCTACTGCCGCGCTGCGAGAGCAGTCTTTCGTTTTTAAATTCACAAACGTCGCCTGCTTCTCCCTTCGTTATGCCAAGTTTTTGCATTCATAAAGGACACCCAGGAGCCTGCTCGCTCGTAGAGAGAAAGACAGAGAGAGAACGAGAAAGAGTCGCTCCGGCGCGTTACACGCGAAACGCAAATTCCAGCGAAAAACTCAACGAACCGACGACAACGGTCCAATCTCGTAATTCCATTATAAAACAGAGCAGGCGAGCCCTGCGCACTCGCGCACGTATATACATCGTGGATTTAAACATAAGGGAAAGGCGCTGTACGCGGAGAAGCGCATGCGAGGGCGACGACGAGGCGAATGACGCGAATCGATACGAAGTGTATTGCGTGGAATAAAAATTAGAGACGAGACTGGAGTCGGGCGTTATATATAGCGATGGCGGCGTCGGCGATGCGCGGGCGGTGCAGGCAAGGGCGAGGCGCGCAAGAAACAAAGGGACGCGAGAAGTCGCGGGAGAGAAAAGGAGAGTATATAGACGGAAAGACAGAGAGACAGAGACAGAGAGGGCGAGAGCGACAAAAAGGGAAGGACAAAGGAGAAAAGCTCTCGGTTAAAAGCGAAAAAAAAATACGAGGAAAAAAGCATCGCCGGGGAGAGTCGTCGAAGCCGGTGGAATGGGAATATCGTGCTCGGTGAGCGCTCCTCGGAATTACGCGATCTCCTCTCCCTCTCGCCGTTCACCCGCTCTCATTCTCTCTCTCTCTCTCTCTCTTCCTCTATAATACGCAAAGGCACCGATGACAATGTCTTGGGAACTGGCTCTCTTTGCGCTCTCTCTCTCTCTCTCTCTCTTTATACGTATACCGGAGTACAGTACCGCGAGCCGAGTAGTAGTGCGAGTATAGAGGAGCAAGAAAAAAACAAGGGCAAAAAATCGAGCGGTGAAATGAGCAGGGCCAGATAAAGGGACAGATAAGGGTCAAATGTACGGAGAGAAGAGCGTGTTGCGCAATGGAGAACGCCAGTGAGAGAGAGAGAGAGCGATAGAAAGAGAAAAGAGGGGTCGGCTAGCGAGCGAGAGCAGGTGGGGCGGCAGAACGGCCGCGACAAGCGCGCAAAAAGCTCGAGTTTTATTGTGCGAGATACGGCCGTGTGATTGGCGTGAAAAAATTCTTGCCAGCGCAGAGAGATAAAAATTAGAAATTTATTGTATATATTTTTTTTCCGCCCAGGGAAAGGGTGGTTATTGTCTTGTCTTACTTTCATTATGCAGCGCAAAGTAAGAAGAATAATATGGATGGGAAGTTTCTACTGTTCATTTTAGTTTTTAATGAAATGACACTATATACATTTTTTATAATAAATTTGTAATACTCATTTCAACAGATTTCTTATCTTTTAAATTGCTACTCATTTGTATATTTACATATAGCATTATAATAGTTTAAAAATTAATAGTTTTGATGTAAAATTATAATTTAAAATTTTAAGAAATTTAATAAAAATTTATATTTTATTATTCAAAAAGAAAGTATTGTTTATGCAAAACAATTCACAAAACTCGATTTAACGTAGACTAGATGATTTCTATGTGAATAATTAAATTTCAACTGCAAATTAATTAATAATATTGTCACCTGAGAACAAATTTATTTGTAAAAGATACTCGCGTGAGACAAATAGTTCTCTCCACGCATTTTCACACGGAAAAAATCATAAGAACAGGTTCAAATACAATTACCGTCTAGAGCTCTTTGTCAAATCAGAAAAAAGTAATTTTTTGTTCGCGAGTAAAATGTACACCGAGAGCAAAAAACGATACCACGCTCGGTTTGAGAAAGCGAACGTGACAGATACGGAAATCTCCTTGCTTCCTCGCAAAACACGTCCACGCGCAGTCCATACATTGTATACTTAGTCCCAGCATCCCCTGACAAGAGGAGGAGACCGAGTCACGGGAAAAGTCCATAACAAACTCGATCCAAAGTGCGCGTGCATAAATATACGCATATACAATCATACATGCATATCGCACGCAGGACGTACAGCAGCTGGTTTGCGCCTTGTCGGGCTCGCGCGAAGGTAAATTCTTGCGCTCAGCATCCGCACGTAGGCAGCCTATGTATGGCAGGTCCCTCGTCGTACAGGTTTCTTGAGTTTCACACAGCGGCTTATAGGCGCGCCGCGCGCACAAGGCATTTTCTCGTCGGCCCGGTCTTGTATGAACGCTCGCGAGCTAGCGCGCGTCACTTCTTTCTGTCTACTACCCCCTTTTCTCGTCGAGAGTGGCCCGGCATTGTTTTTACCTCAGCGAGACCAGTTTTTGTTTCTCCGCGAGAGAGAGAGAGAGAGAGAGAGAGAGAGAGAGAGAGAGAGAGAGCGCGCGAGCAGCTCATTATAAATGCACGAGGCTCGGCAGCCGAATATTGTGTTCGCACGCGCGAATCGAGGAGACTATGGGACTTGCTCTGCAAAGAGAGAAAGAGAGAGCGAGGCTATGCCTCGAGTCTTGGGCGAGTGAATGAGCGAGCTGGAGGGAGATAATAGTGCAGGACAATGAGAGACTTGAAAGAAGTGGAAGGAAGGAAGAGAGAAAAAACTTATGTGTGTACGCGGCAGGGAAGAGAGAGAGAGAGAGAGAGAGAGAGAGAGAGAGAGAGAGAGAGAGAGAGAGAGAGAGAGAACGCACTGATAGAGAAATATGTCGAGTTGTTGTCGCGAGAGAATGCGAAATCCATTTTGATGCTGAGCGCTCAACAATGTAAGTGCTAATGTATGCCGAGAGAGATGAAGATCTCGCGCTGATGCTTAATATTATTTTTGAATTAACGCCTTATCGCGATGTGGAACGAGTTATTAAGATGTTTATGTGAGACTTTTTTTCATTGAATAAAAGAAGGCTATTTTACTTGGTTTAAATACGAGATTAAACTTAATTTTTTATGATATTCATTGACATTATTAAGGACACAAAAGAGAGTAAAGTAAGTTATACCTCTTTGTAAAAAAATTAAAAATAATTCTTTTGTATTGTTTTTTTGATTATGCAAATCTTTATTTAAATATTTTTTAAATTAAAATATTTAAATTCAAAATGACAAGAACTTTAATTTTGCCATCAAGAATGCTATTCAAGGGTTTTTGTTTTACCCGAAAAGAATGCCTGCCAACACATGTGACATCGCCGTGCAAAAAAAACTTGCGCGACTACTTTTTTGTAATTAAAGAGAAGCACGAAATTGAAAGAAATTATTTCTTGTATACTCAATGGGAAAGTTTGAAAAAATATAACTACAATTATTATGTGGAAATGAAATGTACTACTAGAATATAATCTATATTTACTATACTACTTTATTAACGTATCGGTGTATAATGTTTTTATTAAATATGTATTTATGATATAATAATTTACGATGTATATAATTTTAAAGCTTTGGAATTATAAATAGATAAACTAAAAGGAAAATAGCCCTCGTCAATAAATCATCTTATAAGCACGCTAACCCCGTTAGAGTGAAACGTTCCTCCAAAATAGTGCAAGAGGAGCCCAAGAATACAACTTTGCAATAATGTATACCATCGGATATTTGAATTTTAAAACTATATTATTAATTTTCATACGAAGATAAATAAATTCTAATGTAAGGTATGCGCATGATATTTCTTGTTGTCTGTTTTTGGAGTTTGACTGTACTTTAAAGTAAAATATAAACGAGAGTAAAATATTCACTCTAATCATGATTCTCTCAAACCTTAAAGTGAAACTTCATTCTAACAGATTTAGATTAATGTTCAAGATAAATAATTATTCAAATACCTATATATTAGTTACTCAAAATATAATTTTTCTATTAATTACCAACTATAATAACAAATTTATGTTAAATATGTAAAATATAAGTTTATAAGAAAAAATATTGTACATCAAATATATTACAAGAAGGTATTAACTTCGACTATAATATTAAGGAATGTCCGAACAAATACGAATAATTAAATCCATTTTGTTAGTTCAAACTTGATTGTACATTTTGTGAGCATCTTAATTTACTGTTTCTGTTTGGTTTATGATAACATTTTCATCAAAAAAACATAAATCGTTGGTTCAACTTTGTGCCAAAAATTAAAAATTAAATTTTTTTATTTTGTTTAGATACTTCTCAATTAATAAATAATAACATATTATTTGTCATAATGCGTTTCTTACACATAATAATTGTACACGTAATTATTGTGCACAATTTAGCATTGGTCAAATATATCTATATATAATTTGACCAATGCTAAATTGTGTACAATAATTACGTGTATAATTCTTATGTGTAAGAAACGCGCTATGCCTATAATTTTAACATTATTGGTAATATAAAGTTACGCTTTTTAAAAAAGTTCTGTTTGAAAGATTTTGAAAAAAGAAACATGCTGTAACTGAGCAGTTGTCGAAAAACCAGAAAATAGTTCCATTTTTGCTGTCTCTTTCAAAAAGCATTGTTCTTTATAATTCTGGTAAAATTAAGAAAACCTGTAATCTTTTACTATTAGTCAAATAGTATAAATAAATAGTTTTGATTAAATAAAATAGAATAATATATTACAATGAAATAAAACCAAAAACAATATTTATCCAAAGTGGAATTATCCGGTTTTGTTCGATCTCACCTTAATTTTACAAGGAGAGTCCACACCCTCAGGGTAACTAAATTTGATGAAACTTAAGGAGGTGTTCTTTTTGTACCTATAAATGAAGCCTAGCACAAATCGTTATTTCCAATAAGCCTCGTTTCTCGAGATATAAGTCATTATACCCCAAATGTGTATGTAATTTTAGTAAGAAGAGGCACGTCTTCTTCTCAACGTAACTCTACATATTTTTACAGTGAAAAATTGCCCTAAAACACAGTAAAACTAGGTAAAAAGATCTTTAATCTAAGCTTTGTTGTATATAAAAATATGAATCCGAATAAAAGTTATTAACAATTAAAAATGGTGACTAAAAAGGTGTCAAAAATCACCAAATTTATAACAATTAAGTTCCGTCTAATATTCATGCATTTCTAGTCATCATATAACTTTTACTCAGATTAATATTTTTATATGTAACAGAGCTTAAATTAAAGCTCTTTTTGCCTAGTATTATTGTGTTTTAGGCCCATTTTTTAGTATAAAGACATGCAGAGTTACGTTGAGAAGAAAACATGCTTATATTTACTAAAATTATACGCATTTGGGATATAATGACGGATATTTCCAGAAAAAAGGCCCATTGGAAAAAACTACAGGTGCTAGGCTTCATTTTTAGGTACAAAAAAAACCTCCTAAAGTTTTCCTCCCGAAGGGTGTGGACTCTCCTTGGTAGTATAATATGTACAATTTTACGATTATTGGAATGGGTCGTCTTCGGCTCGCAATTCGCACTTGCCTTTCATGCTTGCTCGCCTCGACTCTTACTGCAAACAACATGCGAGCAAAAAAAATTTTTCACTCTTGGTACACAATATATTATTATTCTTAGACGCGTCTGATGAAAAATAGTACATTATGTACCAAAGGCGAGAAGTGGGCTCCGGCTCGCTGTACGAACTCGCCTTCGGCTCGTGCTAGCTCGCCTACGACTCGTACTGCAAATACATATTCGGTCAAAAAGACCCTCTCGCCCGTGGTGCACACTATATTTTTTGTAAAACATGTATTAAGTGTATTAAGTACTTTACGCCGCTGATTGGAAATTGGCCACTTTAGGCCCCGTTTTGAACTCGAAGAAACGTGAAAATCGTGCATGTGTTACAAAAATGTGTTTATTACCGTAAACCAGGGTGACTTTGAGTCACTTTGGAAATTTGTGTACGTATCTCTATTATTCTATCATATCTACCGACATAAAAAAAATCTCACGTTATGATAGCAGCCTATAGAACATGTGCCAAGAATAAAAAAAAAATCCGAACACCGGAGTGACTTTGAGCCATATGATTAATAATTTATATCTAAGCTAAAATAATGGTATATAAATTAATTAAAATCAATTTAAGTAATAGCTTTTATGTTAAGGAAACTGAATGTAATAGTTTTTTTACCAATAAAAGAAAAAAAATAGCGGAACAGCGGGAAGTTTCAATTAGTGTAGGGTAAATTAAGGTAGTAAAGTTTTCAGGATTAAAAAAAGTAAAAAAAAAATTAATTTATTAATAGAGATAGAAATGAATAATAATTACGATTAAAAATTTCTTTAGTCATATATTTCGTTTCTAAAGAACCTAACCTTCAAAATAGACCCGAGCTAAAAATTTTTTTTGCATCTTTGGGAGTGTATAATGCATAAGATAGTATTTTTACATTTGGCACAAAGTCACCCCGGTTTACGGTACTAGTGCTTTTTTCGAGACCGTGGCTATTCAAAGATTTAGTTGTATTACTTGTTAATTTTTTAATTATCCAAATATAAAAAATTTGTTTACATGCCTAAATAATTTAAGAAATATATTTTATATGGACGGTTGAGAGAAAGAATACGTTATCTCAAATTAGAATTCTCAGAATAATTTCTTTGATTTTAATTCTGTAGTGGCAACAATAAAAAAAAACAATGCTTTCTCTTTGAAAAAGCAATAGAAACACGGGTATTCGCAACATGCATTTTCCTATTTTTTAGTATTATCACTGCACATTGAAAAGCGAGAAATTATGTGCTGAAATAGTCCTTCTTCATGCGATTTTTTAGTTAGCTCGTTATTCAAGCGTAAACTGAGATAGCCCGTTCTTTAAGCAAAATTAGAGATAGCCTCTTATTCATTTTAACCGTCGATATTTGAATAATTAAAAAATGAACAAGTAATACAACTACGTACTTGGACAGCGACGATCCCAAAGAAATAGCGCTAGTAATAAACCGTGTTTTGTCATTAGATTACTAAAAATAAAAAAATATACCTATATACATATAATATATACTTTTTACGAATGTTATGTTATCTATTAAATATATTTATTTTTAAAATGTTCTTTTATTATTATAATGATTAATCGGTGTATATCATGATACCATCATTCTTGATATTGACATCAACTACTCATTACAGACTTAAATACAGTTTTTTGAATAATTATAACCCTGCCAATGATCATTCGCTTATTTATTGCAATTATTGATACAATAGCATCAACCACCAGCGACATTTAGATGTATACCTAACATTTGCCAGTGCCGTCAAATTTCAGGCTGATGTATGCGTCCCCCGGGTGCATTATACATACGCATAGGCCATCGCGCGCTCTATGTGTCACCGAGGGGCAGTTTCCGGGCGATGGCACTTCCAATATAACCGAATGTCCCTCCCTTAATTAAAGCGGGCGCACCACGGCGGCGGTGGCGGCGGCGACTACGGCAACACAGCTTCTCCTTATAAACGTCTGCCAGCTCTGCGCCAAGCGATAAAAAAAAGTCTAATTGTTAATAGGCAGCGTTGCAACTAGACGCGCACACCCATTGCTCGGCCGCGCCATACATTACCACCTAACTCGCGTTTTTTGCGCTCACGCGCTGCTGTATTTTTTTTTGCACGCCTCGCACTTTTTTTGCCCTCCAGAGAAGTCAAGGGAGTGGCGCGCGCGCTTTTTCTGAATGAAATTTCGCGCGGGTCGAAGAGGTGGTCCGCGCGCGCACGATTCGCGCGCTCCAAAGGGTCTTCGCCGCCGCGCAACTCGTTAAAAGGCCCGAAGACAATGACGCGCCCCGCGGGGTGACTGCAAAAATAAATCAGGCATGTACCAGCAGCCCGAGCTACGCTGCTGCTGTAATGCGTGGATGAGTGCGAGCGCGGCTCCGTGTGCATGTATGAGCGCTGTTTCGCAATTGTAACAACTTTAACCCCTGCCCATTGTCCCGTTTTTTTTTCGTGCCTCGCGTGCAACCGTTTGACCGGATTCGCCGGTTCAACCCTTTTCCCGTGCTGCACGCTAGCTGTATATATATATGTCGTAGCTCTTGCTCTGTGTTCGTCTTTTTCGAGCTCTCTCTCTCTCACTCTCTCTCTCTCTCTCTCTCTCTCTGTCTCTCTTTCTCTTTCTCTCTCGCTCCCTCTGTTTCTAGCTCGCTTGCTCGTCAACCCTCAGCCACCCCTTCCTCCTTTTTCGACGCTGCGCGCGCGTATCCTTTTTCGCGTTTTTTTCGCGCATATTAGAGTATGGTATTAAAAAAGTTTAACAGTGAATTACGACAGAGCAATAAAGAGCTGCACAAAGGACATTTTCTGGTCGTCATCGTAGCGCGCGGTGTCTATGGCACAAAAGCATGCAAAAATTTATTATTCTCGCGTGCGTCCGAATTTTATATTCCGTGGCATCAGCGTTGTGCTATATATATACTCTATACGCGGAACCTCCAATTAATGCAGCGACTTGTATCAAGTGCCCTGGAAAGTGGACAGACTTTTCATATGGATTAACATTTTATAGCGATAAATTTGGTCAGTTCTAAATGTTAGTGAAGAATACATCCTTTTACATCTACTATTTCTAATTTTTAACCTGATATAGACACCTATAGGTTTGTAGGACCTAAACAATTTTTCCTATACTGTATTATTTTTGCAGTTAAATTTTAGGACTTGTCACTATGGGTCGAAAAACCGCACAGTCTCTAAGAACTTAGAAAATATGTAATTATTGGTCTAGCAGACCCGAATGTGTTTGCAACGTAATTATTTTAACAGAAAATGAAAATGTTATTTTGAGCTAAATATGTATCATTATAAGTGTATTGTTCTTAATTAATACAATATTCAAAATATTTCACAAAATTTTCTAGATTTATTCCAACAAAATTCTATTAAATATAGATTTTATTCTCAAAACTGTCATATTTTGGTCATAGTCTTACCATGGCAATACACTTCTTTATTTATAGACACATGTCTGCATTAAATTGGGCATATTATAGATTTGACACATAATATATGCAAAGAGACAAATTTATGGACAGATATACATGGACATTTGTTGCTATGGTACTGACCGATTTTGTATGGAACACATTTTAAGTGCAGCATGAAGAGATTAAATCATATATTTAGTTATTCCGATTAGGTACAACATATTTACATTTACATATATTTTTAAAGGGCAATCTTTAACTTACTTAAATAGTTTATTAAGGTAGTTATATATTAAACTTACTATACTTGTACAACAAAAACATGCCGCCGTACTGACATTTTGGATATATGTTTGACCTATGTATTGTACGAAAGGTGCTTATCTTCATACCTAATATTATACATAATAATACATTGTGTAGAAATATCATATTTATCGTATACAATCACGAGATTTCTGTAACATCAACGGTTACAGTTTCCTGAAAATCAACCATATATAGTTTTTAGTATTATATTATGTCATGCATATTATTGGTATATTACAATAACGTCAAAAGTGACATTTTCGTTTATATATCGAATATAACGTTTAAAATATTAAACATCATTTATCAATTTTTTTCATGGTATATTATGAATAAAAAATCACGACGATAATGCAATGCAAATATGGTAAAACGAGACGCACTCTCGGCTCACGATGCTCGCGAGGGTGTGTACATCAAACAGTGAGTCAGCTTCTTTTTGCGCCATTTTGCTTGATTATATTCGCGCCGAAGGAACACGAGAGCCATTGAGATTTACGGCTCGCGACGCAAAAGTGACTCATTCGACGAATCGACTTGAAAGCAAAGGCAGACAGTTACCAGGACTTTCTTGTACGTTTATTTTATTTTTTTCAAGGAGACGTTCTTGAGCATCAAAAACTCAGCTACATCCGACCCTTCCCCTTAGGATTTATCACGGTGCATGTCACAAAAGTACCTTTATTAATATCTTAATTAAAATCTTAATACACAGAACGACATTTTGCTCATTATTAGGAGCAGGATACTTACGAAGTCTTAACATCTTTAAGAAATATTAGATACCTACATAAAATATATTAATGACGACTGTCTCGAAAAAGATTTTATTCACATTTTTTACTCCATTAACATAGTTGATTGACATTATTATTAAAATTACTTTGCCATTAGATCACGTCCGCAAAATTTGCTAAAGGTTATCATGACAGCACTGACAACGACATGAAAATTTTTAATCTAACTTGTTAAATTTGTCTGTGCTTATATGTTATACCTATACTTATTAAGCTTCAAATATATCTCTGCATTAAAAAGAAGTAATCAATAATTTTCATCAAGAAATTCTCTTTCATGATCAGTAAATATATATACAAAAAACAATATTCACGTTTGTACTATATCATATTGCGCAAAATAATTACGCAGTCTGTGATTAACATCATATACGATAATTAAATATTGACAAGTCCAAGCCATTACCGCATTGATAGACACATCTCAAATTTAAATAATAAATATTACAAATCGAAGCTCAATCAGAGCATAGTAAATAGCGGTAAATTGAAATCTCTCCCGTCGTCCTCCTGGTCGGTTAATAAAAATAGTCGTAAAAAGCCTCGCGGCAGCTCTCTCCCGGCGGGCCGCCGCGCGTAGCCATGGAAGCCGCATCGTTTCCTTCGAAAATCCCGAGGCATCAAACGCAATTTCCAATTCTTATTAGAGCCAAATGAGAGGGACCCGCCCGGATCTTCGCTCATCGCCGTTGCCGCCGCCGCCAACGTCGAGGCTAAAGGAACACGGGGGATAGAAAGGGAGTGGCGCGCAGAGGGAAAAAGCGGAGCCACAAAAATGAAAGCAAAAAGACTAACACACACCCGCGCGCGGCGGCGGCGGAGGCGGACGGTAAATCGCGTAGAATTACCCCGGCACGTCGCGGCACTTCGATAAAATTCGTCAGTCCATGCACGCAGCCGGCCAGAGGTAGGAGGAAGGAGGAAGGAAAAGAGGCTTTCCCCTCGCTCGAACGAGGCGCGGCGCTTCGGCTCGTTCTTTTTATCTGCCTCCCGCGCTTCCTATACTTTCCTTCGATTTTTATACTCTTTTTCTTTTTCTTTTTCATCCATTTATATCGCTTTTTCCTGCCCCGTTCTTTCTTCATGCATATTTCTTGCTTCTCTTTTAGTCTTTGGATTTATAGGGCTGACTCCCAGATAAATAATGCGACTGCTTATCTTACTACTTGCAGTACTGGAGTAGCAAATATTTATTAGTATTGGTCATAAAGATTACTACTTTTTACTCGCGACAAGGAATAGTAGCTACAGCAGAACATCCCGGCACTGTGAAACTCGGGACTAGCTATCCCTCGACACTGTGATTTGGTGCCAACCAATCAGCGTCGAGTATCAGGGCCGTGTCTAGGTTATAATATTAACTTCTCCATAATTAAATACTCTTAGTACACTTGCTTTTCATGCAATTTTACTAAAAACAACTTTTTTATAAAGTGTTGTATTACATTTTTTCATTTTGAGCATTTTTTTAAACTTTTATTATTAAACATTTGTATAAAACTTTTTCTAACACGTATTTTTCCCTTTAAACGTTTAAAAAAACTTTTTTTGCAATGTTAAGGCGCGTGGCCCCGCACATATTGTTAGAGCCGGCCCTAGAATCATCATAGTGCCGAGATGCTCCGCAGTCACAGTGCCGGGAGGTTCACGTATGTACCGTGAGTCACAATGCCTTGCGGTTCTACTGTACTCATCAGTTTTATTAATTTAATAATTATGATAAAATGTGCTTCATTAGTTTTATCAATTCATTCGCCAAATCTTCATAAAAGAAGTATTATATTTCTTTTAGATAAAATAAATTCGTTAATATTGTAACTCAAAAATTACTTTTTCTAACATGTGCATGAAAAAGGCCCTTTTCCATACCTGTAAAGTGAATGAAAAATTGAGTATTTCGAGCGTCTTCGAGAAGTGGGAGGAGCGATGCAGTTATGTACCATTTTGCAAATGTCAAACCACTTTCCGTGTATTCCTTAGGTCAAATAGGTAGCTTGGGTACTACAGGGTTAAAGAAAGAAATGTAATAGTCTAAGAAATTAAAAGATTGCTGAATCAACTTAAACAACAAGCATGCAAAGTGGGATACATAAACCATACCTAATAGTGCTTTATTTACCTAAATATCGACCAGTAGGTGAAGGAACCTTCTATTTTTATCTCAATGTGCATTAGAAGATGTCTTTCATTGGCGGTTTAATATTAAATAATAAATATAAAATATTTTACTCTCGGATCCATTAAAACAAACCTTTTGACAGTAAGAAAATATTTTTTTATAGCAAAATATTAATATTTAGTGCGAAATATTTACCAATGATTGCAACCTCCTCGCCGCCGAAGTACTTCGACCTCGTACAATCTAGAGTGCGTAATTTAAATATATTACAACAAAAAAAGTTTCTCAATTTTCATATATCTAATTACATTCAATATGAACCTTCAAAACTGTTAAAAACATAAAAAATTCAACAAATTATAAAACTTTGAAAAAATAATACGATTTTTGTTAAAAATGTTAAAATTAATTATTAAAAAACCATTATTAGATTCATTTTTTTATAAATCTCGTGGTTCCACATAGAGAAGAATGCAATTATGTAATTGAAAAATATGGGCTCAAATCGATTGAATAAATATATTTTTCTCTAGTTTGTACGATAGATCGAAAAATTCGAGAACAACGCGTTTGAAGTTTTCGGTCGTCAAATACCTGCGCTGGAGATGTGCGCACTCCGGTATAACTGTATCTAACTAAATATTTCAAATTTTTCTATTAAATTCCAGAATTATATTTTGAATAGTGTTACTTGCAATTAAGATAATAACAAAATTCGATTTTTTTACCTGTATAATTCAGGTTTTCCCTTCAAGGAAAATGAATATTGACGATTTTCCGTGAATACATAATTGAAAATCTAGTTTATTATTAAGTATTATTAGTTTATTATTATTATTATTACTATTATTATTATTTTATAATTTTTCAAGTTTACAAATAAAATGTATAATTTCAAAATTCAAAATGGCGGTACAAGAGTAATCTAGCTGTATACATGTTTTAAAAAGGTTGTTCACGGTTTGCAATAAATCCGATCAGTATTTGAACCTGGAACAAATCACTATGATTATTCATTATTTACATTAGATATGTAAAAATATTAAGTATTATTAATATGTTGAGTATTCGAAGAAAAAAGTATCAGGTAAAACTTTTGTACAAAATCGTTCGTAAATCAAAAAATGTTTGATGCAACGTAATATCCACACGTACCACCATAGATAATTTAGTTTTTTATATCGGTCGAAAATTATTTGAGAAAAATTATAGGTCGATTCGAAAAATGTCTTAGAAATAAAAAATGAATTATAAAACGACACTAATCCTGCTTTAAAATTTTTTAACACTGGAATAAGTTGCATATTGTTTTTAGGATGCTTAAGAAGGGTTTAAGACCAAAGATATTATTTTGAGAAAAATCGGGTTTCAGTTTTATTGCAATTGCAAAAGTTTTATTTTAACATTTCTTCAGTATTAATAGAATTTGCTCGCGCGCAAGCAAAAGGAGGCCAGCCCCGGCTGACTGTCTTCCATCTTTATTTCTCTCTTTCTCTCTTTTTCGCTATTTGACTAAGTTACATATTACTTTTACGACAAAAGTATTAAATTATAACATTTATTTTATTTTAAATTGTTTATGTGTTTATTCCTTTCCATATTACCATTACAAATATTTTAACAATAAAACGTATTTCCGAAATAGGATGTTTTTCACGCGAGAGCCGAGGTAGGATATTCTTTCATCCATCGTTCGAGTTACAATAAATAAAATTAACATATTCACTTTAATAAACTCTTTGTATTAATTGAAAAAGAAAATATCTTTTATATCTCAATTCAGCTACTCATTTTTGTTACTTAGTTATCATTAATTATTATGCATACGTTCTAGTAAACATAACAATCTAAAATACACACTGATTAATTTCAACATCAACCCTCATCCCAGCCATTGTCTCTGTTATTCCACAACTTTTTCCCCGGCTTGGAAATTAATACAGAAATAAGCCCGAAGCCTCGAGTAACAATGGAAGCATTCACCTCTTCCAGAAACAAACAGACCGCTATCCGATACGGCGCGGCTATTAACGCCGATAGATAACTCTGCCGAGCCAGCGGCGCATCGACTCCGATATTCTCCAGCGCAGCGAAGCCCGTAAAAAACTATCGCCCGCAAGTTTGCGTTCGCGAAAGAGCCGGCGATGAATTAAAAAGATTAAAAGGAGAAGGAATTCAAGCCTGGTGAAACCTGAAAAGCTGCTGGAAGATAGCCGAGGCGAGCGAGCGGAGTCATAAAGGACCTCTCTCTCTTTCTCTTTCATTCTCTCTATTCATCCGAAGCTTGAGCGAGCCTCGAGACACAGGGATCCTGTATATCTGAATGCTCGCTGTGAATAAAGCCCGGCGGTATATATAACCATAAGGAGCGAAGCGAAGAAAGAGGATGAAGGAGAAAGAAGAAGCCAGTAGTAGCAGAAGGAAACGAACGGACGAACGAACTATACGTAATCCTGCCTGCGGAGCAGCGAGGAGTTCGAGGGCAAGATGCGCGCGGGAGCTGGCAAGAAAGAGGGAAAAAGTACGAGGCGAGCTAAGAAAAGGGGATGCGGAAAAAAGGATGAGGTGATTCTCTGTCTCTCCGTCTCCTTCTCTTAATTCTTTCCTCGGGGGTGAAAAAGAAAGCCAGAAACACAGAGAAAGAGGGGTGGGGGGAGGAGAGCGTATAATGCTTAACAAGCCGACTTGAAAGGGCGTCTGCCATTTTGAGTCAATACTTGAAAGTCTTTGCTCATTAAGAATATTTTACGTCCCGAGCGCCCGGGCTTCCGAAGGCGCTCCACGAGAGAGAAAGAGAGAGAGAAAGAGAGAGAGAGAGAGGGATAAAGAAGGAAGCCGACCCCAGGTTTTTTCGCTCTCGCTCTCTTCTTCATCCACCCCCTGCGGAGGGAATCGGGGGATTGCGAGCGCGGGGGCGGAGGCGGGCGGCCGCCTTCGGGAAGATGGGAGTTTTTCAAGCGCTCGCTCCTTCTCTCTCTTTCTACGGCTTCTCTACCCTCCATCGCGCGTCTATATATACCTATACACACATACATGCGCGCGCGTGCAAGCCGGTCCCGGTGTTCGACCCCATAGCTCGCCTGCGCTTTCTCTCTCTCTCTCTCCCCTTGTATTTCTCTCTCCCGGGCTGCTGCTGCTGCTGCTGCTGCTGCTGTAGCTCGAAGCTCCGACGAGGCGCGTCCACCACCCACCGTAGCATGCGGCGAGCCTCGCAAATTCCGTGCGTTTCCTCTCTCGCCCGTCCGCCCGCCCGCTCGCGCGCAAGCAAAAGGGGGCCGAGCCCCGGCTGACTGCCTTCCTTCTTTACTTCTCTCTTTCTCTCTTTCTCGCTCTTTGAACGTGTTTCCCCCGTATTGCTGCTGCTGCTGCTACTGCTGCTTTTGCTGTTGCTGCTGTGTTGTTATGTATATATATATACTTTTTCCGTCGCGCAGTCGCGATCTTTTTTCGGAGCAGAGTACGTATATATATATATATATACACACATATACATATATCCACCGAGGATGGAAACTAGGAGCTAGCTTCTCTCTTTCTCTCGCCCTCGCTTTTCCCAGTTCGTAATCACTGTCCCATTTTGCTTGTCGCTTTTTTTTGCTCTCAGCCGTGCGCGAGCGCGCGTACCTACCTACCCTCCCTAATTCCTACCCAATTCCTTGGCTCTTAGCATTTCAATTTATGCGCGCTGAGCGATTCGCCGTCGCCGACGCCAAAGTCACCGCCACGACGAGCGCGGCTCTCGTTCGCCTCGGCGACGCGCCGATGGAACGGGGAAGAGAGGAATGAAGACGATGATAGAAGTGAGAGAGAGAGAAACGAGATACGTTGAGCGACGCGAGAATCAAGAGAAAATGGAGATGCGAAGGAGATCTCGTAACAAATTGCTTTTGTTACTTTTTTTGTACACGATTCTTAATGTTGCACAAACTATTTTTTACAGAGAAGATTCTAAATATTGTCTTTTCATGTGTAACGGCAAATTTTTTTACTAGAAGTTTGAATTTGAAAATTTTTGTTAGAGGAGGTCGCTAATTAAGCACAACAATATCATTACACGATTCGTAGTATGATGTAATTTTATAACTTGATTAACGTCGTAACCAAAGAAAATTTTTACTTTAAGGAGGGTTTTTCTCATTGCATACACGTTCTAAAAAAATTGATATCATAAGTAGCTATATATATATCTAACTAGGAAAGTGTCGGGGGTTTGGGAAACGATATTTGCTGAAACATTAATAAATGTTTTCTGACACTTAAAAATAAAGTGTAACACCTCTAGTTTTTTTTCAATGGGTCCTTATTCACGAGATATCAACCAATTAATCTCAATTGTGTACTATTTTAGTAAAAGATGGTGACTCTAATTCTGATCATAGTTCTACAAGTTTTTATACTACAAAAAAATACCCAAACGTAAGTAGACGATCAGAGCTTTATTTTCAGCTTTGTTTTGTACAAAGATATTAATCTCGACCAAAGTTATTAACTCTAAAAAAACGTGATGAAAAGTGCAGCTAAATTCAAGGATTTTAACTATTTAAATACAGTGTTTTTTAATGTAAATTTCGTCGCTTTCTCTGAAAATTAATAACTTTGTCCCAGATTAATAAATTTTTTATGAAACAAAGTTGAAATTAAAGCTTTTCTTGTCTACTTTTAGTTACAAAAATTTATTTTAAATAGTAACAATTTGGTATATTGTAATATGTTTTCCATGTGTATAATGAAGATTTTCCACCACATACTAATGCCTATTTCCATTAGACCTCCTCAAGCCCATACAACACTTTCAAATAAGAAGTTGATGAAAAAAGTATCTCAATTTGATGGTTTTAACTCTTAAATGCAGCGATTTTTCGTGAAGTTTTCATCGCTATCTTTAAAAATTATTAACTTTGGCCCAGACTAACATTTTCATCTATTTTTATTTAGTTGAGTTTATCAAATGCATGAATAATAAAATTGAAATAAAACATGACTTGTACAAAAATTACTTTGAAATATAATTGGGGAATTTATAATGTTACATAGAGACAAGTATTAAAGTCGATTTTTTCGTGTTTTTGTCACTATTAGTATTCTTTGTTAATTTTGTTTGAAGGTATTTCTAGAAGTACAAAAGGGGCTTTTATAAGTGAAAATTATGATAGCTTCGTAAAAAGCTATATTCCTCTAGCAATAATTCAATTGCATATCCATATTTATACGGCGTGCCGATAAAAAGTTACGAGTACATGAATTTGTATAATTTTTTTTCGAAAAACGACGAATTTAACGCGTAATTCTGAGACAGTAATGTGGCTATAGAAAAAGTATACCCCACGCAGGGATCTGTGTACGATTTTTCCCATGTTCGGGGTGGCCTAGAGAACCGAAGAAATTTTCTGTGGATTTGCACATATGTTAAAGAGGAGTATTTTACGATCTAAAATAAAATTAAAAACCTGAATTATTAATTCGCAATCGACTTTGTAATCGTAGATACTGTTATTTGAAGAACAAGTATGTAAGATTCTATTTTTGTTTGCTCATAGAGGAAGCTTTGTGATGATAAAGAAAAACCGCTGCCAATTCATTGGTACTTAGCTTCCTCAAACAAAGTTAATTGCTCTAATATAACATTTTTTGATCTAATAAATTTATTTTAAATTGCTATATCTCTTTTTAATTAGGAGCTCAAAAAATATGTGCTGATTTATCATTGATGGTTTAATTCACAACAGTTAATTTAACTAGCTGTAGCCATAATCTTAATTTTATTATACGTTTATATTTTTAATTTACATCTATATATAAATTAAATCTGTCTTAAGCAGTTTTCGGTACCATTATTTTTTTAAATTAATAATTTTAATTTTATATATTTCACCTTGAATTTTAATTCAACAACATCTTAAATCACATAATTAGATCGTTCATACGTATCAATTTTACCCAGATTTATAATAAATAAAATATAAAAGATACTTATATACATTATTTCATTAATCTTCAAATACTTTTTCAATAAATATTTCAAAATATCAATGGAAAAGTTTTGAAAAATACAGAAATATCACCATATATAAGAAATTCTATACTCCTTCAAATGCAAAATAAAGCGATCATAGAGCCTCCCTTGGCTAAGTGGGTAAGCCGATTGCCCACCAATATTCGATTCCCGGTGAAAATTCCCGAGAACTTTTTCTTCACTTTTTTCGCTTGGAAAGTATTTACGCACTGTGCTTTGATGCAGGACATGTGCGCCCATATGCCTCCTTAAAAATGTCTGAAACGCTACTAAACAGATGATGGGTTTCGCTCGACCGACATTACACAACACAACAAACAAGTATATAAAATACAAATGTAAAATACAAAATTACATTTGCAGTGTGAAATATCGGAGTCCCAAAAAAGAGGGGACACATGGTCATTAAATACAAAGAAAGAAAGAATTAAACAATCATATTATTTCTAAAATACAAAAATAATTTACCTTATCGATTTCAGAATATCGTAAAATATAGTAAAATTAAGAAATTATTGTAAAACAAAAACGGATCGATGAATCTCAAAATTTCGTTTCAATTCAGAATATTTATTAAGCAACTAAAAAAAATTAAATAAAACATATCCTCAAATAACTCGGAATGTAAAGGTCGTTATAATCTGGGTTATAATCTGGGCTTCTAACAGTCTCAAGAGATAGTAAAAAGTTACCTTTTTGGAAATTTTCAGAAGGAATAATGATGTTTTACTTGAGTTATCATTCGCCAAAACAAACGATTTTGTTTGTAAAATGATTTTTTTCTCGAAAAGAAAAGTAAAGAGGATTGAAAATTTTACAAAATATTCTTATCTATATTCCTAATTACCTTAAATTTTTTCAAAAATTTTCCATGTTATATTTCCCAGATATCATCGTTTAAACAAATCACGACGTTGTCATATATAACAGACAGAATAATATAACTTATTTAAAATTTCGGGTCGGAAAAGATAGAAAACTTTATGCTCTTTCAAATGCAAAAAAAATGAATCGATGATACTATTTCGAACATACCATAAATCCCGAAAAACTTTAACTTAAAAATCGAAAAACGGATAAAAAACAAAGAAAAAATCATAAACAATAAAAATTATTTTACTCTCGCCTTCTTATAAAAAAAAATAATAATCCACATCCGTCTACACACACACACATACACACACATACACACACACACACACACACACACACACACACACACACACACACACACACAAACATACACACACTCACACACACACACACACACACACACACTCACACATACACACGCACGCATACACACATCCATACAGACTTTTTCTAAGAATAGTGTATTTTGACTCCTAATGTCTCAAAACATGTTTCTAACATGTTTTTAGCAAAACGTTCTTTTTACCATCACGAAGCTTCCTCTATGAGGAATCAAAAGTTTTGCTAAAACATGTTAGAAATATGTTTTGAGACATTAGGAGTCAAAATACACTATTTTTAGAAAAAGTTTGTATGGATGTGTGTGTGTGCATGTGTGTATGTTTATGTGTATGCATGTGTGTGTATGTGTGTAAGTGTGTGTATGTGTGTGTATATGTGTGTGTTCGTGTAAGTGTGTGTATGTGTGTGTGTTCGTGCGTGTGTGCGTGCGTGTGTGCGTGCGTGTGAGTGTGTGTGTGTGTATGAATGTGTGCATATATGTGTGCATCGATATGTCGAGTACGAGTAATCCACGGTAAAATTTAATGTTCCAGGGCTCATTTGATTTATTATTTTTACAGAAAGAGGGCATAATAATAATTATTTAATTATTTTTTATTTGATTTTGCTTTTTAGCGATTTTTTTATTTTTGGTTATAACTTTTCGAGTTTATTCGTACAATAGAAATATTATCATCGACGCAGTGAAAATGCATTTGAAAGAGCAAAACATTTTCTATGTTTCACCACTCAAATTTTGTATGAGGTGTTTCCTTTCTTTTGTTATACACGGAAACGTTATTTTTTGTTTGAACGGTTATTTCTGTGAAATATATAATGTAAAATTTTTTAAAAAATTGAGGTGAGTTGGACAATAGAAAAGATTATATTGTAAAATTGTTGAGTCATTTTATTTTTTATACTTGAGAAATAAATCCTTTTGTAAGAAAAATCGATTTTCTATGGTAAATGATAACTTGACTAAAACGACATTATCCCTTATGAAAATGTCCAAAAACCTGACCCGACTGTTTAGCACAAGCTTGTTTTCGCGCGCAATATTTTATTACTTTATAAACAAATAAGTGACTAATTAATTTTAGCAGCCACAGCATTGTATTTTCCCATAAGTTTTTATCAGTTTGGCATAATTACTTAGTTTTTCCGTTTAGTCTCGCCTTGCAAATTGTGCGCATCAAGTAACTTAACTTACAAATTGCTATTCTATTTACTTACTATGAATTATACTTAGTACTAAGCTGTGTCTCAACTATGTGGTATAGTCCAACATGGATAAAGTAACTCGGTACTCATTTATTGAATGCGAAGTACAAGATTCTATTACAAAACAAATTGAATGTAACAACTGCAAATGCAAATACCATGCTCCGTGTACATAGAAGGTCTTATGTGTCATCACAATGATTGGGGAAAACGTTTCCACTCTGATATATACAATTTGCTCAAAACGTATGTTATCTGAAAACGATAACTTAATTCTGGACAGTACAATTTCGGAAAATCTACAACTTCCTACGCCACGGTACTCCTTTATTCCAAACTTGAACAGTGGAATCGACTCTCCGGACCTCAGAGCCACCCTTCAAAGCGACATAAAAACTGCATTCACAGAAGCTGTCCCAACTTTTAAAGCTGAATTCAAACTGGAAATAAATGAGCTTATTTAGAACTCCAACACTTCCAAAAAATCAACTCTGATCTAACAGCGCTAAACGATATGGTCGACAAGCTGAGTTTTGCTTCTACTGTCAACAATATCCCTGTCCACGTTGAGAGTGCAGTTACTAACGATCACTCTATTGATACCATTTCGAATGAGATCCTCGAAAGACAATCAAGAGCGTCGAATGTTTTAATCTTCAACCTTCCTGAATCTAATGAAACCGATATTAATAGAAAAGTGGCTAATGATAACATTGCAGCTATCGAACTGTTTTCATCTATTCGTACGTTCAATTCTGGCCTAGTGCGCTCTAGAAGAATTGAAAGAATGGCTGTTGAAAAACTCGTCCTCTATTGGTCACACTATCTACACCTGCTGATGCACTTTCTGTCTTGCGATCTCACTCTTCAGCAACGAAATCACCTTGATAACCTCCGTAAAGTAGTGCTTAGGGCTCAAGAGTCAGGATCAAACAAAACAATAAAATATATAAATGGCACCTTAACTATAGTGGATGTCATCGAGAATCAGTCACTACCTGACGATGGGACCCCACAATCTGATGCTGGTGCTTTACCTGCCTCGTACATTCCCCCTCAGCTAGTATACCAAAGCCCTGGCTCCTCACCTTATGCTGCAAACCAGGAAATGGGGCTCACCTCACCTAACCTCAATAAAAGGAGACTTCGCCATCACCCATACAATAAGCCGCAAGACAAAAAAGCCAATAAGACTACTACAAAAAACGTGCATGCTCCTCAAACACATACGCTAACATAAATGGATAGTTCATCTCTAGTCCCAATATCATAATTTATTACCAGAATGTTCGGGGAGTCAAAACTAAGCTGGATCAACTGCGTAGAAACTTTACAACACTAACACCCAAACCAGATATACTAGTCTTAACGAAAACTTGGTTCTACGCTTCTATTCAGGATTCAGAACTGGGCCTCTATGGGTACAACATGTATATATATATATATATATATATATATATATATATATATATATATATATATATATATATATATATATATATATATATATATATATATATATATATATATATATATATATATATATATGAGATATTCTTTCATAGCAACTATATATATAATATATATACTTTTTAAGTACAATAAAATGCTTCTTACGTCTTCGTCTGTTATTGTTTGGTCCTCTTGGTCTTTGATTATTTCTTCCTGGCTATCTATTATTCCGATCAGGTCTTAAATTATCTACATTCTTAGTTTGTGGTATATTTTGATTTGCAACATTGTGCACATTTTGCAGAATAATTGCTCTGAAATATTGCCTAATCTGATGATGGGCTAAATTATCCACTGCTTGAACTGGAGGTGGTGGCAAAATAACATTATTTATTTTCTCCCTCAAAGCTTCTTCTTCGTCAGAAAAGTCCATCATTGAGTTGAGCTATATATGAAAATGTATAATTATAAGACTAACAAGCATTCATCAACAACATAAAATTATTTATTCAAGTTAAATGACTCTCCTACTGTGCAATAGAAATTGAAAAGAAAAAAGGATCTATTGAGCTACCGTAGTGGAATAAATTTCTTTACTCAATTTTTCCAAAAATTGTCAAAACTTTATCTAACTGTACGTAGCAAATATTACTTCCACAATGTTATGCAAACTTTTGGCAACCATTGGTAGCTAAAGTTTTAGAAAAAAAATTATATATATATATATATATATATATATATATATATATATATATATATATATATATATATATATATATGCATATACATATGTAAACAATGATTAACCCTATAAAATTTTGACATATAACTATAAAATAGAAAATAATAAATATTCACACTGCCTGGCGAGTTTGAACGACTCATTGCAGCAACGTTTGTTTTTCACTTTTCACTCTTCAAAATATGAACGATGTACGGGATGCAGAGCTTAGGGTATTCAAATACTATGCTAAATACTACCAAAGTGCCAACCAAACTCAATTGAAAACTAACGTATGAAACGTTTTCATACACGTAATTTATGTAAATTACGTTTTATACCAAAAGAATAAAAAGTATATAGATTACGCCTACAACGTTATTTACGTTTTGTATATACACTATAAGGTATATGTAAATGTGACGTCAGATACCGTCAGCTAGACCAAGAATATGTTACCGGGGAGTATACACTCGCCGGTAAGATATTCACGTTGAATTTTTCATACTAAACGGCAACGTCGCACGGAAATTTTGAGGTTTGGGGAGGAGCGCTTTTAAAGAACGAGTTCTCGTCTTGATTGTTCATGCGTTCGTGGTGAAAAGCAAAACAACGCTTGATACGACTGACTGGGGCGGAATGGAACAGCACGCAATATTCTTTTACATTTCTTTATAATTAAAATGTTGATGGGAGAAGATTGTAAAATTATTTATAATAATAAATCCAGCGCAGGCACTTGGCAGCAGGTGCAGAACGGGCGCGCGAAGAACAAAGAGTTGAACGTCCCTAATGACTCCCCCAGACCCGGTGCTAGTAGCGAGGATACAGGAAGACTGGCGGCCCCAAGGACGAAACCGCGCGGGAACGAGGCTATCCAGAGGCCCAGTCCTCCACCCGGACCCCGGGGTGACCTCCCCGCTCTTAGGACAAGACGTGGCGCTATACTAATACAGTCGTGATATCGAAAGCACCCTAAAACAGACTGTGGACCCAGACGCGACGGGCACATAAATATTCAAGATGACTGCGACGGGGAAGGGTGGCGTGCACCTTATCATGGAGCGCGGGACGGCCGAACGCAGCCGTTCCGTGAGGCCATCAAGGAGGGTGTCAAAGGAATGGGAAATGTGAAAGACATGACAGATAGGCCGACAATCGAGATCCTTGATTTAGACTACACGGTACCAGAAGACGAAGTGAGGGGCGTAATCAAGCGTGAGACTGACTGCAAGGCAGACGTTAAAATAACCATGTTTGACCCAAATGACAGAGGGTAGAAAATGACTCTGGCCGAACTAGACCGCAACACGGCCGTCACGCTAATAAAGAAAGGCAAGATAAGAGTGGGCTGGATTTACAATTGCTGAATCGTGGGCGCGGACGAAAGGACAAATATGCAGAGACGGAGCGAGCACTTTCCGTGCTGGAACGTCAGACGTTTGGACCGCGAGAGATTGGCAGAGGAGGTACTGAATGCGGAACCTCCCTCTGCGAGAATCCCGCATGTACTAGTAGGCTGCGAAAGAGCGGAGGTGCTCGTGGAGCGAACAACGAAGTTTATAACGAAAGGGTGCAACGCCGCTATGCCACGAACGAGCACGAGAGATAGACGACAACCGGTATATTGGTGGACCGGCGAGATCGCAAGTCTCCGGAAAGAGTGTCATGCGTGCAAGCGGGCGGCGCAGCGTTGCTGGAAACAACTTTGCGAGGACGTCGACGGCAACCCACGGGGGACGGGCTATAGGATAGTAACGCAAAAACTAAAAGCACGAGTTGCCAATTCTGTGATGAGCACGCGAAAAATAGAATCAGTAATCGACGGGCTCTTTCCAACCCATCCACTTAGGGACTACGCGGAACACACCGACATACGGATAGACGATATCCCGCTGTTCACGGAGGAGGAGCTCTTGTCAATTACCTCCTCCCTGAAGGGCGGGAAGGCACCAGGACGGGACGGAATCCCAGTAGAAGTAATAAAAATAATCGCGGAATGTAGGCCAGAGTTATTGCTTGACATGTACAATACATGCCTGGTCGAGAGCGTATTCAGCTACCGCTGGAAGAGAGCGCGACTGGTCGTCATCGATAAAAATAAAGCGGACCCAAATTCTCCATCCGCCTACAGACCTTTTAGTATGTTGGATACGATGGGGAAAACAGCTGAGCTGCTTCTGAGACCGAGGATTCAGGGAGCAATTCAGGAAGCAGGCGATCTTTCCGATAAGCAACATGGTTTCAGGAAGGATCAATCGGTGATAGGCGCGGTACGCGAGGTAACAGCGGCGGTAGCAAGAACAGATGAGGCGTGTCACGCGGCTAGGCCGATAGTCGTGCTGGCGACGATTGACGTAAAGAACGCCTTCAATTCCGCGAGATGGGTCGACATCCTGGCGGCTCTTCGAGCCTTCGAAGTGCCAAACTATGCCTTGCGATGAATTGAAGACTATCTGAAAGACAGAAACCTACTGTACGAAACGGATGAAGGACTCAAGGTCAGACCTGTCACGGCTGGAGTGGTGCAGGAGTTGATCCTGGGTTCCGATTACTGGTTAGCAATATATGACGCAATGTTAAGACTACAGATGCCGATTAGGGTGTCGCTGATAGGATGCACGGACAATGTCGCGGTGGTAATAGTGGCGCGAGACATAGATACTGCCCAGTTTCAGCTAAGCGTAGCCATGCGGCGCATACTTCGATGGATGCACGAACATGGATTGCAACTGGCTTGAGACTAGATAGAAGTAGCATTACTAACTAGGAAGCGAATTCAGACAATACTAGACATAACGGTAGGTGACACGGTGGTGAGGATGCTCCCGTCGGCTAAATATCTGAGGGTGACCTTAGACAATAAGCTGACCTTTGCTCTTCACCTCCGAATCACAGCGAACAGGGTCGCGAAACGGGTAGCCGAATTAAGCAGGCACATGGCCAACGTGCGCAGGTCACGCCCTGCAACGCGTAGACTGCTCATGACAATCACGAACTCTATCCTCCTCTACGGAGCGGAGGTCTGGGCCGATGCCATGGGCAAAGAAAAGTATAGGACGTGCATAGCGGCGGTGCAACGCATGGGAGCACTGCGAATAGCAAGCGCGTACAGGACAGTTTCAAGGGCAGCGATATTCGTTATCACAGGGGTTATCCTCGTATATCTGCTCGTGCAAGAGCGAAAGCGGATATACGAGCGGAGCCACGGGATCGGCATGGCAGGATGAATGGCTGGGTGAGATGCAACGGCCACAACAACACCGACAACAACAGACACGTTGGACCCATGAACTAATACCGGGCCTGACTCCGTGGCTGGGCAGGCAATTCGGGAAGGTAAATTTTTACCTCACCCAGTTCTTGTCTCGGCATGGATACTTCAGACAGTACTTACATAGGATGGGGAAGGTTCGAACGCCGGCATGTACTTATTGCGGGCACAACAAACACGACGCGGAGCAGACGATTTTCAGGTGCCCACACTGGACCGAAGAGCGACGCAGACTAGAGGCTAACACGGGGCGGACAGCGCACGCCAACATCGTTATAACGATGTTGAAGGGCAACGACAAGTGGGACGCGGTAGCATCGTACATCGAAAAAATCCTCCGCACGAAAGGCGAAGACAGATGCTTGACCGACGGGACAAGATCACGAAAAGACAAATAAAGCACGACAAGACTGACTAACGAAGGAGGAAAAAAGAAGACAGGCGGCTCCCCACCCGAAGTAATGCGAAAGCGGTTCCGGGGCCTGGGGCGTTCACGGCACACTCGTTTTTAATCACGGCAACTCGTTTGTAATCCGGGCAGTGAGCCCTGACATCAGCCGGGGATGGACAGTACGCCAGTGGAGTCCCACACTACCACCTCAGAGTGCAGGAACTCAAGGAATGGTGACTATGATAATTCTTGCGAGTAAAAAAAAAAATTAATAATAATATAATAATATAAATAACAATAATACTATAAATAACAATAATAATAATATAAATAACAATAATAATAATATAAATAACAATAATAATAATATAAATAACAATAATAATAATATAAATAACAATAATACTATAAATAACAATAATACTATAAATAACAATAATACTATAAATAACAATAATACTATAAATAACAATAATACTATAAATAACAATAATACTATAAATAACAATAATACTATAAATAACAATAATACTATAAATAACAATAATACTATAAATAACAATAATAATAATTATTATAATAATAATAATTTATTAAAAATTTAACAGTTATAATTAATAATTATTAATTAATATTATCATTATAAATTGTGTTAGAGATTCTATATTTTTATATAGTTAGTAATAATGTGATGACTACATTATATTAATTCGCGTTAATCAAGATTACATTGCACATGCTTAAGATTCTATATTTTTATGAATAAAAATATTTATAATATCGAAGAAAAATGTACAAAAATATAGTATGTAGTCGTCAAATTATTACTAATTATATAAAAATATAGAATCTCTAACACAATTTATAATAATAATAAATAAAATTGATGAATTTATCGCTCGTATTAAGTATAGATTGAATTTATTTTGACTCTATCGATCTCTACGAGCACATTTCTCTTATAATTTTGTACCTATCTCATTCTCTGTAATGGACAGGTGATGAAAATATCATCTCTTCCATCTCCATAGTAGAACTTTTTGAGAAGGCAAATGTAATCAATAAGAGGGAAAATGTTTTGAATTACAAAGTATATTTAAAATCTATGAAATTTAATTTGCGAAAATAAGGTTTCTTAAAAAATAGAATTATCTATAGGTTTCTTAAAAATAGAAAATCGGTTTCTTTTTAATATAGAATGGCATTGTGGTCTTAATTTGCCAATCAATTTGTATGTTTTCCCTCTTTACCGCTAGATGAGAACTAGTATTTTGTTCTCACTTGTAAATTTTACCATTAATTTTCATTTATACCCTTCAAAAAATGTATCATATTGTGTCGAAGATAGTGCTGCCTACATGTCTTCCTGATGAGCCCAGTAGGCAGTACGGGGCGAAACATATTTTAATTTTATATTGTTTCAAAACATTTTCCCTCTTATTGATTACATTTGCCTTCTCAAAAAGTTCTACTATGGAGATGGAAGAGATGATATTTTCATCACCTCTCCATTAGAGAGAATGAGATAGGTACAAAATTATAAGAGAAATGTGCTCATGGAGACCGATAGAATCAAAATAAATGCAATTTATAATGATAATATTAATTAATAAGGATTTGTATGGAAGTGTTAAAGAGAGATTATATATCACTGTTAAATTTTTAATAAATTATTAATAATGTCATATAGAGTTGGGATGAAGAGTCAGAAGACTTTCATAACCCAACCAAAGTATGTATGAATGAATAGTGAAGGATGGAATGATCTATGTCTGGAAGTACGCCGTGGATACATTCTATCCTTATGAATGAATGGTACATGCATTGTACGATTTAGTATCGCTGGAGGTTTTCGCTGTAATGAATACAGTAAAACTAACCAGCACATTTTATTTTTGTTGTTAATCCGGACTTGCGAACAGGGAATACCAATTCCCTCTGCAGGATTTGCGGCGTTATAGTGTGTTATTGTGTAAATAATTTCTACTCTGTATAGAATTTAGCAAATGTTATATGTAATTCTGGAATAAATAAATTAAAAAATTAAATAAATAAATAATAATAATAATAATAATAATAATAATAATAACAATAATAATAACAACAATAATATTTTTGTTATAAATTCCAAGTTAGAATGAAATAATTAAATTACAAAATTATACAAAATTTCAAGCAAAGACCAAAATAGAAATTTATAAAATGAGTATATTTAATGAAATTATCTAACAATAAAAATGATATGACAAGCAAGGTTTATTTAAAAAAATGTATTAATTATGCAATCCCAAATGTGTTAAGTCAGACAAATAAGACTTTTATAGTAGTTATTATTTCTTCACATTTAAATGTTGTTTTGAATATTTCTCCAGTATTTACTTTATGTTGTAGACTGCAACGAAGTAGAATAAAAAGTACAAGTGCTTTTTTCCATATGTTTTTGACGTCAGTAACTGAATAATAATAATAATAATAATAATAATAGTAATATTGTAATAAATAAATTATAAAAAGTAAATAAACATATTGAGAAAAGAAAAAGTAAAAAAATAATCTCACCAATCATTGACGTTTTCTTTGCATTAGTGAATACAGTATTCAAAATAGTCATTGTAAATCCAAATAGTGTGACACTCTAAAGTAATCCCTATGATTATTGATTTGATTGGTTCAACGAAAACATTGCCTTCTGCCAGTCTCTCTTGAATTCAGGCTTAATAGAAATGGATGTCGAAGAGCTTGGACTTCAATATCTATTGTGTGTGTGTGTGTGTGTTTGTGTGTATGTGTGAAGCGAGATGATTCTACAGTCATGCCACTATTCTTGATTGTGCATCGTACTTCACTTTCAGAATACACAGACAATTATCCATTATTAGTGGTCACTGTGAAGAAAGGCTAGATAAACTCCGCATGGATATCTGCCAAGTAGAATTTTGTTCTTTTCAGTGTCCAACAAACAAATGCAAAAACTCCGTTTTTCTTTTCAAGATCTATTAAATTCATCTGAAACTAAGTGAAACTTTAAATTTAATAATATAATGAAGCAATATTAAAGTTAAGTAAATAAAACTAGCAGGGAAAGTGTTAGTAGCTTCAAGAAACGAATTTCAATGAAACTTTGGGAGATATTTTCGGGTGGCCAATGATAAACCAAACCATCCGAAGTTCTAGAATCCATGGGATAAAAGTACGGAAGGTTTAAAACTTTGAAAATGCACATCGTTATGGGGTCAAGCCGGAGTTAAACTCTGTAAAATTCATTGTCCATTTTATAAACGGCAAAAATGTTTTGATGCAATCTAAGTTGATGCAAATTTTTATATCTTAGATATATATATTATATGTGAATTTACCACGAATTAGACCCCTCTAAGTGGTCTTTATAGTCCCTTGAAAAGTAGCTAATTAAGTTATTGAATTTAAGCCTTTTAACCACTTACCACGTATTTTTTAATCAAGCGGTGGTTAAGAAGGGTTAAAATCAATAATGAACATTAGCGAATTTTCAAGTGACTAAAAAGACCACGTAGAAGGGTCTGATACGTGGAAAATCACATATAATATACATATTTCAGATATACAAACTTGCATCAACTTAGATTGTTTCAAAATATTTTTACCATCTATAAAATGGACAATGATTTTCTACAGAATTTAACTCAGGCATGACCTTTTAAGCCAAATCCTTTCAAATGATATATAATTAATCTACTATTGATCCGTGATCAGAGCCGTATGACTATCACTAGATTTGCACTTTAAAATGTAAATGGTAATTCAAGAATGTATCAAGATACAAAATTAATTATAAATACCACATAAAAAATAATATCAAGTGAAGGCGCGTGGAATAGTTTATTTAACTCTGTGGCAGCATCTCATTGGTTTCAATGACTATCTATATCACCATCTTTTCCTCCTAGGTATCTAGCAAAAGCTTTTCGTCCCAAACACAATTTACAGACTACTGACAGGTGCGAATGCAGATATTACTTGCCATTTTTAGGTAATTGAACAGATACAAAAGCGTCCTAATTTTTGCTTCATTATCCAAAGAAAAGATAATAAAATTTATAACCACAAATTAATATTTCAGATTGGGAGACCTAGCAGGCCAGGTGAGATGTGGCAAGCGAGGTGGGTTTTTGTATCTTAGAATTCTTTCTACGAGCTGCGAGCACCAGACTATTGTTCTCGATAATAACGACTGAAAATTTCTCCAGAGCAGAAGGAAGAAGCCATCCTCTATAATGCCTCGTACCATTCAGCATTTAGACCCATGTTTACTGCTGCAAAGTTTCCTCGTCGAGCAGCAGACACCCATTATCAACCATTCATGCTGTCCCGAGAATAGTGACCTTTTGGAAATACACGAGGAGCATGATAGCTAGAACCAACTGGTCACCAAAAAAAATTTAGCAACCGAACAAAGAGCGCAAGAGTCCTGAAACCTTGCAAAGACACATCTTCAAGTTGAATCTTTTCCAATGATATATAATTTATCTACTATCGATCCGTGGTCGAAGCTGGGCGACAGCCATGAGCTTTGTTCAGAGTCTATTAAATATATATAAATAGATAAATACCCTAGTGGAAATGACAACTGTGAAAAACTGTGAAAACTATGAGAGAAATGCGAGAAAGTGTGAAATATTGTGAAAATACATATACTTTTGGAACATATGTTACAAACAAATATGCACATTTTTTCACTTTATTTCACAGTTTTTTCATAATTTTTCACAATTTCTCACATTTATAAAAAACACGTATTTTATCTAATAAAACTGCACAATTTCTTACATTTCTTCACAGTTATTCACTTTTTCACACATTTCTCACATTTTTAAATTTCCACTAGGGTAGCAATTCTAGAATGTATAAAGATACAAACTACTTGATGAAAAATAATATCAAGTGATGGCGCGTTGTATATACCTTTTTTTAACGCTGTGGCATCTAGTTGGTTCAAATGAGTATCTATCACCTTCTGTTCCTCCTACAGAATGAGTAAAAGCTTTTCGTCCCCAAACACAGTTTACAGAATACTGTTTACCGAACACAGATGTGTATGCAGAAACTGACTTCTACTGGCCACTTCGAAGTTATTGAATAGATACAAAGAACGTCTACATTTGTGCTCCATTATCCAAAGAAAATTAATAGAGTGTATTTTTCAAGAAAATAGTCGGAAACACTGCTATTTATATTTTGATCACTAAAAATTAATATTTCAGCGAATGATTCTAAGGTCTCAAGTAAGAAAAAAACAATTAAATTAATTTATGTTGATAAAGTATATGATAGTATAGAATTTACACTAGTAATTAGTAATATTGCTTACATGCTTAATAATTGATGCATGCCCCTCTTGTATCAATTACAGCTTGTACTCTGGCTGGCATTGAATAAATCAAATTCTGTAAGTAGTTTGGCTTATTTAGTAAACCACGTAAAGCTTCCGTTACTTCATGGCGTATTTGATTAATACTTCTGACTCTATCTGGTGTCCATTCTTGCAGCATTTTCGATCACACATTTTCTATCCGATTGAGATTGAGAGACCTTCTAGGCGAAGCGAGATGTTGAAAGCGAGGTGGGTTTTACGTTCTTCAGTATTATTCTAGGAGCTGCTTGTACCAGACTATTGTCCTCGACAATAACGCCCCGGAATCTCTCCTGAACAGCAGGAAGAAGCCACCCTTCCAATAATGCCTCGTACCGTTGATCATTTAGACCCATATTTACAGCTAGAAGGTTTTCTCGCCCTGCAGCAGACACCCATCATCAACATTTCATACTGTCCCGAGTACACTGACCTTTCGGAAGTACACGAGGAACATGATAGCTAGAGCTAGCTGGTCACCAGACAAAATTTAACATCCAAACAAAGAGTGCAGGAGACCTGAAACCTGAAAAGGCACATCTTCAAGTCGAATCCTTTCCAATGACATACGGTTTGATTAATGATATATATATATATATATATATATATATATATATATATATATATATATATATATATATATATATATATATATATATATATATATATATATATATATATCAAAAGTAATGTTAATTGAAGACCCGTTATATAGTCTTTTTATCTCTATGGCATCTATTTGTTTCCAATGACTATCTATCCATCACCTTCTTTGCCTCCTACAGTTGACAGGATTATTGAAAGGCGCAAATGCAGAAACTGTCACACATTTTTCTTTATTATCCAAAGAAAGAAGAATAACATGTTGGTTTCAAGTAAAAAGTAAGAGACGCTGCTGTCATTTAAATCACTCCAAATTAATATTTCAGCAATTGATTGCTATGACACCATGTTCAGCAGCACACTTAATGATAATTGTATAACACGGATAAGCTACACTAATTTGCAATCACACATGCACTTAATATTTAATTTTTCTCACAAAGCGTAGACATTTTTGATTATGATGGCATATTTAATATGTTAAAACTTAGAACTGATTAGATTTTTGAGCTGAATAATATTAAACTCATTTTTTAGCAAACATATTATTTTTTATGTATACCCTTACGGACAACAGGGTTTAAATTTCCCTGCCAGACACTAAACAGCAGTCGGGTCGGAGTATTGACGCTCGAAGCCGTGGAACATTCCATCGTTCCTACACTCTACAAAAAAAACATCTTTTAATATAACACATATACTGTAGGAGTTATGACATCCTAGAATAACTCATAAAGTGAGATTATTACAGGTAGCCACACTACCTATCTGCATGGCCACATTACCTGCACTCACTTTACATAAAAAAGGAACGAACCCTAGAACGAACAAAGTAATGAGATCGTCTAACATGGCGGCATACCGATCCCATGCAACAGCCAAAACAAAGAAAAATTGCGCAGGATTACTTGAGATGACAAAGCAGTGAGTATACCTCTCTCATCCTACCAATGACGAGGTCAAATCCGCGAAGCTTCTCGATTATTTAGAAGGGAGAATTAGCCGCGGGCTGTGAGACGCTTGTTATATCTCTCGGTGTGCGCGTCCCTGGCTTTCACTCCCACCCTTGCGCTCATCCTCGCGAGCCATTGAAATAAGGGTTAAAAATGTATAAGGCTGCAGGGGAGAGTACAAGGATAGGAAAGATCGCGGCCAACGAGATGTAGATATAGTATAGTGTATACATACAGATAGGGGAAGAAAGGCGAAGGAACACCAAGGAGACGAAGTACCTTCATTATTGATCAAAGAAGGCGCGGGCTTAGGCTGTGCGTTCCGAGTGTCACGCGCGAGCCTTTCATACCGAAAGCTCGAGATGGCTTCGGTCTATAATATACCCAAGCTCTTTCTTGGTCTTATGTATACTGTAGTCGTGGGAGATTTACCCTTGAAAACGTATTTTCTTGGCGTGCTTTCACAGGATTAATGCGAGCCTGATGGTAATCGCAGAACCAAGTATTTACATATAATCCCAGGTTCAGCTTTCACGAAGCTACTTCATGCTTCGAAAAGATTCTTATGATAAGCTTAAAATACTGTATGCATTTGTACTGCCTAGGTATCAAAAAAGTAAAGATGGTACTGTTTTTGCTTTTCTAATATTTATTCACTTTTATTACTTAATAGTTTAGTTTCATTCCGGACTTTTAGTTTGAATAATCTAGTATATAATAGATAGATAGATAGATTAAGATTTATTTTGCACAAGTCAAAAATATACATCATATATACATAGTTTCGATACATTAAATTAAATTGGTATCCATATCACAGATTCATCGTTAGATTTCATCACATAGGCTTATTATAAATGCACAGTTTATGTCAGTAGTCTTAATTATCACGTCACAATATAGAACCTTAAATTAAATAGTTTACTTAGCAGTATAACACAGTTAATTTTTATCACAGAACACATTTCGTTCGTCGCAGGTTTCAAAAATATGCCTACGTATTGCCATTTTAAATGTATAATAGACTAGATAAATAGGTGCACTACATATAGAACGTACTTGTCCCTGAGAGAACAGTTTCTTTATTATACAGACATACGTGCATTTTGATTTGCGTATTCATAGAATTAATAATTTTTTATTAATTAAAACCGAAATAAATATGACTTAATTTTTTTACATAATCTAACAAAATATGAAATAATAGAAATCATGCATTCTTAATAAATTGATATAAGTTTAAAAACCAGTTCCCAAACAGCTGACAATGTTTTTTCACATAATTTAGCGTTTATGCGAATTCTTAATTATTATTTATTATTATTACAGTGGTCAGCCATTAATGGTTAGCAGTGATAATGATTAAAAGATCGCAGTTCCTATATCCGCTGTGGTCTTGTTAGCATAATCACCGCAGCCACCATTCATGTTTGATGGGACTATGTAATCTATAGCCTTGTTCACACAAGCACGCCATTTCTCTCTATTCTTTGCAAGGTTAATCCAGTTTTCCTCCTAGTGTCCTATTTCTCGCAAGTCGGCCCTGACATTATCTTCCCACCTTCGTCTTGGTCTACCCGTAGGCCTTATGCCTTCTGGTTTTCCTACTAGTACTCTAAGTGCTGTCCTATCATTTTCCATCCTCGCTATATGCCCGGCCCATCCCAGTATTCGAGATTTTATAACTCTGGTAATATCCGCTTTTCTGTATAACTCGTTTATTTTCCTATTGTGTAAGATTCTCCATTCTCTAGTTAATTCATCAATTTTTCCTCCAAATATCCTTCTCATAACTTTGTTCTCAAATACTCTTAACCTATCCCCCTCCCGCTTAGTTAGTGCCCATGTCTCACATCCGTATAGGACTACTGGCATAATAATTTTCCTATATATCTCTAATTTTGTCTTCCGTGATAGTAGTCGCGATTTTAGTAATTTGCCCACCGAATAAAGGCATGCATTTCCGAAATGCAGTCTTTTCTTAATTTCTTTATGCGTCTCATTTTTGGATTTAATAATAGTGCCGAGGTATTTAAATTCTTCTACTATTTTAAAGGTTATCTAACACCTTCAGGTCGCTATTCTTATTCACGGGTGCCGTTCTGTCAGTGACCATGTATTCCATTTACTGTTCATTAATTTCTAGACCTACTTCTATTGCCGTTTTTATTAGTATTTCAACGTTTTTTAATATGGTTTCCCTGTTCTGTCCTATTATATCTATATCGTCTGCATAGGCTAGCAATTGCTTTAAGAAATCGTTCAGTGTTACTTCTTCCGCGCTTTCTTGTATGGCCCTGACAACGTATTCTAGTACTAGGTTCAACAGAAGTGTTGATAGCCCATCCCCTTGTTTTAATCCATTGTGGATTTCGAATGGTTCTGATAGGCTATTTTCTGCGCGAATTATGCCCCTGCTATTATCTAGACACATTTTTATTAAATTAACTAGTTCTTTTTGTATCCCTAGTAGTATTAAGACGTGGTACATTTTAGCCCTTATAATCGAGTCGCGTGTTTTTTTAAAATCAATAAATAGTTGGTGTACTGTTTTGCTATATTTCCATTTTTTTTTCTAAGAGTTGCCTTACTGTGAACATCTGGTCGTTAGTCGACCGATTTCGCCGAAATCCACACTGATAATCCCCAAGGATTTCTTCCACGAGGGGAGTGAATCTCGCTAGAAGTACGCTGGACAATATCTTATAACATGTACATATCAGAGAAATCCCCCTGTAATTATTGCAATTTATTTTATCCTCTTTCTTGTGAATCGGGATTATGATTGAGTCTCTCCATTCCCTAGGCATAATTTCCCTTTTCCATATGGTACGTATAAGAGTGTGAATTATACCAATAAGTAGTCTTTCCCTCTCTTTTAATAGTTCTACTCGTAATTGATCTACTCCCAGGATCTGTTATTTTTTAGCTTTTTAATTTCCGCGTATATGTTGTTAAAGGTGGGTTGCTGGATGTGTGGTTCAGCAGTGTGGAGTTCGCTGAAGTCCGAGACGGATTGTTGTTCCTGTACATTTAGTAGCTCATCAAAGTAGCTTCTCCACCTGCTTAGTATCCCTGCTGAATCGGTTATTAGGTTCCCTCGTTCGTCCCTTAAAAAGTCAGAATTGTTCTTTGTTTCTTTCCTGATCCAATTAATCCCTGCGAACATTTCACGAATATTGTTTTTATTATTGTTTTCCTGAATAGCCGAAATTTACATATTTTTCCATTCCATCTTTTTCTTTTGGAAAATCCGTTTGGCTTTTTCCGCTTCCCTAATACTATCTTAGCAGATTGTTTAATTGAATTTTTAATATTGTTCCAGGTTGTCCCAATGTTATCCCTATCTTCCTTATTCTCTATATTATCTACGTCTGTCTTTTAGTTCTTCCCTGTATCTGGAGGAGGTGTCGTAATTTTGTAGTCTATGTAAGTTAAACTCAGTTATTAAGCAAGCTTTATTCTCATTTTGGTTAACTAGTATACGAGCCTTGATTTTGGCTACCACCAAAAAGTGGTCGGTGTCGCAATCTGCGCCACGATAAGTAGTGACATCACGGAGGGTTGCATGGCGTCCTTTGACAATTAAGACGTGGTCAATTTGGTTAAGTGTCTTTTTATCTAGTGATAACCAGGTTGCTTTGTGTCGGTCCTTATGCATAAAGTAAGTACTTTTAACTATTAGATTTCTAGATGCAGCAAAGTTAACTAATCTTATTCCATTGTCGTTACTGACATCGTGCAAACTTTCCTTTCCTATGGCCGGCCTATAACCCTCCTCTTTTCCGATTTTCACGTTAAAGTCTCCCAGCAGTACCTTAGCATAGTATTTTGAAAGCCCATCAAATACTTGTTCTAGTTTCGTATAAAAAGAGTTCTTTATGTCATCGTCCGCGTTCTCTATTGGGCAGTGAACATTGATGAATATGAATTTATACCGCTTGCTTTTAATAGTGAGGGTGCCTAAACAATCGCTGACAAAGGTAAAATCGGTTATCAGATTTGTCAGGTTGTTCTTAATTAGAAAGCCTATTCCCAGCTGTACCGCCTTTTCTAATCCACCATGTAACAGTGTATATTTGTTGATTCATTGCCTTACCGTGCCCTCCCACTTAACACCCTCTTAACTTCCTGTAAAGCTACAATGTCTAGGTCGGATCTATCTGCTAGCCTAGAGAGTATCTCTAACTGCCATTCGTTTGCTAATCTGAGTACATTCCACGTACCCACCTTAATGTTCTTTGGTTTGTTCATTTCTATGGATTCCTCCGGGCCGCCCCCCACATCGGACATCTGAAAGGAGGGGTCAGTTTACGCCCGGACCATGTTTTAACTCGTGAGTAATGCATGGCTTTCATTGTGTCACATTCGTAGATGACTTGCAGTAGGGTAGATGTTCGCCCCAGATGTAGGATCACTAAATAGAAATTACATTAGAATTTAAAATAATTAAAAATCATAACTTTGAAAGCTCCTTTCAGCACTACTTAAGAGGATGCCGGATACCGACATTACAGTTTTTGGTTTTATTCAGTGAACATAGAAGATTTTCACTAGAATGTGCTTCGCTCGTAAAATTACGTTAAAGAAAGAATTGACTGCATAAAACGAAAAATCGATATTGTCGGTTACGGATACTAATATAGGTATAGGACTGCAATCTCCCCTAAATGAATCTTGAACATGCTAATAAGACAAAATTAAGACAACTTGATGCTATATATGGTACACTTTGATATAAATGCTTATAAATCAATATTTTAATTTTTTAAATAAGAATACGGAATGTATTTTTTGTGATTATATTACGCACTTTTATTAAAGAGAATTAAAAAAATTTATCAAACTGAAATTTTAACAATTGAGACATACTTATAGGAAATTTTATTAGGCATCTTTTTGTATTAAAACCAAATATTTATCTTCTTTTGTTTTCTAATTATTTAAGAAAAACGCAATTTATAGCTTGAAAAAATTTCATTACATTTATCTTTTTTTTTTTTTTTTTTTTTCAACGTCGCCATGTTTATGCTTCCATGTGGTGCTAATCGACGACGGGGGTCTGCGGTGTGTTTGTAAACAAAGCACATGTAATTTTTACAGTGGTGCTTGTATCAATCGGCAGAGACTAGGATTCGAACCCGGGTCACCGGCGTGGGAATCCGACACTCTACCGACTGAGTCGCCGCAGGCCCCTACATTTATCTCTTCAACTCGTTGCAACTTCGTATGGTTTTAATATTCTTTATTCAAACTTTACCAGAACAGTTTGCAACATATTCTACGTGTGCAAAAATATTTAAAATATCTTTCAAACATTTTAGAGTCACATAGTAAATTTTTGAAAATATTACTGTCAAAATCTGCCGTTGAAGCAATAAATCACAAAAGTTGTGTTACAAAATTTCTAATAGTAAATACTTTCAGCTAGAAAAATGTTCATTATATGTGGAGGAAGTTTATTGGAAAGTTTCAAACCTTAATTAATAATGGTGAAAAAGTATGAGCGATTTATAAATTGCATGCTACTTCGGCGCACTTGGCACAGCCGGCGCGTCTTGTCCCGATCGAGTATTATTCTCTCTATTATGCTTTGTTCAACATTTTTACTATACAACAAAACAATTTGATACTTTTTTTACTAACCTGCGATATCATATAATTATTCGTTCTATAAAATTTTAATTATTTATATTTATTTACTTATTTTGTAAGTGTAATTAGAATTTTACTCATTTTAAAAGCATATTGTTCAATAAAAATTATAGTATAAATAATTATTTTATATTTTAGATTAATAATTAAGTACTAAACTATTTATTCATAAAATAGAAACATTCAAATAAACATAGAAATATTAAAATCCTTATTGTTCAGAGAATAATACTCGATCGCGACAAGACGCACCGGCGGCATCGAGCGCGTCGAAGTCACATGCAATTCGTAAATCGCTCATACTTTTTCACCTTTATCAATAAAGGTTTAAAACTTTCCAATAAACTTCCTTAAAATGTTCGACATATAATGAACATTTTTCTTGCTGAAGTTTTTACTATTCGAAATTTTGTAACACAACTTTTGAGATTCATTGCATCGATGTTAGAATTTGACAGTAATATTTTCAGAAATTTACTATATGCCTCTAAAATGTTTGTTATTTTTGTAAAATGTTTTAACACGCGTAGAATATATTGCAGATTATTTTGTTAGTGTTTGAATACAAAATATTAAAATCACACGAACTTACGAGTTGAAGAGAAAAATGTATTGAATTTTTTTCAAGCTATAAATTGTGTTTTTCTTAAATAATTAGAAAACAAAAGAAGATAAATGTTTTGTTTCAATACAAAATGATGCTCAATAAAATTTCCTATGCGTATTAAATGTCAAAATTTCAATTTGATCAATTTTCTAAATTCCTTCCTCGGACAATACTTTTACGCGTTTTCGAGCGCTAATCCCCTTATTGCATCCGGCCTTTTAATTTTCGGAAGTTAAGTTCGGTAATAGTATCTATTGACACCAAAAAAATGAATTATGTTTTTGTATTCTTTTCGAACTCTTTAAGGATTTATTATGAATTTAAGTTAGAAAAGGATTCTTAAAGAGTTCGAAAATAGTTCATAAAGAACTCTAATGTCAGTGACATTCATTAACTCTTTAAGAACTTTTTGAAAATTCTTTATGAATAATTGTACCGTCTGAGTCATCACTATTAAAACAGCGCGGAATAATTAACGATCAAACGCATTGTATTGTGGCAGCCTTTTCTCTATTACTATAGTAGTCTATTGAGGTTTAAAGTGTCATGGCCGAAGCAAGGCAGTAACGACCATTTCTTGTATCCTAAATAAGTATATGCAACGGATTGATTATAAAACTAATTATATCTATCAATTGTACTAAAAAGCGGCCGGAAAACGGTTACTTTAGGCCCCGTTTTGAGGTCAAGAAAAGGCGAAAATCATGCATGTGTGAGAAAAACTACTGTATTTTGCCTGGTTGTGCCTAATGTCCGCGTGTAAAGTGCAAATTTCTGTGCGTAAAGTGAATTTTTTCGCATACGTATACCTAAAATAATTGAAGTGTATGTAAAATGAAAAACTGTGTGTAAAGTAATTAGGGTGGAACACAATTTGAATCATTTTAAAAGTTTCAATTATTTAGTTCCATACAACTTCGAAACTAAAACATGATTCTTAAGAACATTAGAACATTGCATAATAATAAAAGTACACTTAGCTGAGTATATTTTGACAGAAAAAATACTTTTTTGTAACGCTTGCACGACTTTTGCGTTTTTTCACCCTCAAAACAAGGCCTGAAGTATCCATTTTTCAATCGGCGGGCGTAAAGTGAGTACTTTACACCCGCTGTTCGTTTTATTTTACGCCCGCTCGTTTAGAAGTCAATAGAAATGAGAATAAATCTGGCCTAAACTTGGTTTATGAAAATCAATACATGCGTTACAAAAAATATAGTTTTTAACACCCCGCCATAAAGTGCGTACTTTTTCCCCGCCGAGCTGCGACAAAAGTACTACATTAATTCCCTACCCCCACTTTAGTCCCCGTCGCTACGCGCATTGGTTAGGGTTGGAAGTTAATATGTAGCACTATTTTCCCTCTTCGGCTGTGAATGAGTATGAACTTTTTGGTAGATATGTTAAAAAATCGTATATTGCACGCGTGAATAAAGTGAGTCAGCAATTGCCAGCGTGTATGATGCCCTCGCTCCATTCGGACGCCAAACCACACGCAAGCATTTACTAGCTCACTTTATTCCGTAGGTGCATAATATACTAGTGCACCACGGGCGAGAGGGTCTTTTTAACCTCATATGTTTGTATTGCTCGTGGCAGCTCGCCTACGACACGTACTGTAAACTCACACTCGGTCAAGAAAGGCCCACTTCTCGCCCTTGGTACACAATATACTATTAGTTTGAGGTGTGTCGAAAATGGCATTTTCTTTAACGCAAATCAACAAGAGAAGCATATGACTAAAACGTTCATATTTCTTAGTATTATCATTTTCTGTCAAAAATAACTACATAGCTACAATTAATTAGGTTAAAATAATAATAATAAATTAAAAACCGCTGCCAATTCATTGGCACTTAGGTTCCTCAAACTAAATTAATTGTTATAATATGAAATTATTTGTTCTAATAAATTAATTTTAAATTGCTATATCTCTTTCTAATGAATAGCTCGAAAAAGGTTTTTTATCATTGATGGTTTGACAAAAGATAATTTTTTACTAAAATTACAGAACGATCGGTAATAATCCTTATCACAGCAATTTTTCCTCTGTACGTAATTTATGAAAATTATTTAAATATTTAAATTAAATGTAACTGGATGTTAGTACGTAGATTCACTGCAATCCTAATCATCTAAAATTTTGTGAACGATTTGTCATCATAGATTTTCGAGATATTAGGTAAAAGTACCTATTAAAAAAGATTTCGGGGTGCATTTTATACCTTTATAAAATTGTGATTGAATAAGCGTATAACATTCAAACTTTTGATAGTACTCGAAGGGCAAGACGTTCCTTGAACAGATAATGCCTTTAAAATACAAATTTAACGTTAATAATTAATTATATTAATAAAATATTGAAGTGATCCATTGTACGTATTATGAAACAGTGCAATCGCACGATGCCGGGTGTTTCATAATTTAAGTCCCTATTATGAAACGTAATAAATATGTAAATATCACTTTATTTCACTGATTTTACTTACAATCGCTATACACGAGAGATAACGTCAACATAAGATTGACATCCTTTTTTAAAAAGTTTTCAATAACAACAAAATGATCATATTTAGGGTTATGCCTCATAGAATCGACTTCGTAATCTATAAGTTACAGGTTGGACTGCTAAATTCAATAAACATGCTTATTTTACTTAGTTTTCATATGTACGGGAGCTATATCATTAAAATGTAGTATTTATTGCTTCGTAATACAGAAAATAATATGCAAATAGCTAAAATTATTATAATAAAGCCTTTGCAAAGGTGTTTCATAAATACGGACTTCCACTAACTCGCGCACCTATTATAAAACAGCTACATATTTATATAAATCGCATCAACATTAAAACAGTTTGTAGATAATTCAAATCTACGGACCGAAAGCTATAATTTAAGCTATTGCACATATGTCAAGTCATTGACATTTATAAATATAGTTCACAAACAAAGTCGTATAAATCAGCTGCTTCGGCTCCCAACACCGCCAATTTGCACGGGTTTGGAGACACGCAAAATTGAATAAATTTTTATAATACTACTTACTGTATAACAATACTCATGTTCTTATATTTAGAGACGAAATCATTCATAGTTATCAATAACATTTTTATATTTGCTTATGCATGTTATAATTATTCCTTATTTTATCATTTTTTATACTGTTTCATAAAAGGGACACAGTTAAGAGGGTGTCTCATAATAGGTACTTTTACCTGAACCGTTTAAAATAAATATGGCTTTTTTCGTGTACAACAATGAAGGGAAAGAGCCTATCCAAAATTTGTAGTTGTAAAAGATGCATTTATACTAAATTGATCATAATATTTTTAACATACCAAAAAACTCGAAAAACTATAACTCAAAAATCCAAATATCGAAAAATTGTTCATCTTCATTAAAAACAAAGAAAATGAGCCCCGTTTAGACAACAATGACTGTGTCATTCTCGAAATATAAAAGATACAAAAAATATCAGAAAATACATAACCTCAAATATCTCAAAATATAAAGCGTTATACGGGCAAAGATTATTCAAGATTTCGAGTCGAAAAGATAAGTAATTTTATGCTCTATCAAATGCATTATCACTCAATCGATGATATTATTTCTAAGATATCCATAAACTCAAAAAAATAAAACTCAATAATCAAAAAACTGCTAAAAAATCACATCGAAAAAGATATTACTTTTTTAAGCCGCAGTCCTTAAAAAATAAAAAAAATGATCCCTGAAAAATTAATTTTTCATCGTGCATATTCAGAGTAAAGCATGCACGCACATACGCACGCACACACACACACATTTATTTATCAAAATTGAAATAGGTTTTATTCAATAATATAAATATTAATGTACAAATATACTTATAATATACTAGGGACTAAAGTGAGCCATTAAATGCCTGCTTATGATTCGGCGCCCGAGCGGAGCGAAGGCGTCACACACGCTGGCAATCGTTGGCTCACTTTATTCACGCGTGCAATATACGTTTTCTTAACGTAGCTACCAATAAGTTCGTACTCGGTGGGGACTAGAGTGGGGTAGGGATTTAGTGTAGCGCTTTTTTCCCGGCTTGGCGCCATCATTTTAACGATTTTTAGAATAATAAATGACTTTTAGGTATATGGGTGATTCTGCTGTAACTGTCCCAGTTTCGCTTTAAAAGTATCCGAAAACTTATTAGACCAAAAGTTTATTTTCTCCATAACTAACTTAACTAACTGTTTCTTAGAGTTCGAGAATTTATTGCACTCATAATAACATTGACGGAACTGGCATTCCACGTTACAAATGCTCATAACGTCTCGTATATTTGTTATTAAAATTTTTCCGCATTACTCTTATGTCCGAAGCCATGAAGGAAGCATTGACAGAATTGGAGTTAAGCAAACCATCATAGACTGGATGATGAGGATGCTAGAAAGCAGGATCATCAACCCAGAGAGTAGATAAGCTAGGCGGGTTCTCAGCCACCTATATAGGTATACTTGGGCAGGCCGATAATTTCTCAGTCACCTATATAGGTATACTTTGGCAGGCCGATAATTTCACAGCCACCTATATAGGTATAGCTGGGTAGGCCAGCAGCATAGAGCAGCGTACCCCCTCTTCGGCTGCTGCTACCCGACATAGGCCAACCCATGAATATGATAGAACACCTATATATATACATTTCTACGCCAATCCGTGCATTTGATAGACCCCCCCCCCCCCTCCCGACCCCCACCTCTATCATTTCCTTATTTTTTTTGTGTATAAAATGACAAGAAAAAAAATTTGCCCCAACCGAGAATCGAACGCAAAACCTTACGCATGGAAGGCAGGACTCGTGCCGCTGAGACTTACGGGGCAATTTACCATGCACTGTAAAATTTGCCGTGCATTATATCTACACTTTTATTTGCTCTCTACTACAGTCTGTGAGATGTCTTCCCACTCCATGTAGATGTGGTCGAGATAGAATTGCTTCATTAGCTTGATGTTATGCACAGCGCAGGTGGATTTGTACGCGCCATTAAAATTCGTGCAAACAGTCACAGTGGCTTTGCGCGTAATACTCATGGGATAGCCATAATCGCAGATGTTAGTGGCAACGATTTTGAAACGTATTATCCACTGCATTTGCAGCTCGTTTCTCACGAATATTATGCGGGCCTCTCGCAGAGCTGATCGAAGTACGTTTCCAACTTCGATGTAGTCGATGTCACCCGAAGACCAGGATATGCCGTGATAGTTCTGTTTGAGCCACTCGTTCTCCTTTCTATACTTTTCGTTGAGCCTGCGCCAGGCAAAAAGTTCCTTGAACAGCAGAACGATGGGTTCGCCGCTACTCCTGCTGCTGCTGCTGCTATTGCTGATGTCCGCTGTGATGAGCGGCATTACGGCCAACTCCTTCAAGGCAAAGTCGTTTACCAGCCTTTATACAAATTTTTTGACGTCGCCGCTCACTGGATTGTACTGAATTATACGATCGAGCAAAATTAAGCAGTAGGCAGATGTATTAGCAGTGAAATTATCTCGTGATTCAAATTCCAAACGAACGTCCACGGGAGCGCTTTTCAACGATACGTTTTGCTTCGAACAATCAATAACGATGAGAGGTATGTATGTAATAAAGTTCAACTTTTTCAACATATGTTCGGAATTTTTATCGTAATAAATGCTCTAGAAATTTGCATACATATCGTACAGTACAGCATAATGATTACGAGTCACATCTAAATTTAGATTTCCGTACGGATAGTACTAAGAATTGAGGAAAAGCTTTACATTGCTTATATTGCAGTGATCGAAGAGACTAGCGTTGACACTTCTCTGAGTTTTTCTATTGGTTTGGAAGTCCAAAATGACGAAGTGTGGCTTTTACAGCTGATTGGATGTTTTTACCGTCCAAACATGTTTCGTGGAAGTCGGGAGTACCGGATACTCGTACAACTCCCAAGTGTGAAAACTCATTGTAATTGGTCTATCTTTGATGATATAATTGAATAAAGAAATTTTACGCTTATCCGATACTACTACGTGTGGCATCAACCACTCAAGCCTTGTCAATTCAATCTTAAATGCTTCCTAAACATTATTTTGCCCAGTAGCTGTCTGTATAACCGCATTCACATCGTTTCTCGACCTCGTGAGTATGAGCTCGTGTTTGACGTTGACTACGATTTTTCGATAGTCTTCAGCAACCCGAGAATCATACTCAGAGGTATGGATATATCGAAGTAGCTGTCATTGTTAGTCAGCTGTTGTGTCTCCTCAACGTCGAGCCAACCAGCATTTTCGATCATCAAACTTTGACTGGGATTGAATGATAACCAACCTTTCATGAGAGTAGTCAACCCAACGTTCTTGCATCTGTCGATCTCTACAGCATTTATCTCATATCGAATTTCCTCAAACATATGACAGATGGCGTTGTTCACCAATTGGGTACGTTCCACAGAAGTACCATCTGCTTTTACTAATTTACCGCAAATGTGCAGAGAACTACGCGATAGTAGGAGTCCTGATCCTGATGTTGAATGGCAATTCGAATCTCATCGCTGTTGTTGAAACTCAATGCTGTGTAAGGCTGATGAGCATGTAACTCATAATGAGCCACTGACTCATCGAACGTTACAGGTAACTGTATGCTTAGAATTTCTTCCATTTCCGCAACAAAAGAATATGCAAGTCACTTTCCACCACAGACGGCGACGACTTTCAAATTGAGACTTTTCAGAAACTGAATGTTTTGCCGTATTAGCGCTTTGACGGTTCGCTGACGACTGATCGCAGGTCGACATGTCGACCTGCTTATATAGCCTCTACCGTATACGACCCCCATCACGCTTGCTTCAGATGAAGTCTGATTGTAACGATTTCTCCTCGTAAATTAACCAAATGACCATTTTGATCGACTATACGCACTTGTAAGTAATCTATGCTCTTGACGGTGACTGGAAGGTAAATGACTTGTGATGGAATTTCGATAATCTTATATCCTGGCGGTACTACAGGGAAGAACTCGTGTACAGTGTGCACTGGTTGGCCGTTTATATAGGCACCGGATGTGATGTTACACTCTACTCGTAGAGCGTTGACTGTGAGAATCGCTACAGGCAAATCGGAACTGTGAGTCACGTCTGCTGGAAGAACGCGTTGAGTGAAGCCCAGCAGGGAACCGATTGAGTCTCGTGATCGAAAATCGATCGGATGACTACACTTTACTACGCTGCGAAGCGTATTATTGTTAGGCTTTAGACTGGTCGATATACCTTTGTGCTCCAACGATTTACTAAGATAATTATTTATACCTTCAATTTCGTATCTGCCTGTCGGTAATTAAATTTCCTCTGAACCGACGTAAAACTTGTTATTGTCTGTATCAATGGTGGGTATGGAATTAAAGGTTAAAAGTTCAACCAAACCAAAAACGTAGTTCTTATGTGACGGTAGTTCGATTGGGGGAAAATATTGAGCTTCGAGAATGGATGAAGTGCCAGAGAGACTCAACGTGAATTAATTCTCCATGACTGCTCAAGGCATAATGATTCAATATCGATCGATCTAGATCTTTATATAGCCTGGTGATTGAGCATATTACACAAGAACTTGAGACAGAGATGGCCGCAGTTGAATGTATTGAAGTCTTGGAACCTCTTATGATTGTATTTAATTTCGTCAACTCCCAGGTATAACATCAAGTCTAAGGGTGGTTGAAGATCTCCAAAACTATCAAAGTAAACTACATTATTGCCTCGTTTATGATATGGTACCCAGTGTATTCCAGGTCCGCTTGCATTATCGAGATTCACGATAGCTGATTCGCGGAAACGCGGTCCGCTATCTGGCATTGCATTTCTCATAAATACACCTCGAAAATTTGGAATTTTAAAGATTTTAGCATACTTAACGAGATCTACATCTGTGAGTGATCTCTGTAGTAATCTTACTTTGAGGATCTTTTTTTTTCTCAAGCCACTTCCATTGTATGGCTTCAGATGAAGACCCAATCCCGTTTTGTGAGGTTTTAGATAGAGACCTTTGTCGAGGGCTATGTCCTCCATCTTTTGATTATGTCTCCGAGTCTTCTCTAATTGTTGATTAGCTGCTTTTGCGTCGTTGACTGCTTTCGCTATTCCAGCTGCTCCTCCTGCTACTGCACCAGCTGCACTCAGACCAGCAAAGATAGGTATAAAGAATGGTAAGAACCCACCGACCTTTGATGGGTCAGATAGAACACGTGGAATTATAATTTTACTTTTGCCACCGGTCTTTTTTACTGCTTTGCGAGCTCCTCTCAAAGCAGATAGTATAACCTTTCAAGCGCTTTTACTTGGAATAATTGATTTAGAGGCAGCTTTCACAATTTTATTTAGCTTTGTGAAGAGCTTCTTCTTCCTAACACCCATTCCAAATTTTGACTTTAGTTTCATGGTGTTCGTTACAGCGTAAGCAGCAACCTTTTCACCGATTCCCGCGTGTTTTGACAAAACTCGCTGCCAAGCTTTATCGGTAAGCACTCTGTCTGCAGCGTTTCTAGCCTTAACGTTTTCACGATTTTGCGAACAAGCTATATCGTACTCCTTACAAGCTGAATCGAGAGGGTTGATCCCAGGATCGCCTCGAGCAAGAGGTTTAGCTAATTTAGTTCCTGGTCCGCAGTACTGATATCCAGGCAAGTGAAATTCCACTGGAAGTTTGTTGATAAGTTTATTCACTAAACCACGACCTTGGTATTTGTGTATGATCATTACACTATGAAGGTCAATTGATGACTGAAGCTCGGGGTATAAAAGCGCTTTATTTATAGTCAGATGATCAGTCGTAATCGAGATCTCGTACTACGTATACATGAATTTCAAAGAGCAGTCTGTCAAGCTCCCGGTAGTGAATTCTGACACTATCGTAGAGCAAGACAAAAAGGTGAAGCGACATGGAGATTTAGTTCCGGATAGTATTCGAGCTGTATTTTGTGGACCATCGAATTGTGATAAAACTAACAGTCTACTCGCTCTCATAACACATCCAAATGGGCTCAGATTTGAAAATGTGTACGTTTACTCCAAATCACTCAATCAGTCAAAGTATAAATTTTTAAAGGAACTCTTGGAACCTCTTGAGGGTATAGAATATTTTCCTTTCAGTGAACACGAGGAAGTGGTGTCTCCTGATAATGCGCTTCCAAACTCAATGAGAAACACATAATGAGAAAAAGAAGAATAAAAAGAAGGGTGGTGCATTGCCTCTATATAAAATTGCTAGAAGAGATATAAAGATGGATTACGTGTACTGGGATGATCCCAATGAGTTAGTAGATCGGCTGCGCTTACTAATAGCTGAACAATCGGCCGGAAATCCTAGTCACATCAACGAGACTCACTCTATCGTAGAGGAGCTTCGCGAGGCTAGGTATATATATTGAGGTGCACAAGAGTCATTGACTCATTATCAAGATGAACGTCGACGTATTCGGACGTAATCTGAAAAAAAAGCGAGGGTAGTCGAGGTCCTCATGTCATCGGGTATAAAGTCACAGCCGATGGTCAGTATGATTTGGAAAACAAAAGGTTATATAATCTTGCGGCACCTAACGAACTAAGCGAAGCAGTGAATCTAGATACTTTGCATCGTATAATTCGAGCTGAAATTAAAAAAGTGTCTGCAATGATATCTGTATTGAGAACTGATTTCAACAATTTAGATGTAATTAAAGAAGCTCATAGGGATGAAATGAATAAGAGATTTGAAAGTCTCTATGCGGATATCCTGAGTATAAAAGAAGCTGTGTTTCAAATCTCTGAAAACATTCATTCTATAGATGTCAATGTATTAACATCGAAAGATGATAATCGAACATGACAGAGTAGAAGAGGAGCTCCATAAACCCGCTCGTCGAAACTATCCATGACGAAAATTCGATGCGCGAGGCTTGGATTAAACTTGGTAAGCTGATCTAGTTGAAATGCGACCTTATGCTCGAAAGAACAAAGGTTATAGATACATGCTTACCAGAAAAGAGAAAAGAGGCAAAGAATTCTACAATTCATGCTTTCAGAGTCTTATGAATAGATATAAAATTAATCTATACTCCACATACAGTAATCTTAAAGCATCTATATCTGAACGATTCAATCGTATGCTCTAAAACAAGATGTGGAAAAAATTCAGTCTCCGAGGTAACTATAAATGGCTCGATATCCTACACGGTTTGTTAGCAGAATATAACAATCGTAAGCATCGGACTATCGGTTTCAAGCCCAAAGATATCACTCCAGTCAATGCTGATCAAGTGATGAAAAAATTCGCTTACGAAGCAAATTGCACAAAGCCAAAATTCCAGATCAATGATAAAGTTCGAGTCAGCAGAGCAAAAAACTTGTTGGAGAAAGGCTATACAACTAACTGGTCTACTGAAATATTCACAGTCAGTCGAGTTGCACGTACGAATCCTGTGACTTATCACCTCAAAGACTGTTGAGATGAGCCCATTGCTGGTAGGTTTTACGAGCAAGAGCTCTCAAAGTCTGCCTATCCCGACGATTATCTCATTGAAAAAATCTTAAAAAGACGAGGCAACGAGGTATTTGTCAAATGGTTTGGTTTCGACAAGTCTCGCAATAGCTGGATTGATAAATCTCAGACTTTGTGAATATTCTTTGCTGTAAACTTTAATTTTTGCAAATATTTTGTTCCTTGGTTACGATTTTTGCCGTGAGAGTTCAATACAATATTATTATTAATTATTAGAAAAATTCTTCGTCCTTCTCGAAGGCCATTCCGAAGCGTCGAGGTAGAAACATTTGCGATGTCTCGTCGAGATGAACTACAGCTCTCTGCCCAAACTTCGTGTTCACCAGCTTGAGATTGGTGACTATGTAGAAGCGTCCATCTTCCAACTCCATCATCTTCGTCGCTGGTAGAAACATATTTGCCTTAGCGATCTGGTTCAGATTCTGGAGATCCATCTTCTGCGAAGGAGAATGTTGCTACTTGTAGTTGCTCTTCTACGTAGTAGAGATGTTGTTACTTCTTGTAGATGCTCTTCTGGAGGTAGGAGAGATGTTGTTACGGCTGCTGTTGCGGTAGAACAAATGATTCCAGCTCTCGATTGCCTGCCTTATATCCCATCTTTAGCGGCGGCGGCGACGGCGGCTCCATGCCCCTCCACCTCGACTCGAGGCCTCTTATTGGCTGGCTCATTTTCCCCTTCATCATCTCCTTCTATCTCTTCCATTATTCTGATCATCTCATCTTCGAGGATATTGTAATGACCCCACGGCAGCGTATCTGTTACTCCAACCTGGAGACATCGCTTGTCATCGTGAGGGCTGAGAGCAATCTTATTCTCCCTCTCCGATCTCAGCAAGTGCAGCCTTGATCGGATATTGCACTGCACTCTCGAGATGATGGTGTTTTACAAGAGGCAGCGCATGTAGTCCTCGAATGTCAGCTTCTTCTTCACCACAGACCCCTTCACGCCTTTAACCTTCTTGATGGAGCTTTGACCTTGGATGCAGATGCTGTACATCTTGCTTCGTAAGCCTATGATTTTGCCGTTACATTCATCCTTCATCAAGCCAACGATCTTTTTGTTAACTCGAAGAATTCCAAACTGATTGTCCTCCGAGTAGTCAAATGTGTCCAACTCGTGGATGTCGCGCTTCATAACCTCGTACACGTATTGGTTGCCACCAATCTCGTATACGAGACTGTCGGTGTCGGTGTAGAGAAGCTTACAGTCATCACCATATGTACTTTTCATATACTCATAATGAAACCTGTAGACGAGCGTTTTCGAAAGATCGAGAACACTTAGTCCCATGTAAATAGGTTTAGTTATGCTGATCTCGGTACGAGCCAATTGTACCGCAACGAGATTTTCCTCGAAGATCCAGCAGCTGTGGAAGTTGGGCTTTGCAATCTTGGCCTCAGCACCATAGCGTCCTTGCCACTTATATGCGAACTTCAAATCCACTCATTTACGCTTGTTCTCCATCGCCTTCCCGTAGACTGCGTTGTTCATCAGCTTGAAAAGATTCTTCTCGAAATCATTCTTAGCTCGCTTCCTCATGTCACTGTTGAGGTCTATATAAGTTTTAAGCCAGGCCTTCTGATTGAAACTCAGCGCTCTGTAAACCTTTTTCAAGCGAAGCCCGTGTTTCAGAACTTGCTTGAGACTCCTGTAATGGATAACGTAGCGTTCCTTGTTGTAGAGTGTCGTCATCAGCTTCTCCTGCTTTGATCTTGGAGGCGTCCTGTGTTCTAGACACATAGGCAGATCTTTGTGGGAATCGTGGAGATCTTCGGGATACTCCAGGTCCACCTCGAGAATATATCCTACCGGGTTATCAGGAACATTGAAAAAGTTGGGCCGATCGTTATCGACCACCCACTTGAAGCCAGAATATGGTAGAGATTGTGTCATCGCCCTGAAATTAAATAATATAATTATTTTGTTAATTATGATTAAGACGTTCGTACCATCCGTATAGGTTGTTCAAGTCTAAGTACATCAAATACTTAGTCTCTTTGGCGGGATCGTAGTCGTTGCTCGTGTACTTGTTATTGGCTACAGCATACCAATTGCAGCACTGGCTGACGCCTCTCCTGATGCCCCGTTCGATGAAGAGCAGCATATCGATGTCCATGAGCAGCTCCAGCTCGATTCCTGCGTACTTGAGCATGGCATCCCACAATAGACCAGGAGTCGTGTAATAATGTGTTGCATCTAAGCCGTAGGCCTGTAGACAGTTGTCTCGAAAGTTCTCGAAAATTTCCGCGAGCAGCAGCACGTTGGTTTTTAAGTAAAGGTCTGAGCACTCTCCGAGCGTCTTGATTCGAAAGGCATCCCAAACCTTTTATCCGTACTCGTAGTCTTAACTGCTAATACTACTATCCGTCAAGCTACTGTAAAAATTTTCTCTTGATGGAAGAGCAGTCTCCTCGAGTTTCTGCAGCGAAGACACGTACTCATATGGAAAAATTCCTTTTCATTTGAGAAGCCCGATCTGCTTACGATCGTAAGAGTCATCATGCTGGAAAACAGACTCCACGATGTGGAACTCTTCGAGGTAAGAAGCTAGTTTGTCCAGCGATGAGGCCATGAAATGAAAGGAATCTATAAAACGAAAATTGATGTTGCTATTCTCCATGAACTTTGTAAAGGAGATATAGCACTCCTTCGTTTGTGGCAGCAGCATGAAACGACCGGGGAATCCCAAGGCTATCTCTCGGATAATAAGATGTGAATATTATCCACCCAAATTGTGAAATATGACGCAAATTATCCTCGAATCCTTATAATTGATATTGCAACCATTATGTGCCGGGCCTCGATATATGATAACATGAAAAAGTACATAGATTCTAATTATATAAATAGTTTGTATTTTGCCAAATTAATGTCCTGCAATTCCTCTCTTGTCAGTTTATCCATCGGGGCGGGATTCTCATAGAGCTGTTCCAATTCTTCACCGAGAGCATAGAGGCTCGATACGAAGCATTTCGCGGGATTCTCATCATCATCGTTCATTTTTCTATAGCTTCTATACCCTGACTTGAAATCATCGAAGCTGCATTTAACATAGTAACCTACGCTGAATGCCAGGTGCTCTTGATACGAATGTTCAACGCCTTCGACTGGCTTTAGCAGACACTCAAAGTCAGCATATATGACGAAAGGCGCGCGCTCTTTGTAGCGATAGTTTCTGAATGTCAGCTTGTTGTTGAACTTGTTGGGCAGCTTGACCTTGCAGGTGTTTATCTCGCCGCAGTCTCTTTCATGGTCTTCGAGATTTTTCGCCGTTCTAAAGAAATGCAGGCATCGATCGCATATAAATGCTTTTCCCTTATGCTCACTCAATTGAGACGATATCAGTCTAGACAAATCCGAACATAGTGAAATCTCTGAGGTGAGTCATTGTAGTAGTCGTCGTCATTATAGTCATCGTCGTCGTCGTTACTGGTAACCTCATCCTCATAGTGCTCCTGTACAAAGAGCAGATTTACGTACCTCGCTTGTTTACACGCGGAAACGTGATATGGAGACACGTCGAATCGTAGGCGCTTCTTCTTCTTATGGAGATGAGCATGCAAGTTCGCCGACTCCAGGAGAGGTCTCAAAGAATCGATGGCAGCTCGCGCAATCTCCATCCACCGGCTAATGACGCTTTTATCTGCTTTTTACGAAGCAGCACGACGACAACATCGTCTCAGGTTCTCGATGGTGAGATAAACGTTGCCCGTTTTTATACACTTGGAGTGAGAGAGAGAGAGAGAGAGAGAGAGAGAGAGAGAGAGAGAGAGAGAGAGAGAGAGTATGCGTTTCCGAGGTCTTATATACAATAATCGTTTCTCCAATAAACCTTCATATCATTCAAAGACGAGGAGATCGGCAACGTCTCGATATAGTTTTTGTGATAAATATCAAATTAGATAGCTCTTGTATCTACGTCGTTGGAAAATAAAATTATTTGTTGTTACGTTAAATGAGTTTTATGGCCCTGAAAAGGGCCGCTCTGCTTTTTGTTGATGAGTAAAATGAACGTCGACGAGATTTTATATCCGCGAACGTTTGCTGTGCCGATCCCTCGGCTATCTTACAAGGCACTCGATATGAAGTTTGTAAGCGAGGTCTTTGAAATAGCTTACGATACTCCATTCGACGTGTGATAGAATGTCGAGAAGGAACTCTAGAGGCAGAATGATATCTGACTCTAGGCCCTTGACGAGCATACTGACGTATCGCTTCCTCTCGCCTTCTCTGCAGAAACACCTCGAGATCTTCGGGAGCAGACGAGCGTGGAGGTGCACGTTACCGATTTCCAGGCGTTTCCGCAAAAGGAATGCGTGCTGGTGGCGGAAGCGAGTGTTACGTAAGAGTCGTTGGACCGGTAGCGGGAGGAGATGGAGGCAGCGGTGAAAGAGGTCGTGGTGGTGGTGTTCTCACATGAGGTGACACTGGCATAGGGGAAAGAGCCGCAGGTGGAGACTTCAATCACGGCTCTATTCCAGTAGCCAGCCAGAGTCCATCTCTTCCTTCGCCTCGATTTGATGTATTCAACTCCGCAAATATTTTGCAAACCTTGGCCAAGTTAGAGGAGACGGAAGACCAGGCAACGATGACTGAGGCATCCTGTACTTGCACAGCAGCAGCTTTACCCATTCATCCATGTTGATCAGTCGACGATTGGGAGCAAAATGATGTCAAGCAAGTTGTTACGCGCATTATTTATACTTTATAGTAGTGCTTTTCATTGTAATAAAAAGCGGAATGAAAGAGAAATATATATATTACGATAGAAAAACGAAACTTTCATACGTTAATTCATATTATAATTTGTTCATGCGTCTAGTATACATAGTGTATTGTGAAAACGATAAATATATATGTATATCATGAGAGAGAGAGAGAGAGACGTTAGAAAAATGAGAAAGAGAATGTGGTTTAGTGTACATCATAACGACGAGAGCTGCGCAGAGTCAGTAGTGTAGTGGAGATGAAAAGTATATCCTGCGCTCAAGTCGAAAATTCGTGTGTGTGCTGCGCCGGCTAAGCAGAGGAATAACCAGGCTCGTTTAATCCTATATCTCGTCTTAAAGCGCATTGCGAGGCAAGCGCGGAGAATCGAGCAAGAGTTCCTACATTATCGCCGTAAGAACGGCGTTTCACTGCTCGATCTCCGGCTTACCTCGCTCATCCGCTGCTCATCCTCGGCTAGTCGTCGTCGTCCTCCAGGGCTCCGCTCCGCTCGGCTACAAAAAGAAAAGTGAGCTGTGTCACTCGCTTGTGCGGCGGCAGGAGAGATCATGGTGGAAGTAGAGGAAGGTAATGCAAGGCAAACGCGAAGGCTAGGGCAGGGTGGGGGAAAACAAGCTTCGTTGTAATGTGCGCGGTAGAGCATCGGTCGGAGAATCGATCTGAGTTGTAATCTGCGCACAAGTCACGCGCTTGTATTGCAGCAGCCGAAGAGGGGGTACGCTGCTCTATGCTGCGGGCCTACCCAACTATACCTATATAGGTGGCTGTGAAATTATCGGCCTGACAAAGTATACCTATATAGGTGACTGATAAATTCTTTGGCCTGCCCAAGTATACCTATATAGGTGGCTGAGAACCCGCCTAACTACAGGTGTCTGAGAACCCGCCTAGCTACAGGTGCCTGAGAACCCGCCTAGCTACAGGTGTCTGAGAACCAGCCTAGCTTATCTACTTCAGAGATAGGTAACAGCTCGATTAAAAAGAAAACAAACCAGAGGTACGCCGCAAGGGGGGTCATCTCTCCCCTACTGTGGTTAATCGTAATTAAAAAGATTCTAAAAACCTTTGGGTGCAAAAAGATAAAAATAGTATCGTATGCGGATGGCGTGGTTATACTGATTACGGGCAATGACCCGGCAATAATTGGTGAAATCATGGAATTCATAAAAACTCTGAAAGAGCTTTCTAAGTGGACAAAATAGAACGGGCTGGAGGTAAACCCACGCAAAACCGAACTAGTTATGTTCACAAAAAAATATAAGATACCAAAATTCACACTGCCGACGTTGGAGGGTCGAACAGTCGAACTCTTCAAGGAGGCAAAGTACTTTGGAATCATGCTAGACTTCAAACTCTCATGGAGACGAAACGTGGAGGAGCGAATGAAAAAAGGAATAAATGCATATTGTACATGCAAGAAGCTTTTGGAAGAAGATGGGGCTTACAATCATATATTATATATATATATATATATATATATATATATATATATATATATATATATATATATACACTGGATGTATACAGCTGTAGTAAGACCCATCGATACATACGGAACCTTAGTATGGTGGAGGGCCATGGATAAGGATGTTAACAAGAAAAATCTCACGAAAGTACAGAGGCTGGCAACGCTAGGTGCTATGGGAGCAATTCGAAGCACACCACAAGCGGCTTTGGAGGCAATGCTAAGCCTACAACCGCTGGACCTGTTCATAAAAGAACTGGCTGCAAAAGGAGCTCTTAGACTAAGAGACTCCGAACTGTGGAAAAAGACCAATTATGAACACACATTGATACTAAAATAAATGACAATGCTAAGCAACAACAAAGAATCCACTCTGTTGGCAAAACAGATGGATTACATGATTGCGCAGCTGAACTTCGAAGAGAATGTTGAAATTAACATTCGCACGAGAGAAGAATGAAATCACAACTCTATAATAAAAGAGAACGAGATAACAATCATCACAGATGGCTCAAAAACAGCAATGGGCATAGGAACAGGAATCTACTCAGAAACGCTGAACATACAGGTCCTACAGATTTAAGAGTGACTGCAATATTCTGCAAGCAGAAATCATTGCAATAGAGAGAGCAGCCAGCGCTCTACAGATAAATGACCGAGCCATAGGTGACGTCACAATCTACACAGACAGTCAGGCTTCTCTCAAAACCTTGGTATCAAAGAAGATAAGATCAAAGGCACTGATGAGTTGTCGCGAAGTGCTGTCATGAATCCGTGATGACAAAGTCAGACTCTGCTGGATACCCGGATACAGTAATGTTGAAAGAAACAACAAAGCGGATGAACTGGCAAAGCTAGGAGCGGAGAACGACATAGTGCAGAAGCCCTCGACCATCCTCTGCCACCGAACAATTCGTCGAAGAAAGCCATAGATGAAATAATTAAAGAAAGTTACAGTAAACAGTGGCACAGACGAGAAGACTGTATCACTTCACGAGCACTGTAGCTAAAAATAGAGGAAAATAAAACCAAAGATCTACTAAGATCAAAAAATCCTCAGTAAGCATAATCACAGGAGTAATCACAGGACACTGTGCCGTAGGTGTGATGCTCCAGAAATGGGGAAAACCCACAGACAACTACTGCATAGCAGTAGCGGATGTAGAAATCGGAGAACTACTGAGCTTTGCGCGAAGCATGAAATACTTCAACTAAAAATAGGAACAAAGTTGGCTCCACGCTGGACACAAAGGACATCGCAATGGGCAACAGGTCACCGAGTGCAGTGCGTCACACAGACCGCACAAGCCCAGCTTAACCTAACCTAACCTTAATCTTATGTCCACCAAATACTATGAGAAAATGCATTTTGTTCACCAATAAACATAATTTAAATGGTGATTTACAGGGGGGACTGAACTGACTGAAATTTGTGTACGTTTAAAAATTAAAAAATCTTCTTGTGCGTGTTTGCAATATTTCAAACCTTTGATAATTCTGGCATTTACGTTTGTGTACTCTGGATATATACTTTGAAAATTCGTCGTTAGATAATTCTGAGAAGTCAAATAGCACCTTTTTCAAACCGGCTAATGCTGCTATCAACATTTCGGTCCAAATCGCTGGACAAAAAGTATGTATCCGGTTTTAATAGTAGTTAGTTGAATTTGACTTTAAAACTAATGAAAATATACATAATGAACTCTATAATTTGCAACATGTATGTGGAAATTTGACATATTCACTTTTTTTCATGTGGTATAAGGTTTCATTTCATATCATGTTTTCGACGCGGGACGAAACTGACAATTTTACTCTATCTTATTGATTTATTCTAAAAAACAATCATTTTTTTTCATTCATATACTCGTATGCGAGGTCTGGACGCCATCTGGAACAGTTACGGAATAACCCATATTTGTACTTTAGCATACAAAATATTATATATCGTATAATTTAACATTTTAAAAGAGATTAAATCCAAACAGTTACAAGAACTAACTGCTTTATTGTTAAATTTATGTGTTTTAATTGGTAATAATTAATAATACGAAAGTATTTTCATGGTAAACATCAATTTCGATAGTGGCCAAAACCGGTACACCCCTAATATGATCAAAACTAGTGACCATAAACTGTGAAAAATGAGTTTTATTTTAGATTTTTGATTTGTGATATTTCCTGAAATTGGGGTTTTTCATAAAACAAACGATGAAATTATAAAATACGTGTGATTTAGAATGTGTACAAATTTTTTGAATGATTAAACATTATATTTTATTGAAGTAAATACGTTCTCGAAAATCAAAAAGAGCTTAAGGTGGCCAGAAACGATAAGTCTACACTACTGGAAAAATATAAAAGTATCAACAATTTGTGAAAAATTTTGAAAAAAATTTAAAAAAAAATTTAAAAAAATTTACAAATTGAATAATTTTGAAAAAAAATTGAAAAATTCTGAAAAAACTGAAAAATTGAAAAATAAAACATTAAAAATAAATAAAAAAATTAAAATATTTTGAAAAAAATGAAAAGTTTTGAAAAATTAGCAAAATTTTGAAAGAATGGCAAAATTGAAGAAAAATTGAAAAAAATTAAACATGTAATGAGAATCTTGAAATGTTTTGAGTAAATGTAAGAGAATTAATGAATTTTCTTTTTAATTTAATACGTTTATATAATTTTTTAAATTTTTTTTAATGATTTAAAATACTTTAAAAACTCTCCGCCCCTGAACCCCGCCTGACGTCCCTGCCTCCCACCCTACGCCTCTTCCTGTGCCCCATCATTCATTCTTTCTAGCATTACGTCGAACAATTCGCATCGAAACGTCCGCTGGCGAACTGATTTAAAAACATCCAGATACGGTTACATATTCTACCTACCGTTTCGCGAACTTTACGCACACCTGGGCAAAATAGTACATTACGCAATTAGTGCACGAAGCAGGTGATTCACGCACGAGGCCAGTGTGTCGCCAGAGCGCGGCGAGGGCGACAAATAGCCGAGTACTTGAATCGCCTCGCACATATGTTGCGTATACTACTTTTTTAACGCATCGTGAGAGAAACGTGGTTATTTTCTGAAATTCTTAAACAAAATAGATGACGAGCCAACTTTATTATCCAAGCGGAGTGAGACGAGTGAATGAAAAGAAGTTAAATATCAAATATCTACAAATACATTATTAACATATAAATCAATATATTTTTTACAAGTTATTATGAATACAAATTTGTATCTATAGTTCACCATTATAAGAATTCCCATGTATAATAAATTTATCTGAACAATTATTAAATTGCAAATTGAAACGCTCATTGTTCTAAAGATTTCTCGTGAGGGATTGTTGGTTAGCTGAATTTGTCGACTGCTCTTATATATTGTATAATCATAAGCTGTGTCCAAATCACTCTCTGAAGTCATTTTTTTACAATTACTTAGAGCTACTAAAAGCTAGACGACCCAATGATGAGAGAAGTCTCAGTCAAAATCCTAACCGTGATACCGTTACGGACCCAGTTCCTGATCAGCTAAGATCAATTCCTGATTAACTCTGATTTCCATAAAAGCCAATTACAATTAAACTTTTTAGACTTTGAACAAGAAAATCTAAATAGTAGGTAATTATATCTGCAATCTTCAAAAAAGTTTTAGCAGCAACAAGTTTAAAGTAATATTTTATATAAGAAAATGATCAGGAATTGGGTCCTGATCAGGAACTGGGTCCGTAACGGTATGTATATAATAAACATCGACGTCAAGTCGGTAAAACAATTGCGAATCATTCTGACGAAACGAGCGCATAATTTCAAGCATGTTTCGCACTCCATGAAAAGATCGACTGTTTCGCACATGGAAAACAAGCACGAGAAACCGTGTTTCGCGCACGGTGTGTTAAAAAATATTGTATGCAACTCGGACGTAACGATTTTCTTTACCAACGGCTTCCGAGTTAATATCTTTTCAAGCAGATTCTGAGTTGGTACCTTTTTAAACGGGGGCGACGAAATATACGATATAGATTTATAATTGTGGGTGTAAATCTATTATCATTTTTTGCAGTGTCTTTTAAACTTTTCAAACCCGCTTTTTAGACATAAACGTTTTTAAAAACCGCTATTTTCGGGGTAAGAAATTACAATTTTTTATTGCGACACACCATTTACCATTTACCTCTAAAAGTAATACATGATAGTATTCTTTGAAGAGTCAAAAAGTAATGTTATATTGATTTTCTTAAAATAATACTCTCATAAAAATACTAGAATCGATTTCATTTTACTAGCTCATTATACCTTAACATCTTTTTGGAAACCGTAGATTGGGGTGACTTTAGGATGCGGGGGCGACTTCGGTGTGTCCCAAAGTGCTGTGGCACCGCAGAAAGTTTGCATTTTGAAGCGATCAGAGGTACCCATTTTGATTTGAAGCTTAGACCCTTTAGATACAAAATCAATCATAAAGAAAATTATTCAAAATATCACACTCCCAGAACAAGACTATATCGATGGTCCTTAAAAATGCTAGCACGTTTATGGCGTTTGCCACGAAGAGTAGCACATTCCGAAATCTCCCGCAAAGCTTAGCACATTTCGCCATTCCCCCACGAAGACTAGCACATTTCGTAATTTTCTCACGTAGAATAACACATTGGGCAATTTTCTGCCGCCTGATTTTTTAAGCTACTTTTATTTATTCGGGTAGCCTGATTTTCTCAGGTAAACCGATAATTTTTTGAGCATCAAAAGGGTCTAGTACCCGATCCGAACTCGATAAAAAAACAATCGACCCGATTTGCCGAGAGTTTATCAGTACAACTTAAATTTACATATTATGTACGAAAAGTGCTAGTCTTTGTAGAAGAATTGCGAAATGTGCTAGTTTTTGTGGGTGAACAGCGAATTGGCTTCGTGGGAGAATGGCGAATTGTGCTAGTCTTCCTGGGAGAACGGTGAACTGTGCTACTCTTCGTAGCAGTTTTAAATGTACTACCTAGTCTTCGAAATGGCCGTTGATGTAACAACTCAAAATTGTATATTTTTGTCAAACCAAGTAAATAACGTAAATTTTTTATGAGATAAAATTTTTGTATACTTACATTTTATTATTCTATATTATAGTTTCTCAATCTTTTTCAACCGATTTTCAATAAGTGTATTATATAGGGTATTATTTTCATATGAGGTATTTTGTGTAAGAAAATTAAGTTGTCAAAACTTTGAGTTACATAGTCTTGTTCTGGGGGTGCGATATCTAAAGCTGATTTCTTTTATATTTTGAATGTAAGTTAAACTAAAATTTAATTAAATTTTCTATCCTCCGTCCTTCTGCTAACATCATATAAATATTGTGTACATTTTGATAGGAATACTTTTTAATGTATCCGATTCAAGTATTTTGTTTTAAATGTTATGAGTGCAAAAATCCTCAAACTCACACAACACAGAAAGAGTTAGTTACAAAGAAAAAAAAATTTTGGTTTAATAAATTTTTGAATGTTTTTAAAGCTAAACTGGGATAGTTACGGCAGAATCACCCATGTTCTATAGTTAAAAAATAAACTTTTATAGAACTTGTTATGGAATATAATTGTTGTCACGAAGTAGACCAGAGTAGTGGTAAATTTTAAAATGGCCCTGTATCCTTATTCTCTAACTACTTATCTCACCGCGTGAAATACGTGAAAAATGTGCTCTCGACCAATCAGAGAGCTCCTTTATGAGAATATCGGTTATCTCACGAGTGATATGCTTAGAGAATAACCCCTCAGTCATCCTGCTCTTATACGGAATATAAACAACGAATATAGACGCATAAAATTAATTTAATTTAAAAAAGAAATACTCTAAACGAAAATCTGTTGATAATAAAACCTAAAACATATATAAGAAATATCTCTACTGATGGTAAGATTATGAAGAAGAATAAAATTAATTTCGGTATATCCCGAAGGGTAGCGTTCGAAACGCAAAAAACGATTCAATCGAGCGATATGATGGTTACGGCGCGTATCAGCTCACAGCTGATCAGCTTGACAATGTGAGCGCGGAAGTTTCGTTCAAAATTTTATTGTAAATAAAGTACTATTTTAACATTTTAAATGGAAAACGAAGGCGACATTTGGGAAGAACTTTCTAATATTCCGGCCGATCCTCCTGAAATGCGAGACAAATGTGCTCAATGCAAGTTCGTAAATGCATAACCATAAAGTTTATGAAGAACTTTATTATTTTGCAGGTTTCTCCAATACATAGGTATATATTATTTACGCACTTTACAGAAGACCAGCGGGGGTTTGTTGGTGTCCCGGTTTACCGAAAACACCATTACATCCTTCTTCCAGAATCATCATTCTTCAACATCCTGCAGAAGTCAAGAGATGTTTAAGAACTGCTCCAATGCTCACATTAGCTCTTGAATCAGGAAAGTGTCTTACATTTAGGTAAAAGCATTGAATAATATAAAATTTGTATATACTAGCAGTTATAAAATGTTATCGTAGTTATTCTAATATTAATATAAATATAATTTTGTAGAGGTAAAAAGTTTCCTTCATCGAAACATGATGGACTAGCTGAAATTTTAAATGATCCAAATACTATTTTATTGTACCCGTCGCCCGAAGCAGTGCCATTAGATGAATTAAATATTGTGGGCTTAGATGGTCAAAAACCTTACAATTTAGTTCTGCTGGATGGAACTTGGCCTCAAGCAAAGGTTTGCTTTTCTATTTTCATTACTGTTCATGAAATAATATAAGTACATGTTTTAATTTTTCTATAGGCAATATATACCGCAAGTCCAACCTTAGGTAAACTTAAGTCATGCAAACTTGTTAATGTCCCAACTAGTGAATATGTTATAAGGACACAGCCCACAGAGGGTTGTCTATCAACCCTTGAAAGTGGTGCTCTTGCACTTTCCATTTTGGAAGGAAAACCTTGGCTAAGCGATGAAATGCTTGGACCACTTCACTACCTCTGCAAGTAAGAACTTTTCTCCAGTGTATTTATTAAAAATATACTTGAATTTAAAAATAAGATAACAATTAACAAAATGAATGTTTTTAGGTTTCAATTAGAAAATGGTGCAGTAACACATCAGAGTAAGGAATTTTTAATTAAACAAAAGACCTATCCAAAACTAATTGGAAGAAGACTTGCTAAACAATTAAGGACATTACCAGATAGTTCTTTTTAATGAATATATTAGAAAATAGGATATTGTAAATATTTACAAACAAATTTTATTTTCAAAGACTTACATATTAAAAGATTATATATTTTAAAAGTATATATATATGTATATATATAACAAAATATTCAGTGATTTCTATAATTAAATTAGCCTTTATATAATACAAACATAAAAAAATTTTTCATAGACAATAAAATGAAAATTTAATTTGTACTATTTTTGTTTATATGTTATTTTATATACATCATCAATCTTTATTCGTTAACTCGAAATAAAATTGCATTGTTCCTTCCTCAGGATCAAATTTAAAAGATGATATAAGTTTATTCTCATTTGAAACTTGTGTAATATCATGAAGTAAGTGAACACCTTGCCTAGTATAAGGATCCCACGATATTCTTTCTCCAGGAATTACTTCTTCTGTTGGTCCCGATGATACAACTATATCATCATCCAGGTGCCAGTCCACCCAAATTGCAATGCCATTACATGATCCATCCCTACCACAAAAAAAAATTAATTTTGTAAAAACTAAAAAATTAATTATGAATGACAGCTACATACGCAACAAAAGAAATTCTGTCTAAAGAGTTGATCCGCGTTTGCTTATGTACGACGTCATTAAAATCAAAATTTGCGAGCGTAAAAGGCAGACTAAGAGCTTTTCCTGGATATTCCCATAGTGGTTGAGCTTCTACTGGACTATCAGTTTTAACACTTGAGGACTAGAAGCAAATGATCATTAACTTTATCAATATAAAAATAATATTTATTTAATTATACATTTATAATATGTTTATTATAATGTTACCTGTACCAAGTTATCAAAAATGGTCATATCAAAACCTTCACAAATGCCTAATGGAGCTCGAATTTTCTGAAGGTCTTTGAACTCCACTGCTATACCTTTAATCACTGCTCTTTGAGGCATTCGTGCAATATGTCGAGGATATTTAGAAGCAAGATACCAGAAATGCAAATTATCCCAAGGAAGAATTGATGTAACATAGTAAGGTTCCGCGAAGACAAGTGTGATTTCATTACTTGATGGTAAATTATCAATTGAATCAATTATTGTAACAATCTTTTCAAGATTATTCTTATTTATAAACATCTCAATTGTTTTTCGAGATAAAGAATTAGTTTCAAGTAAATACAGTTTTTTAACTCCCATTTTAGCAATAGAAAGACCTAAAAGTGATGCATCAGTTAGACAAAGGCATACAGAATCTGGAGTTACTTTTTTACGTAGTGAGTCCAAATATTTGTGATTTCTGCTTTCATCATTCCATTGACCAATGCGGGTTCTAGAAAAGGCTAAATGTACACAGCATTCACATGTTGGCCTTTTAAAATGTTCAATATCATTCCTAAAAATATTAATTATAAAATGAAAAATATTTATTATCAATTATTATGTCCGAATCTAAAAATGTACTTTTGTGCATTATTCACGGAAAACCAGAATGAATATTCATCGTGTGAGCCAACAAGAGAAACTTCGTTTTCTGGAGAAACGTAGCAATCATTTGGAAGATAATAAATGGCTTGCATCCAATGATCTCTCCAAGGAATTTCGTCAGTTAATTTTTTAAAACTTTCACCATTCTTAATATCGGATTGTACATCTGGGTGAGCCCAAACTGGTGCACAACTTAATAGGACCTACAACATATATCCACTTATAATAAAAGCAACATAAACAAAAGAACTATCATTACTATCCCATACACATTATTATTAAAATGTTATTTTTTTACCTGACCATCCATATCCATATTTAAGTCCCACCACATAAAAACAGCATGTGCTGTTCCTTTAGCCATAGGCTTTACAGGAAGCGTAATATTTTCATTAAAATTCAAAGGGATTTTCCCAGTCCAGTCAAATCTAATGTAATAAAATTTAACACGAATAAAGGATATATTAAATTTGTATTAAATATTGTAGATGAAAAATGTAGTTACTTAAAAATAGGTTGTGGTTCTATCAGTGTAGTGAAAGAACCTTGTGGTAACTGTGAAAGTTGTATATCATGTACCGCAGATGCTCCAGAACAAAACTGTGTAACTTCTGGAGCTTCGACTAGATTTGTTTCATTATTAGAATATTTTATCGGATTTACTCTATTCCATCCTTTAACAAGAGAACTTTCTACAACTTGAGCCCAAATAGTTCCACTACTTGGTATTACTATCGAATTTTCCTGCAAAAAATAAAATATTTATTCATTTTTTAATTGTAAATTTTTATTTTAATGCATTCATATTATACCTCTAACAAATAATCTTGGGCATGTTTAAAAGTAGAAAGTGCACCTTCTCCTATAAGTTCAGTATCAAATACTTCAGTAACTAATATATTTGCTTTTTTTGGTAAATCACAATCTTTTCCAACAGTTAACTTAGTAGATCTTTTATAAATCAATTTAATTTTATTTGCAAAACCATTCTTTTCAATGATTTTCTTGGCACATTCAGCAATTGGTTTAAATGTCTAAATAAGATTTTATGAAATATTAATTAAATTTTTCATATATAGAGAATATTAAAACCTTCATTACCATTATTACATACTTCACAAGCAATAATACTATCAGCACCGCATTCGGCAGCCATCATCGATAGCAAACCAGTGCCAGTTCCAATATCTAAAACATTAGCTTCTTCACCTGCTTTATGTTTTTTAGCAATAGCAGCTTTAATTCCCAAATAATACTTTAGATTCTGAAAATAATTATCCCAATATATTATTATAATCAATATCATGTCAAAAAACAAGCAATGAATAACTTTGAAAATTCAATTTAATAAATACCCGTTCATGATCGTGTAACATGTCAGCAAATGCTGATCTAGCAATTTCTTGATAATAGTCATAATCTGGATCTTTTTCTTCCCATGCAGTAATTCCAGTAATGGGATTAATATTTTGAGTGAAAATACTCATTTTGTGTATATTGAAAAAACGAAATTTAATCCTTAATGTAAGCATACAACTATAACATAGAAATTTAAATAATATTATAACTTATTTCTTAATCAATATTATTAATAATAGTAGATAAAATGCAATAACTAAAAAATTAAAATAATAACATACATCAAATATTGAGGTTATATACAATTTTTCTATAATTAAATTAATATATGATTCAATGTTATTTACATGTTATTAAACATATTTTACAAACTTTTAAAATCATAACTTATTTATTATATACGAAATATTCACTGCACTAATAAATTCGCAGGAATTGATGTTATAAACACGTGCAAAATACACACCGGTTCCTTTTTTCGAATTTACATGGCAAGATGGTGGATTAATATGGCGTGGAAGGCGCGAAATGTGTGGTTTATTTAAAATTAATTATATAACTTTAATTTTGATGATAACATCAATTCGAATTTATTTAGAAAATAGAAAATAGATTATAAATTAATAATTTTGATGCTAACATCAGTTATATTTTATTTAGAAAATAGGTATATTATAAATTAAGTTTTCAACAAATATTCAACTGTAATGAAACATATGATGATAATACTCTTGTAAATGTATCTGATCTGTTTGATATCTTAAATTACTAAAAAAAACTTCTAGTTCACTATTCTCATTGTTCGTGAAATCACAATAATTAAAACTTCCATAACAAGTATGACTTTGATCATTATTAGTACACAAATAATTTGAATCAGAGTCTTGAGACTGTTGAAATGAAAAATAATTTTCATTTTGTAAGTCTGTGTTTATATTATTACATGTACTATTATGTACATTTTTGAAATCTGATGTTCTTGAAAGTCCCTCCAATTGTGATTCAAGATAATTATTATTATCCACAGTATCTGTCGTCTCTACTGATCTGAGAGCTGACTTAGTATTACTGGCATCTTTTGATCCATCAGCACTATGAAATTCATTTTGTTTTTCGATGTTGTATGAAACATTATTAGTTACTAATGGTATGAATTTGATTTGTCTTTTATTTTCTTGAGTTTTGGTTGATGTAGTCTTAGAAAGATCCAACTGAATTTCTGTATCTAATTCAGAATCGGTACCTGAGGAACTGTAAGATGAAGATTTATCACTTTCTTCTTTACTTCTATCAGATATAATTAATAACAACTCATCATAGCTAATCTCCTGATCATTTGTAATTTTCTCATTTAATTTTTGTCTAGTTTCATCATTCATAATAAGCAATAAAATTCTCGTGTTGAGCCATTTGTCATAAATATTGAAATTAGATCTAAGATATTTAATAGCTACTACATATTCATTGATATCATTTTCACTTAACATCAGATTTGGCAATGGTTTACTCAAATTCATTGGATAAGGAAAATGAGAATTGAACTCTGTTGCATTAGAAAGGCGATGAGAACTTTTAAAAGTTTCGATTTCTTGATACATTTTGAGAAGGTTTACATTTTGGTTATTTTCTGAGTACAAATAAGTGTCTTTTATCTCCTCTTCATTTCGGATCTCAGGATAAATACACATAAGAGCTTGCTTTTGAATGCGATAAAAAGTATATATCGCAGCATAAGAATTTTTTGCACAAAGTGCTTCCATATTCCTATCTTTTGGCAATAAGAACTCTAATAGAATCATTTCATATGTAAGTTTATTTTTCCAACAAGATGCTACAAATAAAATATATTCCTCTGAATCTTTTACATTACACGGTTTTCGTCGTAATTCTGTATTCATTCTTAAGAGCAATCTAAATTCTTCAGTTTCAAATAGATCACAGTTGAAATGAGATTTACTTTCTTCAATAATTTTTTGAACATCAACTTCATGGTTAATTATTTCAGAAGTTGGATTTTCATTATTAATTTCTAACATAGAATTATTATCGTTTGAAATCTTATTTTTTACAAATTGAATTGTCAAAAAGTCTTCAATGCTTTCAACTTCTGTTTTTGACAAATTATTTTGTGGTATTTTGCTCAGATTTAATGCAAAAGATGTATTTTCATTTAGTTTTTCTAAATTTGATGGATTACTAGACATTATTATTTCTAAATTATGTAGCTTATCATTTTTTTGAGACTGTTTCCAATGAGAAACTTCTTTTGAACTATTGTGTTCTTGTGAATAGTCTTTTTTCTTAAGAGTTAAAGTTTTGATAGTTTCTGTTATCTTTTTTACAGAAGATTTTTCCGAGTTTTTTTTCTTCTTTTTCTGCTCTTGTAATGACTCAGTACTTCGTAAATCTCCATTATTCTTTATCAATGGTGTCCCTATAGGAATTCCGTTAACTGAGTCTATAATACTTCTTTCAAATTCAGAATTGCTTTCAAGAGTGTCTTGTGTAGCTTGCACTCTGTCAAACGTGCTATCTTCAGTACTCCAAATATTTTCTGGATATTTTTCTGGCAATTTCATGATTGAAAAATTTTCTCCTCCAACTGATAGTAACAAATCCTGAAATGTATTTAATTCAATTTGTGAAACAATATTAATGGATATTCCTCGAGAACCATAGCGACCTGCTCTTCCAATTCTATGAAGATATGTTGCACTATCTCCAGGTATATCTAAATTAACTACTAAATTAACATTTTCTGCATCTATTCCTCTTGCTGTTAAGTCTGTCGTAAGTAAAATTCTACATTTAAAATTTTTTAATTTTTTTATTGCATCTAATCGTTTATCCATATTCTGATTTCCAATAATGAACATTGCAGGATATCCCATTGAAATTATTTTATTACAAATGGACTGTGCTCTGAAAATCAAAATTATTATTATTAATATTGGAATATAATATTAATTTAGGGTAGACTGGGGTAAAATGAGACATGGTGTATAATCTGACAACTGTAATAACTTGCTTCAAATACGGTGCCAGTTTTTGAATCGCATCTCAGATCACTCGTAGTACTTGTGCAAGCTAATTTTACTCGATTTCAGCAACGGACACCAGATAGAAGATAGTTTAAAAACATATCATATTTTTAGATCGAAGGAAAACAAAGAATTTGTAAAATTACCTTTTTTTAAAATCACCAATCGATTATATTGCTAAATTATTGCAAGAATCAGAGAAGTTTACTTTTGTAGCTAATCTTTTCAGCTTTAATTTGCTTTTCATAAAATTTTATTTCATTACGTGAAGATTATAATGATAGTTAAAATAATCTTGCATCAAAATTGACGCTGCCTATTGGGTCAAGTATCAGATTAAAAATTAATTCAAAAAGGAAACAAAATTTTAGATGAAGAAAACGGTAAATTTGTGAGACGACCTTTGCTCAAATCATCTGCCAAATATATTGCCGAATTATTACAACTATCGAAACAACCAACTTTTGAAGGTATTTTTTTTTAATTTTACCTTACTTATTATTATTCTATTATCCCTTAAAAATTAGTATAATGACTTATTCAGTTTACTTTAAATATAATTAAGCACTGTCTCATCATATTCCAAGGGGGTATCTTATTTTACTCCGACACTTTAGAAACCGCGGTTTTCGAGGTGTTCGAATTATTGTCGTTAACTACTACTATATAAAATCAAAATTCAGCTGTAATGCAGATTAATGTCTTTTAGATAGTTAGTAAACAGATGTAATTTCACTTTTTGAAGTAATGCTTTCTCGTGAATTCTAAAGTACATTTCACTTTAGTGTCTCATTATACCCCAGTCTACCCTAATATATTAAAATTACCTAGTTTGATAATTAGTGAAGACTAGACACTGTTTAAATGGAATCTCTCTAAAAATTTTCACTAATTCATCTACTTTAATTTGTACCTAAAAATTAAAAGACACTTTAAATATATATTTTTTTCCAAAATAAATAATAAAATATTAGCGTAGATCTTACTTGTCTCATTGCATTAGGGTGATAAGGAACAACAGAAGCAAATTGTTTTAAACCTATGAGAATAGGTCCATCAGTATCTGCCGAGGATAAAATTGGTGACTGCATGTATGATTCCAAAAAAACTTCTAAATCTCCAGGATAAGTTGCACTAGATGAAATCACTTGCTTATTGGGTGGAAGTTTTGAATATATATAACTGTAAAATATTTCATAAAATTAGTAATAGGTAACTTAAGTCATAATTAAATTCTTTGGTAAATACATACTTAATATCCTTTTGAAAACTGTCTTCCATTAATTTGTCAGCTTCATCCAATACAAAAAGACGTACATGATCCATTTTTAAATATCCTTTATCTATTAAATGTTTGACTCTTCCAGGAGCACCAATGGCTATGTGACAATTAGAAAGTTTTTTTCGGTCAGAATCAATTGTAATACCACCAATAAATGATTCTACTTTTAAACCTGTTAGAGAGAAAAACCATAAATTGAAATTGAATGTATTGAATGTATTGAAATTTTAATACAATGCTAATTCTAAACTAAGTTAAACTATGTATAACTTCAATTATTATTATACAACGCTCGGGCAAAATACTCTTACTTTGCCACCAACTACATTGTAATATTTTATATAAAGAGTTTTTAGCCATATTAATTGAAATAAATAAATAAATAAATAATATTAATGATTTATTATTCATTCATGTTTATTTAATTATTACCTTTAATTTCACAACCAAGTGCTGCTATAACTTCTTTAATCTGTATTGCTATTTCTCTTGTTGGGGCTAAAATTATTACTTGGACAGAACTCATCGTAACATCTATCATTTCTAAGGCTATTACACCAAAAACTGCCGTTTTACCAGTTCCTGATTTTGCTCGTACAATCAAATCTGCAAAAGTTTTAAAACAGTAAAATAATATCTCAAACGTCCAAATTTAATTAATTAAAAAAAATAATGTAAATTTCATGTTACCAAAACCACATCGTCCTAGTGGAATAGATTTATGTTGTATGGGTGATGGTTTGTGAAAACCACAGTTTGAAAGACCATTCAAAACTGGCTGGGATAATCCCATTTTAGAAAACGTCACATCTTCCTGTATTTCTATATCACTTGTGCGCACTTTAGCAGATAAATCATGGGCAATATTGCGCGACATCTTATAATAAAATTAATATCAAATAAATAAAAGTTGTTATTATATTTGCATAGCTGGCCCGCCGGCTATTTAAGGTTATGTTTTTGTATAGTTGGTGATAGTATCAACGAATATAGACTTATATTCGTTGATAGAATATAAAGTCTATATTCGTTGGTATATATCTAGTGAAGTATATTGCCATGTCTTTTCTGGTGTCTGTCAGTCTGTGATGTACAAAGGTACTACACATGTGCAGAATGGATATAGAAATTGAAATTACGGTTGTTGAATTGTTGATATATATATATATATAGCCATAGGTTAGATTAGGTTTACAGTCTACTTTGAAAGTTTGGATAAATTTGTATGATTCTGCAAGACAGCCTTAACTAAGTATAGATATAAGTAAGAGCTGGGAGCTAGCTGGGAGTGGAGCGGGAGTGAACAAGTGGAAATGTCAGAAATATAACCTATATAAGGCAATATTTTTATTTGTAGATTATTATAATATTGAAATCTTACAGAACATATAACATTATAAATCATAAATAATAGCTTGTTTTGTTTTTATTATTTTAGACATTGTATCAATACAAAATGAATACAAGTGTAGAATCTATAGACTGTTTTGAGACACGAAATCGTAACAATAGTGCTGACACAGCTCCATCAACACCATCCTCTTCATCTGATTATATCACTGGAGAAGCAGATGATAGTTCAGATAGTAAAGGACCTATACCTTGCACACTTAAATCCGTTGAAAATATTTTATCTGTAACTAAGGTGAAATTTTTGTATTATTTTAGTTATTTTAATCTTAACTATTAGTTTGAATTTATCATACAATCAAGATTTAATAACAGGCAATGGGCCAAGATGATCTTCAGGAAATGATAAATAAATGTAAGCAAATGGTGTTGGAAAGTGCAGAATGCTCTGAAGAACGAAAATGGCTTGTCAGACGTTTAATAGAGTTACGACTAAGAGCTCAAGAACTTCGGGAAACTTCAAATGAAAATGTTTTAGAAACCTGCGTAATTTTGGGCCATCATTTTTCACCGCAAAAGTATTACATATCTACGTCTGGCTCTGTTTATTGTGATCATTGTAGTGGTGGAATATGGACTATGCTACAATATTGGTATATGTGCAATGGTGATCACTATTTTTACAAATAAATACTTCTAATCCCTTTTTTTATTTTTATTTACAAATTTTTAAATTAAAAAATTTACAAATTACAAAATATCAAACTATATATACAAAATTTACATTTGCCATCCTGTTGAATTACTTAATTTATACAATGTATAATTTGAATAACTTCTTAAAATGTTAACAGATTGTGGATTTTGCTGTCATTTGAAATGTATGACCAGCATCTGCAGAGTTTGTGTTCATGTGATTGCAAGCGAGGCAGGTGGATATACTTATACTAAAGATATATGTCCTGAAAGAGGTTTGTCTGCACAGGCATATAGGTGTGCAGAATGCAATACAAGGATAACGTTTAGTAAGTTTGATTATTTCTTGTTTATATTTCTATTTAATTAAAAGAAAATAACAAATGTTTATCTTTTAATAAATTCTTCAAATAAGTAATTTGTAAATTAATTTGTACATTACAAGCTGCCTCAAAAGGATTATCCTTATCATGTTTTGGCAGTCCTTTTAAATATACAGGTAAAAACTGCTTAGACTGTACAGCTGTAGAAAGAATGCACAACTAGATTATTTCAGAATGCCAATTGCAATGTTACTGTTTAAGCATAATGAAAAATCAAATTTTAATCTCTAAATATTTCTCAGAATCAGGATGGATAGAACCTCGGTTGTGTGACTACAGTGGCTTATATTATTGTCAACGTTGTCATTGGAATTCATTTGCTGTAATACCAGCAAGAATAATTCGCAATTGGGATATGGAACCAAGACGTGTTTCTCGTGCTGCCTATCAACTCTTGACACTTCTACAAAATAAACCAGTATTAATGCTAGAAAAATTGAATCATAAACTTTTTACATGGGTTCCTGATTTATCTTTAATCAAAGTGATATTTTAAATATTTAGTAAACAAATGAACCCCAATTACATGATCACTCTGTAAATATAGCTTTAATTTTTAGAGGCTTAGAGAAGAATTACAAATGATGAAGCAATATCTTGTAATCTGCCCAGAAGCAAGCAATCAAGGATTACCATGGAAATCTGGACTTAGGACTCACATGCTTGAAAGTTCAGGCAATTATTCAATAAAGGATCTTGTTGATCTTCAAAATGGAATCTTAGTTGATGAAATCCAATTTGCTTATAATACAATGAAAACTCATATAACAGAGACTTGTGAATTATGCAAAGCAAGGTTGTATTAAGTTCTTTATTTTAATTATGGAATATGAGAGATTTTTATTCATATTCTTTGTGATGTAGGGGTCATCTTTGTGAGATTTGTGGGAACAATGAAATAATTTATCCATGGGATACAACAGCAACAATGTGCCAATTATGTTCGACGGTCTATCATCGATTGTGCCGATCCAAACGTAACCATTGTTGTCCAAAGTGCTTAAGGATACAACAAAGACAGTCTATGCAAGGGGAAGATACCATAACTAAAAAAGATAGCGCCGATAATTGTGATTCAACCGCTTAAGGTTTGATTTTCTACTGTGCAATAAGCGCTTAGCGCATGTATATTTTGTAAAAATGCTACTATATTTATATACTTCTTACTATGAATTAATATCGTATACTAATGCTCGTGTATAACGAAAGGCATACATTATTTTAATATTCGACCTTTTACAATTAAGAAAACGTTTCAAAGGTGATAGATGCGGTCAAAGGCATACTTCGTCATTGTCATTTTTATCACAGCTGTGTTTGCATTATTATCTTTACAATTGTATGGAATTAAAACTCACACAGACAGCTGAAAAAATCGTTAACGAATTAACAAAGCGTTCAATTCTAAATAAGTTGATTGCAATTGTTATGTTTATTCCTTATAAGACTAAGATAATAAACGTTTGCTAATGATTTATACACAAATTCAATTGTTTTAATAAATCCTTTAAACAAAACCAAACTATCTAAAGAATTTAATCAGAAGTACGTAAGCACTCGTGTCATTAGCAGTCACAATGTTAAAGGAGAATCTTGTCCCTGGATTGTCGGTGTGACCGGTTCACCTTCTCGCCTATACCACCTCCGTGCGGATCCTATTCCGATCGCTTAGGCGCAATGTGTCAAAAGCTGCGCGAATGTTTCCTTGACATTCGCACAGGTGCGTCGACTTAATTTCCGGCTCTCGGCGCGTCATTATAACGAGCCGGCCAGGAGAGAAATAAAGCACCGCCAGCACCTGAGATCAGCGAACAGTCGCCGCGCGACCACCGAAGTATCGACTGGTACCGAATTAGAGGTAGGCAGTTCCTATTGTACATATATATATTTCTTTTACACAGGCTTTCTATTCGGTGCAATTCGATAAAATTTTATTTTATTTTCATCTAGGAGTGCAAATTTAAATCATGTTCTTATAACTTTTTCTTAAAAAATCAAGAGATTGGATTACAAAGTATTTTTTTCGAAAAATACTTTCGGAAATAATTTTAAGTAATTTATTGTGTATACAAGTTTTTTTACCAATTTTCTAAATAATTCTCTGTATACTATATTGTAAAAGAGTAAGTGACTTCTTAAAATTTTTGGATTTCAATTTGATAGAAGCGAAGCAAAATTGTTAAAATGTGTAAAAGAATGTTAGAAATTATGGGACAGTGTTAAAAAGTGTAAAAAAGACAAACCAAATTTAGAGACACTTCCATACACTTTTTCTTTAAGCTTTACTTATTTTTATTTACACTGCTGTTATATTGCTAAACTTTTTTTTTAAGAACATGACATTTTTTACATAAATATTTTTCACTAATGATAGTATACGTATATTATATAAACATATTTTGTATTTAAGAAAAAATCGTTTAAAATTATTTATTTAAAATAAATTTTTGAATTTAATGTATTAATTTTTTTTTTGGATAAAGAATTTTGTACTTTTATATATATACACGAAGATATGCTGTGTTTTTCTCATTTATATAACACACGTCACTGATAGGTGACTGTTTGTGGGACCCTATTCTCATAGGGTTCTAAGCCACGTTCTGGATCATAATAATTTTATCAGATACAAGATATCACAAAATATCAGATTATTAATAGTACCCTAGTGGAAATTTCAAAATGTGAAAAACTGTGACAAAAGTGTGAAAAACTGTAAAACCATGAGAATTTCGTGAAAAACTGTGAAATTGGGCTTACATTTGGAACAGGATAAAAAATAATTATAGAATATTTCATAAATTTTGTCACAGTTTCTCATATTTTTTCACAGTTTTTCACAGTTTCTTACATTTAACACAATTTCTCACAGTTGTAATTTTCTTTATATAAGAGAATGTAACGAAAGAAAAGTGAGAAAATGTGAAAAACTATGAAAAACTGTGAAAAATTGTGTAAGTTTTATTAGATAAAATACGTGTTTTTTATAAGTGTGAGAAACTGAAAAACTATGAAAAAACTGTGAAAAACTGTGCATATTTGTTCTGTAACAGATGTTCCAAAAGTATATGTATTTTCACATTATTTCACACTTTGTCACATTTTCTTCATAGTTTTTCACAGTTTTTTACAATTGTCATTTCCACTAGGGTAGATTACAATTAATTTATAATGTAAAAATCACTGAATCGATGTTCTTATAATACGTTATGATAGCTACCTATATTTGAATAAAAATAATATTAACCGCTCTTATATATTCCATTATTGAGTGTATTATTCAAGAAAATGGATTTATTTATACATATATATTAACTCACAGCGAAGCTATTGATAATATTATGATTAAAATACGTAAGAAACGTAATTTAAAATTTAATCGAAATAACTAATATTTGTTCGATTTGTAATAATCTATACATGGAAATAAGCTCCTTACTTACTTAATTATTTACTAATATTTGTTTTCATAGCCAATCATACGTAAATATGGTACAACATTTTAGTTTTTAAGGTGATGTTAAGCCCACCCGTCACCGACAATTAAGAAGACTCACTTTTTTCATTTAATTTTCAATTTTGAGTAAATATCTGTCTTGAAAGTTATTGTCTATCAACAACAACAGCGCTCTATAGAGATATTGTCTCAAAATTGAGAATTGAAGAAAAACCGTGTTTTTCCGTACTTCCCTGCAACATTGGGTTTAACGCCACCTTTAGCGTCGTTTTTAAAGTTTCGATTTTTAAAGACAATTAGATAGCATATTAAGTTTTCAAATATTTAGAATTTGCCGATTAACTGCTCTAAAATGACTTCTTTAAAAAACTGCTCTATAAATCTTAGCATAAAATATAGATATGTATTATACAATAAATGTGGCTTATCAGTTTATGGAAAATAGGTTATTGAATTATTTTTAAATTATATGATTTCAAAGATTTTTATATTTAGTACATGCATTTTTTACGCAACTGAAAAAAAGCGTCGATTATGTTTATACACTCTTAAAGAAAAATGCTACGAAATATGTAAACAATTTTGCAATTGTAGGTTTGAAATAAAAATTAAAATGATTAAGAAAATTGAATAACAGACTGTACCTATATAAGAGACATAATTATTGTCATTTATTTTATAGCTGATACATGTAATTTAATATCTAGTGAACACATCCTACGATGATAATTGATACTACATTCAAAACTCATTATGAATGTAATTTGAATTCAAGCTTGTATACATTAAATTTGGTACATTGGCAATTTTAGCGATTCGTTCCGTGCTTAGTAAGTTCCCACGACGCGACAAACTTGACTACTTTTTAGCCTCCTCCTTTGTTGCGGTTCAAAGGCAGACCATTAGCGCCTATACCCATCCGACGCACGTGAAACGGGACCTTTCCAAATTCTTCCATAATGCGCATATATACCGATCCCGGTGTTTATTTACCTTTTGGACCATAACGAGTTGATTGCACTATAATTATGTGCGCAGTAGAGAAAAAAATCCGTGTTATTAGTTAATATTACATCACGCAAGGTCAAGAATACGATAGATGCGTCTCTCTATATAGGAGTTATTATAAGCACTTCACATTTCGACATTTTACTTTTTACTTTTTACGCTCGATGCTCACATCGACGTCATTTACGCGCACTTTTACCTCTCGCACCATCATCACCGTCGTCGTCGTTGCGCCGTCGTTCTCTTCGACGTACTTATAAGCGTCGCTGCACAGCCGCCGCCGCCGCGACGGATGAAACGCTCTGGCTCATTTCTGTACATTATAATACGTGAATTCTGAAATGAGGTCCAAGGGAACGTGACTTATAAAAATAACGAGGAAAAATTCCTCGCGGTTGACGCGCGCGGATCGTCGAGCCGCGACCTTGCCCCCGCTGTACTTTTGCGCTTTATATAAAAAGCCCTTTGCGCCTCGTCGCGGCTCTGAGAGAGTAATCGACTTTCTTCGACGAGAAACGTCCGGAGCACAGCGCGCGTGGTGCGGTGCAACATCGGTCCTCGAGATACAGAAGCAAACAATTCGGCGTTGTGTATAGGGAGACTGTGTGTCTAAGTAAACATGAGTTTATTAAGTGTACATAGTTCGATGACTTACATTTTTTAATTATACTTAGCCAGTGCTTAAAGGTTATTTCTTACCCATGAAAGAAAACTCGCTTAAGGTGTGAATTCATCATTATTTTGGTGGTGGATTATGTTAGTGGAACGTGACAAGAATCATTTCAATGTTTATGTGAAGAATACAGTGTAAAAGTGTCGACAATAATTCTTGATAAAAGTTTATTAAATCAATAAATTTAAACTTAAAATTAGTTCCGCGTGTCGTAGTTTTAAGTGTAATGCCACTCTAATTTTTTACTACCTTAGATATGTTTCGAATAATCTTTTTTTATCGGATTCTACATAATTTGATGCAATGAAAACATCATATCTAGTAATTAAAAAGTAGTTTATATTGCCTCGGTAGCTAATCTATTAAGTTCAAAAAATAGCTTCCTCAACCTTTATAAATTGTTCCAATGTGAAATTATTTATTCTATTTAATGTTGTGGTGAAAAATAAAAATGACAAGTCTATTGTTTTTTAGTATGTCGAAATATATGTATATATTTCAATTTTGTAATTTAATCTAATGCAAAAGTATGGCATAGATTATGAAACAATATTGAAATAATATCAAAACAATATCAAAATAGTTTATTCAAAATCATTTTAAGTGTGAACCCAAATTTTAACTCAATTAAATTTTATTCCTTACAAATTGTATTGGAATAAAAAATAATATATCGATTAACTAAAAAGTGCTCTATAGTCTTGTAATATTTTGAAACTATTTAATACACATTTTTTTACAAATTATTGGAGTAAACGCATATTTTTGTGATAAAAACAAGTGTTCTTTAAAAAAGTTATTTACGCACACCTATAAAGACAAAATCTATTTTAAAAAATTCAAGAAAACTTTCAACGATAAATGAACAAGAGTTAATATTTTTGACTCTGTTTAAACTCAATTTATGATCAAAAATAAGTAAATTATTTTTTGAACCCATGCAAAATTATAGCAGAGATTATAAAAAAATATTTAAATTATGTAAAAACTTAAAAAGTTTTTGCACGTGAAGTTACATATTTTTCTATTGGGAATAATGAATTATTTTGCAAAACTATAATATTAATCAAGTTTAATTTATGAATTTAATACTACCTTAACAAATAAAATATTTTCGTAATTTTGTAATTTTGTTCCAGTTTATGTACAATGGATTTATTCAATTATTACAAACATATCATAAAATGAAAAATTGTTATAAAACCAAAACGAATCGATGAATCTTGATCTTTTTTTATTTCAAATCTTCATAAAATGGATCATTGACTCGACCTTGCGGGCAAGGTGGATTGGAGAGCGAATTACGATCGAAATTCGAATTTGTCTATAATTGATTTTAGAGCGGCAAAGCGATGATTTAAAGTTTCATGCATATGTATTAATGGTAATGATGTATTATATTAACATACATGCGTGAATGGTCAAAATATTGAAGAGGTTTGAGAATTTTAGTGCATTCATTCTTCGCGAAATTTTAATCGCGTAACTATTATTTACCTACTTTTTCGTATTGAATAAAAAAATGATTCATCAAATAATTTGATGATAAAATATCATATTATAAGTAGAATGTAACCAAATTCTGATAATCTTATTACACTTTAAATGTATTTTTCAGATACATTGGGAGAACATCAATTATAGGTATCTCAGACCAAGTAATATATTTAAATAAAAAGTAAGTTGTCATAAGCGTCAGCGTAAATGCGAGAAAATGTACTTTGGGACCTTGAATTTTAAAATTCAGCTATATTTTCCTAATAAGTGCTAATGACATTCAATCTGATAGGCAAATTAATTGTAGAAATATTTACAAGATATTTTATTTTGTATATAACTTTACTGTATATTTAGGTATATCAAAAACTATTAGTGTTTATCACGCATATAATTTATCAAAGGAGTGCTTTAGGAATTACCACCACGCTTGATTATCATCCATTGTTGATTTTTCTTTTAATTTAAAATATTAATAATTTATTAACAATTAACAATTTAAAACTGTTCGAGCCATTAGCTTTAGTTGTTAGTTATAAACATAAAAAAGGAAAAATTAGTTTTACTCTCAAGTTTCTCAGAAATCGCTTACATCAATTATAGACTTGATAGGGAATCCATAAAATCTATTTGTGAGCTTATCTAATAAAGAAGTCGCTATACCTACTAGTACCTGTCCAGACATTCTAACATTCCAACTACGTTCAAGTTCCGTTAAAAATTTATTCAAATTGCTATAACTTTTCTTCTCTTTGAAATATTGAAGAGATACTTACGGTTTTAAATGAAAGTAAAATTATGATGGCCTTTTAAAATATGAGTAAAAAGAGTTCTGATGGAAAAAAAGAAAAGAATAGAAAATTACCTTCCTCAAAGAGGAAGCTTTATAATAGTAAAACAAAAGTTTTACTAAAAACATGTTAAGAACATCTTTTGAGACATAAGGAATAAAAATACACTATTTTTAGAAAATGTTTGTACGTTTGTAGAAAAATAAGATGACTCAATAGTTTTACATAATAATTTTCTCCATTATCCGAATCACCTCAATTTTTTTGAATAAATTTCCATCATATGAGAAATCACAATTCAAACAAAAAGAGACATTTCCGTATACAACAAAAGAAAGGAAACACCTTATCAAAAGTTTCGGGTGGTAAAAGATAGGTAATTTTATGCTCTTTCAAATTTCCACTGGATCGATAACATTAGATAGTATTTGTAACCCAAAAATCGAAAAACCGCTTAAAAACAAAAACTAATCCGAAAAACTGAAAAAATTATTATTGTGCCCGCTTCATGTACAAGAAAACAAACAAAATAAGCCCTGGAACATTAAATTTGATCGTGGATTACTCGAGAGTCGAGATATCGATGCCCATATACACACACACGCACACACACACATCCGGACAAACATTTTCGAACAATAGTGTATTTTTATTCCTTATGTCTTAAAAGATGTTCTTAACATGTTTTTAGTAAAAATAAAATATCTTGTAAATATTTCTACAATTAATTTGCCTATCAGACTGAATGTCATTAGCACTTAGGAAAATATAGCTGAATTTTAAAATTCAAGGTCCCAAAGTACATTTTCTCGCATTTACGCTGACGCTTATGACAACTTACTTTTTATTTAAATATATTACTTGGTCTGAGATACCTATAATTGATGTTCTCCCAATGTATCTGAAAAATACATTTAAAGTGTAATAAGATTATCAGAATTTGGTTACATTCTACTTATAATATGATATTTTATCATCAAATTATTTGATGAATAATTTTTTTATTCAATACCAAATAGTAGGTAAATAATAGTTACGCGATTAAAATTGGCGAAGAATGAATGCACTAAAATTCTCAAACCTCTTCAATATTTTGACCATCCACGCATGTATGTTAATATAATACATTTTCTCCATTAATACATATGCATAAAACTTTAAATCATCGCTTTGCCGCTCTAAAATTAATTATAGACAAATTCGAATTTTGATCGTAATTCGCTCTCCAATCCACCTTGCCCGCAAGGTCGAGTCAATGATCCATAATATTTCGCATGACGAATAACGCATAAATACATCCAATATTTATAAGCATCCTCATAAACAAAGTATTCATAAGATTCATCCTTCTAGGATGATTGCAACTTTCGGCGCTTGACCCGTCGACCTCTCCGTTAAACCGCCACAGGCAAATCCAAGCGACGCGCGCGCCGGAAAAGAATGACGAAGCTGCGGTTGATCCTCGCCTTTCACGTGGCCTTCCTGCTCCTGGCATTAGGCAGCTGCCAGCGCGAGGGCGACGCGTTCAACAGCTACGACGACGACGACGACGACGACCGCGACTCGAGCGAGGCCGAGGACGAGGGCCCACTGCCCGAGTACGTGGACAACCGCATCGACGCCTCGCCCACCTTCGTCTCGCCCGTCGAGAGGTTCGCCAAGGCCATCGTCTCGCCCCTCGGCTGGTTGAGCGGCGGGGGCTCCAGTGACAACGCCGACGATCGGACTAGCGGCGTCGGCAGGCTGATCAGCGGCATCACCAAGCCCATCAGGAGCATCGTCGCGCCCGTAGGCAGGGCCGCGAGGGGCGGCTTCGGCGAGGTGCTCAACATGATCGGCGACAGGTTCAAGGCTATTTATCCAGGTACGCGCGAATGTCGCTCTTTCTTCTTATCTTTATGGGCTTTTCATACTCGTGATGTGTATTCTAATGCTCGGTCGTAGTACGTGCTTCACTATGTATGTATAGTGTAGAACGAGACGGTAAAATCACGGAAGTTGTAATAAAATACAGCGGGTTTTGGAATAAATTTGAAGATAGTTTCAATTTTTTACATAAATTGTACCATTTACGACCTGCTTTAATTTTTTTACCGTTGTCGACGAGTCCTGCTTTTATTTCTGCAGTTATTATTACTTTTTAAGTATACCGATTAAGATATAGATTTATTATCTAAAAATCTTGCAATGCTTCTGTCACTAAAATCACTTTTTTAAGATTATACTTATTGTATCAAATTCTTAAGTCCTTTCACAAAATTTCGTTGTAACCGTGATGCTAAAATAATTCGGCACTTTTAACTTTATGATTTATATATATAGAAGTTAGCTTGGGAGTACTATTGAATACGATCAGAAAAGAACAATAAGTAAGTATATATACTGTTCCTTCTTTTGCGTATTATTTTTTCAATGTCATCGACCTTACATATCGTGGAGCAGGTTGTGACAAAAAACGAGTATTTATTCACCACCGCGGAAAACGTAAAAAATATAAAATCCGCAAGTATGAAAATTAATCCTTTTGATACAAGATTATCATAAAAGAAAATCATTAATTATATTTAAAGTTAATTTTTGAATTTTAAATCTAAACATAAATTTAACTAAATTTTCAACAGTGAGAATCACACAATGAGAGAAAGCATATGTACACCTATGTTATTAAATACACGTTATTAAATATAAAGGACTTCACAGTTCTTTTCTGTAACATTCATTCACTTGGAGTTACAAATCATCTATGCCAAATATCTGTCGACTTAATTTCCTTCGCACGTGTTCAGCTGAGCTATGGACCTCATTATCAATATATTATTCACTTACATAATGCAGACAAACAAAGTTATTTATTATAAATTAGCTATATTGCTAAAGTATCCTGCGCAACCCATCTTTATATTATCATAGTTTTACAAAATTTAAGCGTATTCGTTGAGACGATGACAAAAATGATAATGATTAGATTTTTAAATTTGTTTAAAGTTACTTAAACATAAATTCAAGATGGGTTGTGCAGGATACATTTTATGTCATATAAGCAGATAAAATTTATCATAAAAATGGTTAAAATTATAGGGACTAAAATCAAATTTTGGTCACTATCATTTTTAGGTATAATCACAAAGAATGCTTAAATTTTTTTAAACAAAGATGAGAAAATGAGATTTTAGAAAATAAAGAACTATTATAATTTATAAAAAATGTTTGTTAAATAATTTCATAAATATCTATACTATGTCTTGAATGTTGACAATAATATCTCGTTATCTTTCCAATTCAAAAGTCGCAAAAAACACAGTTTTGTGTTAAAAATACATACAACTTCTATAGCTCGTTTTTCATTTAAAAAAAGGGTACCGGAAAAAATGAACTTGGTATAGGTTTTTACATATACTTAAGAAAGCTAAAGAACATTTCGATTTCTTTGTCAATAAACACCAGAATCCCACCGTAATACTTAAAAACGTATTTACAGTGAAATTTTCTCATTATCTATATACATATTATAGGTACGTGTATAATAATTTAAATATTCAAATCCTTAACTATAAACGATTTTTTTTTCCGTAAATTTAGGTGCAACTTATTGTACATACATAAAAAAATATCTCAAAATTGCCTCTTTGAGTGGGTTATTTTTCATACTTTCCTGATAAATACGTGTTTGAAATTTTATATATAGAGTGTAAATTTATATGCTTTACTCAAGACTAGTCTTTAACACTTGCTTTATAACTTTATTGTTGTAAAGAAGTAAAACTGAGATGTATAAAATTTCAATGTGGTTCAAATTTACCCCGCTCTATGGCATGATGATTTATTTGTACATACACATTTATGTCTATTAGTAATTCCCTAATATTTAATTGTCAATCTTATAGTTATGTAAACAATTTTGCAATTTATGTATTAATTACATTCTATTTTAATTTATTAAAATATTTGTATAACATTTTTTTCATCAATAATTGTAAACGAAAAAATTTTCAACAATAAGCTTTTAAGCATTGTATTATATAAACAAACTATAGTCAAGTTATTATAATACATTATTTAACACATAACTAGTTACATTTGAAGTCTCTTTTAATAGCTGCATTAAATTAATGTATCTACTCTGAATAAATTTATTTTAGGTTTTATCGCGCTTATTTCATAATTCTTTTACTGCCTTTCCATAGAAAAGGTTTAAAAAGTATAAATGCATATCTGCATTTAAAATTTTAAAATATTGCATGAATAATTCTTTACTCTCTTCGGCTATATTATTGCGTTTGACTTTCACTTTTAGTTTATTAGACTATGCAAACGTTTTTGAAAAAATTATCATCGCTATGCAGATGCAAATGAGAAGAATTTAAAAAATGGGCTTTATCAACAAAAGACAAGATCATTATACGCGAAGCATGATATTACAACATCGTCGCGATGCAATCTTTCTCTCTCTCAAAGTGACGCTGCAGGCACATGGTTATCCATAACTTTTGCCTATTCAATGGCCGTGAGCTGAGAATAACTATCAATTTTTACGAAAAGACCTTCGACTCTTCTTGTACCGAATTTACTTGCGTGTCAAGGACTTTATCTCTTATTTTTTGGACCTATATGTATTTGAAAAAGAGAAAGAGAATATTTTTTTCCTTTTGAATTTAGATAATTTTGGTAAAGACTACGCTTGCACGTGTCAATTATCTCTATAATTGCATGCCTGTGAGAAAACGTACGATGTCTATCTAACGAATAGGTATTTCCACATTCCATTTTGCCATTTAAATTGTACGGATTTGCGAGGAACATCAGATCTTTCCGTATGCGCATGTACATTTTCCAATAATTTTTTTCTCTGAGAAACAGTAAAATTTTTGATAATTCCTGTTTTTAGGAACTGAATGGTGTGGCGCTGGTGATATAGCAAAGAGTTCAGATGATGTTGGACTTTTTAAGAATACAGATCGATGCTGCAGAGCTCACGATCATTGCAACATCAATTTGAGCGCCGGAGAATCGGATCACGGTTTACTAAATAATGGCATTTTCACCAGGTACATGCATTTTTCATGCTGTTCCACAGTAAAAGAATTTTTCCCATTATTATGAAAGTATAGAATTAAATACCAGAAGTTTCTTTTTAGTATAATATATGCTAAAAGTCTTACGTTTTAGTGGACATTTTATGATCCATGATAATGCATAGTTCAGTTTATCTCAATATAAACGCCTATTTTACAATTTTTATGCCCATCGATATTTGTAAATTGCAGGTCTCATTGTATATGCGATGCAAACTTTTATCACTGCTTGAAAGAGACTCGTTCGCTGGTTGCTACGAATATTGGCGTCACCTACTTTAACATTTTAAGGCCTCAATGTTTTAAGGAAGAATATCCGGCGCATTGCGTTCGATACGGAAGGTAAACATTACTTAAATTATTTATTACTCGTATGTCTGCAAAATATGTAATTTCTTTAATGCGTAAAATATAAGATGTAAAAGACGATCGTACAGTATAAATACCCACAGATATTTTGGCTGTAACTTATGATTAAATAGACCAAAAATAATATCCCAAAAAGAATTATGCTTTATGCTGCACTTTTTAAAGAAAAAAATGGTATATACTCAAATTCAATCAGCAAAATAACTTAGTTGTAAACTTACAAAAGTTACGATTTTGGTATTTATACAAAATTTCTTGTAATATCAATGGACCACCATCATTTAGTCACTTTTTCAGCTCAAAGTAATTAATTATGTTATTTGTAAATACTTATAAAAGTTAGTTTAATAGAGATCTTTCCGACCAAGAACTGACAATTTAATTATTTTTTATAATTCACCAACCACGGGCTATCCAGGAAGAAAAAAGTCGCTGATTTGAACAATTACTTTTAAAACAGTCAATTTTAAATACAATTTTCAATTTTAAATAGTCGCCAATTATATTAAATATAGCAAAAGTATATATTTAATTCACTGGTATATGCATACTATAGGTAAAGGGTTGTCATATTGCGATGGAAACCGGAAACGCAGAATTGTTCATACTATACGCCGGTTTATACTATATGAATCCCCCTCTATACTTCCGTTTAGTTATTATTTCACTTTTCAGATATTGTTTTATTATATTACTAGCGCAATATACATTTAATGATTTAATGAAATGTCCTATTATATTTCTTGTAAACCCCATAAACTCATAAACTCCATAAAACCCATACAATATCATAATCCCCATAAAAGACATAAAGCCCATTAAATACGCAAACCCCATAAAATCCATTAAAAATCATAGGTCTCATAAAATCCATAAAAACCCATTAAGTACGTAAACCCCATTCACTCCATAAACCCATAAACATCGTAATCCCCATAAAATCCATAAACCCCAGAAAAATCCATAAACGTCGTAAAACCCATAAATTCAAAGTCCAATAAATTCCATAAAAATCGTACACCCCATAAACCCCATAAATCCCATTAAAGAACTAAACCCCATAAGGCTAATAAAATTCACAAACCCCATAAAACACATAAAACCCAACAAATTATAAGGCTCAAAAATGTATAATGCCCAAAAATTTTACTACGAAAAAATTATAATGCTCAAAAAGTAATAATGCCCAAAAAATCCTGTCCAAAAATTATAAAGCCCAATAAATTATGAAACCAAAATTTGATAAAAACCAAGAAGTTATAAGGCCCAATCAAATTTTTATACCCATAATTTATAATAAACAAAAAACTATGAGAACCAAAAAATTATAATGCCCAAAAATTATAATCCGCAAATAATTCTATGGCCCAAAATTTGTAATACGCAAATAATTTTGAGGCACAAAAAATTATAATGTTCAAAATATAATGGTGCCCAAACAATAATGTCCAAAAGTTTAAAGGCCCATATTTATTGAGGGCCAAAAAATTATACAATTAAAAAATGATAAAGTCCAAAAAATTACTATAAAAATATTATAATTATACAAAAAATTACTATAAAAATATTATAATTATACAAAAAATTACTATAAAAATATTATAATTATACAAAAAATTACTATCAAAATATTATAATTATACGAAAAATTACTGTAAAAATATTATAATTATACAAAAAATTATAAGGCCCAAATTTATAAAAGCAAAAAACTATAAGGCCCAAATTAATATAAAAAAAAATAATAATAATAATAATTATAAGGCCCAAATTTATAAAAACAAAAAATTATAAGGCTCAAAAATTATACTTTGCAAAAAAAATTATAAGGCCCAATTTTTATAAGGCTCAAAAATTATACTTTACAAAAAAATTATACTATGCCAAAAATTATAAGGCCCAAATTTTATATGTCCCATAAAAACTATAAGAAAAAAAAATTATAATGCTCAAATTTTATAAGGATCAAAAAAACTAAAAACAAAAAATTATGATACCCAAATTATATAAGGTCTAACAAAATTATACGGCCCAAAGTTTATAAGCAAAAAGTCTATGCAAAAAATTATAAGGCCCCAATTTTATAAGGCCCAAAAAAACTAAAATCATAAAATTATAAAAGTAAAAAATTATATGGTCTAAAAAATTGTGATACCCAAATATTATAATACACAAGAAACTATAAGGCCCAAAAAATTGTGAGGACCAATAAATTATGAGACCCAAATATTATAAAAGGCAAAAAAATGGAATGCCTAAAAATGATAATGCTCAAAAAATTATAATGTGCAAAATATTATCAAACCTGAAAATACTGTTGGAAATACCTAGGAAGCCTAACATCCACCCACCCACACATCCATCCACCTATTGATCCACCCACAAATTCATCTGTTCATATTCTTCCACCCTTCTAATAACCCACCCATACTCGCGCACATAAATGATGAACTTTTAAAAAAATATAGGAACTTATTGATGTGACCGGAGACAGGAGACTTTTATGATCTTAATATTATAGGGGAAGGAGATTATCAAAAAGTATTAATTTTAAAATCGTATAGTGGAAAACGGAACTACATTTAGTTTACTTCATAATAATTTTTGCATTCTATAATTTCTTAAAATTTACTTTTTCTGCACCTTGTTGCCAAGTTTATATATTTATAAATAATTGTATAATTGTTTTTATATAATTATGACCACGAATCTTTTAACAACTTTAAAAAAAATTTCAACAAACTTTGACATGAAATACATGCAAGAACAAGTACGCGTTGCGAAGATTAATAAAATATAAGTATATATATTTTAGTATAATAACCTTTAATACTAACTGGCTCCAATCCGTTCACTTTTGTCTAAAGTTTGACCACATTTGGTCTCAATACATTCGCTTCGTATAAATTCTCCTTTCTCGGCGGCGCTGTGCAACAAATAAATTTCTCCATGTATTTATTGAATTTTTCATTAATAATTCAATTTTTATAATCATTTTTAGAACCAGGCTAAGGAATAACAAGTGCTTGGACTACGACTACGACTATAGCAAGAATAAAACCTGGCAATGGTTTGACAGCCCAGACTTCCTATAAATGTTTTTTACACGTTCACACGTACAGACTGTTTTACCTATTTTTAATGCATTTTACTGCATTTTGTTTTTATGTGCCTTACACGATCTGAGATCTCAAAGTCATATTGTTATGTGTTATATTGTTATTTAAATAAATAAGTTATTCATAAAATATTGTTGAAATAAAGCACACTGTTATTATCTTTTTTACCTTTACTATTAGAGGTGACTCCCAATATGGGAGTTAATAATAAGGTTCGCGGCCACAAAGGTGGCGATAGACAAGGCACACTTTGCATGTGCTTATATGTGGAATTGTGTTTAAGAGCTAAATAAATTAAGCACTGTGAGTTTGAAAGCCTTACACCTTCAGACAAAAACGGAATTTCCTCCACAGCATAGAAAATAAAAAAAGTCATACTGCGTACATTATTATTATGCCATAATTAATGCATAATGTATGTAATGTACTTGCACAAACGTGCGATTGGGAAGGTGCATGAAAAAAAAATTCCAAACCCTTAGGTCCGTTTAATAGAATATCGAAAAAATACGTGTCGAATATTTTTTGGTATTGTATAAAATGGATCTAATGGTTTGGAATTCTTTTCTCATGCAACTTCACGTCTATATGTCTATAATATAAAATTCCCTATATAATATACTATTGCGGATCCTCTACGCTTGGTAAGTATAATCTTTGGCGTGTACCGCATGCACCACCCATACAGGATTTTTTTTTAACTTTGGGATTGTGCGTGCAACTACTCGTACCCAAACAAACATACAACATGCAATATAATGGTTGCAATAATAAAAGCTAGACTTCAACTGCTCAATACAAGCATATTTAGAGACTTTTCATACGGGTATTGCGCTCCTGTACTCAGGGTGTCTACCACAGGGAAGAACCTTGAAATCCTTGAATTCACAGGCAATTTTTTCAGACATGGAAAATCTTGAAATTCACAGGGAATTTTCTTGGAGCAAAAGTAATATTTTCAATACTTGAAAGCTATTAAACAATTATTTTTAAAGAGTTTAAATCGTCTTTGATGATAAAAGAAATATAAAAATATATTAAAAATATAAATGAATAATATCCCACCGTGTGCAATGAGTATCTTTTATGATGACTTCAACAATTTTTCTATCGCGCGTATGTCTGAAATAAGAAGAAGACAAGACCAGGTCCCCATTTCTAATAAACTTAATAAAAATGTTTGCAAATAACTTTGTATTTTTTCAGATTTTTTGATAGCCGGAAAATGGCTGAAACTATTATAGTACGAAATTTGTTAGAAAACACATTGTACACGAAGGGTTAAAATAATTAAAACAATTTCTTGCACTAAAAGGGGAAGGTCCTTCAAGCGTGCAATTACTGTCGACTTAAAACCTATTTACGATTATTGTAAATGTGATAGATGAACAAAGCCTGGAGTTTCGCCCTTATGAAGGTATTAAAAAAATCGGTTATGTAAATTTTGTAAATTAAACAAAAATGCAATCCATATTTCCAGCAGAGATGGAGTATTTTGTAATAAAAAAATTTAATTAAATAATATTTGCTTAATACCTCAAATTTACGGTATTTGACTTTGGACTACTGCTATGAACAATACCAGCGTTTTTCGAAAAAACAGAAATTGGATCAGAAAAGAGCATATACTTGAAAAATATAAAAGGTTCAGTTTACTCAAAATTTATAAAATTTTCTTTGGGAGCTGTTTAGATGATCAATGTTTTTATTTTAGTTAATTTTCATAACTTTACCATGTTGACACGTTTTTTAAGGCCAACATAGGTTCTGAAACTTAATTTTTGTATTACTTGCAATAATCGTAAATAGGTTTCAACTCGAGATTGCATAAATACCTGATTTTTAAGATAATGCTTAAAAATAAGACCTTATAATGAGTCTACAATAAGACCTTCTCTTGTGAAAAAATAAAATGTATATGTTACTAGAAAAATACTAGAATATCTAACACAAAATTTTTGCAACTGAAGACGAGAATCAATAAATAAGTTTTCGGCCCACCTAATTAAATAGTATATTGTGTACCTAGGGTGAAAAGTAGTCTTTTTGTTCCCGCGTATGGTTTTTGCAGGACGAGGCGAGGGGAGCAAGCACGAGCTGAAGGTGAGTGCGTTTGCGAGCCGAAGACGAGTACTGCAATCACACAAAGGCAAAAAAATACTTTTTTATAACACGTGAATAAAAAAGACCATTTTCGGCGCCTATAAAGTGCAGCGAAAATAAAGTTTTCCGAGAGTCAGATAAAGGGTACTGAAAATACTTATTTTCGCTACCTTTTATTGGTAGCTAAAATACTCATTTTAATCCACCACATTAAATTAGGAAAGCTGGGCTTTATTTTTTATTATCAGAAAACAACTCTTGAAAGTCTAATTAAAATTTGAATTTCGCACAACTAATCTTCTCCTTATCAATGACATTGGTTATTCTTTTTAATAATTATGTGTAATATTGTTATAAAAATATCAATGATAATTGAAAGAACTGCTTTGAGAGCACCTGGAAAATTTGGAGAATTGTCTGGAAAAACCTGGGGAATTTTACAGGGCATTTTATTTATCAGATTTAGTAGACACCCTGTTCATCGCTTTAATATTACTCAGTATATCTATATACGTAATATATTTATAGATATATTTACATCACATGATAAAACGAGGAACAATACAGGAGCGGAATCTCCATATAAAAGTCTAAATATGTGTGTATTGACTAGTTGAAGTTCAACTGTTATTATTACAATCATTATATTACATGGATGACACTTCAGATTCATTAAAAAGCTCATTAAAAATGGTATATTTAACCTTTGTTTGGGTACGACTACGAGTCACTGCACGCATAATCCCAAGATTGAAAAAAACTCAACGCCAGACGGCGCTGTACGCAGTACTTATAAAGCGTATTGAAGGTCAGTGCCTCTATTATGAATCATTTGGTTTTAAATCACATTAGTAATCTATGACTAGTAAATTCTCCCCTATTAACCTCCTTGAAGTAACGGAATTTTTAAGAAAAATCACGTTGTTTTGAAAACCCTGTTACGCACTCTTCATGCCCCTGGTCTTGTCCCTCCACCTTCCGTCTTATAATTTTCCTGACACTGTTCATTTAATCAAAATAATTAATTAACTAAATTGATAAACTGTCAAATAATGATAATGAAGCGTATTACGAATATCTTTCCAATTATAAAAATAAGTAAATAATACTTATAAATTTCGATAAAATTATAACTTAAAAGGCCAAGCCACTTTTATGCTCCGTTTTCATGCGACGAATTATTCGCGGCGAATGCTATGATAGGTGCGAGAGAGAGGGTATAATCATACTTTCTCTCTCCCACCTATATATTAGCTAGCAATCGCCGCGAATAATTCGCTGTGTGAAATCGGACATTTACGCGCTAATATAATTAAATTTATATCCGTTCGATTCTTAGGTTTTAGTTATTTTTCATTTTTGTCTAAATGATGATATCTGGGAAATATGAAAATAATCTTTTGAAAAAATTCGGGGTGATTAGGAATATGGAGCAGAATATTTATTAAAATTTTCAAGTCTTTACCCTTTTCTGTTCTCGATAAAAAAATCTTTTTGGAAAAAAGATTAATTTTCTATTTACAATGATTACTAGAGTAAATCAGCAGCATTTTATCTGAAACTGTCTAGAGAGGTAGCTGTTCCCTGTCGCTTTGCTGAGTTTTTTGCCCAGATCATAATGACCTTTATATTCCCAGATATTTGAAGTTATGTATTTTTTAAAATATTTTTTTGAACGCTTATATCTTGAAAACGGCGCGGTCACTTTTTACCAAACAGGGCTCATTTTTTTCATTTTCCAATGAAGATTTTAAACTAAAAAGAAATTTTAAATCGATGAGAAAAATTATTTGGTACGTTAGAAATAATATTATCGGTTCAGTATACTTAAATGCATTTGAAAGAGAATAGAATTACCTACATTTCTCCGACACGAAATTTTGTATATGCTACTTATCTCTCTTCTTTTGTTATACACGAGAACGTCATTTTTTTTTGTTTAAATGGCGATATCTCGAAAACATAATATATAATGGAAAATCTTTAAAGTAAAGTGAGCTAATTAGTGAAAAGGGTATAGAGTTCCATCACTATCTCTTGGCTGAGCTTTTACTCAGACTATGAGATCTTTTATTTTTCGAGATATTTGAGAATGTCGCGGTCATTTTGTATTAAACAAACAAATTTTTATTTGTTTTTTTATGAAGATACGAAATCAGAAAAATAGTTAAAATATCATCGAATCGTTTTTGTTTTATAACGATTTTTCTGTTTTACGATATTATGACAATGCAATTTATGATCATAATGAACTTATAATTTTTTGTAATTTATTTTTAGACAAATAATCAATAATAAAAAGCAATCCTTTCTGAGCCATTAATTAGAAAGAGACATATCAATTAAAAATGTATGTATTAATGTATTCGTCGGATACCTTTTTAAATTGAAAATATGGACTTCTAAACATTCTGTACAATGTTTAAAAATTAATATTTCGGTTTTTTATATTGAATTGTACAAAAACAGAAAAAGTATCCGAAAATATTTTGCGGTCGAATACTAGCCCAACTCTGCTTACAAATAGATCTCTTTTCTTTAAAGGTAATAATAATATAAAAGGGCCATTTACGTTTAATTTTGGTTTACCTAAAGGAAATATAGGTAGGTCCTTTAAATGTAATATTTAGACTATAGATGCTCATCGCTATGTTGAACCAAATGTTAAAAGTCTACAATTTGCTGATGATACTTCTGTATATTGTATAGATTCAGATTTGAATGTTGCTCTAAAATTCATACAAATCAGTATTATTAATTTAAGTCAATTTTTTAAATAAAGGAATCTTTTTATATACCCTGAAAAATCTAATTATACGTATTTTCTAAAATATTAAACCTTCGAGTCATGTTAAATACTTAGTATGACTTCGGTATTTTATTAATGATAAATTAAAATGGGATGTTGTATCCTCGACGTTAAAAATATCTGGTTGAATTTATTTGAAATGCTGCAACTTTGAAGAGGATCCTACCTGTTCCATATATTTTATTTTAACAAGAATAATTTCGCTCCATCTATATCTACGTGTCATAAGCATTGCATGTACGTTATTGCACGTACATACCAGTAAGATAAAGCCATTTTAAAATAAGAAAAAAGTAAGTATGAACACAGAGATAGTATAAGCGATAGTATAAGAAATAGCTTAAAATTAATGAATACCGAAAAGTGAAGAAATTAGAAAATTAAGTATACAATTAAATTGCAGAAACAACAGCAAAAAACATAGTGTTAAAGAAAAAAATATGCCAAACAAAATAGGATCAATATAAACGAAGAGATACTATGTAAGTGTAAGAACTTGCACGGTGAGCCTTAACATGAATTAACCCAAAAGTACTTGCACTGTAAATTTTATTTCTGGAATCAATTTTGCATTGCTTCTAAATTATTTATCAACCAAAATAAAAATAATCAGTGAAGGGGTTTTCGAAAAATGGCACTTCTGTTCACAATCTTAGAATCACCATTTTGAATTTTGAAAATCTGACCACGGATTTGTAATATCAGCGACTCCTATAAATTTTCATGGAAAACCGATAGTTAGAAAAATTTGTTTAAATGTGAACTCCATTGATTTTTAAAAAATATCTCCCTTTCGTTCAATAATATTATCACGCGAGTTGTCACGATAATAAATGTATCTGAATGAAGTATATCTATATATTACTTAGATATAGATATGCTTTACATGTTAACATGTTATTGCAACCAGTTGATTATCATGACAGCTCGCGTGCGAACTATAAACATGAAACTGGTGAACCATGAGCCGACTCATCATCTCCACAATTCTCACACATGGATTGATGTTATCTTAGTGAATGACAATGACGTTATACCAGGGGCGGATCCAGAAGTGGCGTATAGGGGGGCGATGACACTGAGGGTGCCCAAATTAGTAAAAAAAAAGGTCCATAACAATTTCACATTCCATACGTGCCACTTAAATGATTACATAGCGTATGACTATATAATCAAATTTTTAAATTAATGCCTTTATATGCCATTTCCCCTTATAATATTAATTCTAATGTATGTTTACAGTCGGTCTTCACAAACCTATCTACAATGGAATCTAAATCTAACTTTATTTCGTAATGAATACGAAATTCGAAATGAATACGATAGTGTGAGACTAATAAGCCTTATATTTATCCTCAAATCTTATACTAAAAAATAAAAACAGGCCAGGAAAAACCATTACAAAGCTTAACAGATGAGGAAATGTTTTTCAAATTATTGAATCAGTTGAAAATCCCTAAATTGCAAGCAAGGTGTTTCATAACTCAAAATATTAATATCTACCGCGAATAAGAGTATCGACACTCGAAGCGGTGGGCGGGTGGTGTGCAATGTAAACAATAACACGCGAAAGAGAAGACATGAAAAACCCATTATTTTCTCGGTAAAACGAAAGAAGGGAAATCGATATTTCAATTAACTGTGAAAAATGTGACTGTTTTATTTTTTCGCGAATTAGAACAAGCAGTCGATGCGGGCGTGATAATGTAATACAGCGCATGCCGTTCTCTGCTACTTGCCTGTAGCTACGAGTATAACACTCGTATTACTTCTGTTTATTTTTTGTTTTATAAATAAATTCCTACACATGAAACATGCAAAAGATATATTCTAATTAATTAATTAATTAATTCAAGCTTAATATAAGTTTTGCAGAATTTTTAAATAGCGCACTGTTTTCGGTGGATATTTATTGCGGCGCATATTTACTTGGCTCTCCAACCCAAGCGCGGCAGTGTGCGGTAGAGGAAGGGGTAAAGCATGGGGGAGATAGATTCATGAGCAGATACTCTTTGGGTCTCGGGTAGTAATAACCGCTTATTTCTATCTGTGTGAGTTAAATAGGCTGATGATTTTCAAAAAAACTTTCTTTTTTTGGTTGTGTGTGTAAACATATAAAAAAATTTGAAAATGATTAGTATTTCAGAAAAGCTTTTAAGGAAACTGTCATTTTTTTATCAGTGTGACTGCACAGTTGGATGTGATCGTAACCCAATACAACGTGGCAATTTGTATTCAATAATTCATTGTTCCAGATTTTTCGGTAAAGAAAATCGAATCTATGAGGTTGTTAACTTCCTAGTTTTCTCGATTTACGGAAACTTTCATCATTTTGTAATTTCATTCGCTTTATTTCATAAAGATATACACATATAGTAACAGTAAAACAATCAAAATTGAAATCAGTAGATGATTTATTTTTTCTATCTTTATATTTTATTAAATTAAAATTTTACTAAAATTTACTCAAGGAAAATTTGCTACACGAAGATGAAAATATTTATTGTTAACCTGAAAGTGAAATTTCTAGATAATTATGTTATACTTAGCCAACTGAAGACTTTTTTAAAACGTTACAGTGATTAACATTATTTTAAGTATACTTATGAATCAATATTTTGTAATAAATAATTTAATGTAAGCTTTGTTTAATATTTCTATAAAGTAATTTTTTGAAATTTCAACTTTTAAGCTAAAAATTAAAATATTAAATTGAAGGATCCACGGGAAAGCGGATTAAGGTTAATCAATGTAGGTATGCCAATTCCAAAATCTGAAAAAGTAACGAAACAAGCATTTTTCCTTTTTCTCGTGATGGGCCATTCAATTTTAAGTAGAAATCTCCTTGAAAATTTTAACTTCAAGTTTCGCATATTACAGACTTCGGTAGTTCTAAGGAGATACCCTTAGGCGGGATTCCTCTCTTTATTACATGCGGGATTTTCTTCGGCACCATTCTGTAATAACACGAAATATTATTAAAATAGAACTATTTAAGTAATAACTTAACGTATATTTAATTTTTTTCTTGAAGTCGTTATTTTTCAAACTTACGTTATGCAGTCAATGATGGGACAAACAGATAGACAAAGTGTACATCCGGTGCAGTCATCAGTAACCTCGGGGATGTGCGTCTCTGCACTAAACGTAATGGCCTGGTAACCAGAGTCAGCGCAGGCCATGTAGCATTTCCCGCAATTTATACACATGTCCTAGAAAACAAGAGTAATAAGACGCATAAGCCGAGAATTTTTAATTATACAAATGATAATGTTTACTCATATTCGTAGATGGAATATTTTTATTTACGCGTAGTGCCCTACTGATAGATTTATCTGTGATACGTACGTCATCGATAAGAGCGACGACTTGCTTTTTGTTATCGAGCTCTGTGTAATTTCCAATGTGCGTTAATGCTTTTCCGACCACTTCATTGACGGTAGGAACTGATTGGACTGGTTTCGGCGCTGGCCTCGTTGGTTCTAAATCTTTCTCTAATAAATTGGATTTTTGCTTGATTTCGGCAGCTTTCGTTTCTCGCAATTTTTGGTATTCTCCGAAGTATGGCACGTTCTGCACAAAATTTGTTATTTTCATTCAAATATGGTACAATTGATTTAACAAACTGTAATATCAGTGCCGTTATTGTTATTATTATAAAAGAGCAAAACAACATTTTACCTTTCCTAGAGCATGTTGAAGCGAAACAGGTTTGCCTTTTTGATGTTTTATAGTTGGTGGACTCTGTCCATCCCAACCCTTCAAGTGTCCCACGCTCTTCAAGTACAACAGGGCTTTCAAGCCTATTGTATAATCATCAATGAGTGTGAAATCTTGATTTTGTATAGCGCTTCCAACCTAAGAGCCATTTTTTTTAAATATACAAATAATGATAAATAATATTTAATAGATTAATTAATACAATATAACATAGATTACCTGTAAAACTGTCGCTCCGCATTGAAGGAACTGTAGAGAGACTTCCGCAGAGTCGACACCTCCGATTCCGAGGATCGGGAATCCCTTGAGCGCTTTCGCCACCTTTGAGATGGCCCTGAGAGCCATCGGCCGCGTCGCGTTTCCGGAAATTCCTCCGTAGGTGGTGGCTTTTGCGGAACCTACTGCGGGCCAGGGCGTACCGTCAGCTTTCACGCTCATGAGACCTTGCACCGTGTTGATGGCCGATACTCCATCAGCTTGACCTGCGCATATTTGTGAGCTCGATTAACATTAGGAATTATGTACTATTTTAACACAGTTAGAAATTTAAGTTAAAAAAAAAAGCTTTTTAGTTTATGGATAATGCACATAGTTTAGCGATTAATCAGATTTTTATTTAAATTAAAAGAGAAAAAGACCATTTTTTAAAATAATCTTCACATTATATATATATATATATATATATATATATATATGTGTGCATTGTTTTTAGAACATCGATTTATCCCTTCTAGTTAACTTATTATATTAATGATATTAAATTCAATAAATATAATAATACCTTCTTGAGCAGCTTTTGCGAGTAATACAATGTCTGTTATATTAGGTGTCAGCTTGACAAAGAATGGAATTGTCACAACTGCTCTTACCCATCTTGCGATATTTCTTACTAATTCGGGATCCTAAAATTAAAGAAGTATTAAAGTATATTAAAGAATTATTATACACGAATGAATTTAAATAAACATTTCTACGCAAAATATAAACGTAATTACATCTATCTGCCTAGTGGAAAAACTAAAATGTAATAAAACGTCGTTGGTGGAAATAATTTATCTGTCTAACTCTAAATATGTCTGCTTAAGTCTGCCAAATTCTGCCTATCTCTGCTAAATTCTGCACAAGCTTGCCAAACTCTGTCTAATTCATAGATTTCGAAAATTTGGTAGAGTTTAGCCAAATTTAACAGAGTTTAGCAAAGTTAGGCAGAAATAATATCTTTCTGTAACATCAGATATTTTAAAATAATTCGCAAAGTTTAGCGAACTTATGCAGAGTTAAACAGAGTTTAGCAGACTTTTGTACAGTTTAGCAGAGTTTGACAGACTTACGTAAAGTTTGACCGACTTCTGCAGAGCTTGACAGATCTACGCAGAGTTTGGAATACTTACGTAGAGTTTGACAGATTTATGCAGACTTCGACAAACTTACGCAGATTTAGGCAGATAATATTTTGATGTATTAGTGGAAATTTCAAAATCTGAAAAACATGATTTTAAAAAATATAGAATTTTTCACACATTTGGGCACAGTTTCTCGTAGTTTTTCACAGCTTCTCATGTTTTATCACAATTTCTCACAGTTGCAATTTTCTTTATATAAGAGAATGCAACTAAAAATGTGAGAAAATGTGATAAATTGTGAAAACCTGAAAAAATGTGAAAAATTCTGCTAGTTTTATTAGATAAAGTACGTGTTTCTTTATAAGTGTGAGAATCTGTGAAAAACTATCAAAAAAATGTGAAAACGTGTGAAAAATGTGCATATTTGTTTGAAACAGATGTTCCAAAAATGTATGTATTTTCACACTTTTTCACACTTACTAACATTTTTCTCATAGGTTTTCACACTTTTTCCCAGTTGTCATTTCCACTAGGGTGGATACGTAATTTTTTAAATAGTTGTGTGTAAAACTCTGCTTAACTCTGCTAAACTCTACGTAAGTCTGCCAAACTCTGCTAAACTCTGCCAAACTCTGCAAAATGTCCGAAATCCATTAATTAACCACAGATCAGCAGACTTGTGAAGAGTTTTGCAGAATTAGGCAGGTTTAGGCAGATAACCCATTTCTACTAGGTGTGATAAAAAGTAAGAAACCACATAAAAATGTAAGAAACGATTTTTCTGTGTTATTTTAACATTTCGTTACGTTTTATTACCTTTCCTCACTTTTCCTTACATTTCCTCACTTTTCCTTTACTTTTGCTTACATTTAACAATCAATGATAATTTTTAATGATTTGTTGTATATAAGACGAATTATTACAAATATGTAAGAAAACGTAACAAAATGTGAGGATATGTAAGAATTTACTAAAATTACGCTATTTACTTTTTATTGCATTTTTCTTAAGATTCATGCTAATTCATAAAAGTTATCAATAGTAAGAAAACGTAGCAAAATGAAAGAAACGTTATAAAACATAGCAATCCGCAACAAAACGTAAAATTGTCCGAAATCCAACATAACGCTTTCACCATAATATGGTTTCTTACGATTCATTAGTTTTTCTTACTGTTTCTTACTTTTTCTTACGTTGTCTTACATTTTGTATTCCCACTAGAGTTGTTAAAGAAAAATTATATAATCGCATAAAGGGATGTCGGTTAAAATTTTTATTTTATAATTTTATGTTATGAAAGAAAAAAATTGTAGTACATACTTATATACTTTTTTATTATTAGCAATATTTATTTTCTTTCAAAATATTAAATACTACTTTATGAATAATAAAAAAGTATATAAGTATGTATTAAAATTTTTTTCTTATATATATATGAGTGGTTTTGCATTAACTGGTACATTTTAAGGCATAAAACGGCGGATTAATAAAATTCATTGATTTTTACTCTCATGCAGCCTGCATTGAGTTGAATTGGTTTTAATATGAAATTTGCTTATTTCATTTAATAGTTCTGGGTGCAAAAATAATATTATTAATAACAAAATGTAAAATTTTAAAGCAAGTATATAAATCAATTAGCCGGTGAACGTCCGTAAATAATCAGTGATCAAGATTAAGTAAGCCAATTTTTTGATAATAAACATTTTTCATATTGTGCTGCGGAATTGACTACTATACGTAATTAATATTTTGCTTGGTGACCTTTTCTTTAAATATGATACACTCATTATGTAGCTTCCAAAGAATTTTGTATTTTGCTAGCTTAAGAGCACACTTATGATTTTTCATGTAGACAATCTATGGTACCAACATTTTTGCGTATAACACTAAACATAAAGTACGCATTATTTGTCAATACTAATAACTTAATTTCCGTTCAAAATTACATAAAGAATGTATATATAATCAATATATATAACTTTGAGAATATCTTTTGTCATATGCGCAAACGGTACATTGGCTGAGGTCAAATATAATTGTCAAATTATACATTTGTGGGTTCCCTAATGTTAACAAAACTCATAAATAGTAAATTATGATTACTTATTTTCACACTTTCCTGATTATTTACATTTTTATCTGAAAAATTATTATGTAAGGATGCCAAAATCGTTCGAAACTCAATTTTCAAAAAAAAAAATGGACTTAAGTATTTTTCCGGAAACCTACAGATATCTATGAAAGTGCAAAAGTGACGATTTTAAGATTTTTAAAAGTGTCGTACAGTATGAAAAAACATAGCCGACTTTAACTATAACTTTTGATTAGAGCGACGAATATTGATTTTCCAAAAAAAGATTTATTCTTTGAATAGCCCTCTCTGAGACAAAAATTGGTGGAGTTCAAATTTAATCGGCAAAATTATTTATCTACTAAAATACAAAAGTGAGGATTTTAAACTTCCAAAAATAACTTTTGAATCGCTGAAAAGCTAATCAGTTATTTTCGCGATAACTTTGGTAGCCAAAATTTATAATATGAGAGCGGTGGTAGCTCAGAACTCAAAAATTGTCATACTGAAAGTTTGTTTATACTATACGACTCTCCTCTATAGGTCTCAGATCTGGACACAAAATGTACCAGCGTTTATACGACGAAATCACCCTTATCGATTTTAATAATAATTTGATAACCAAACCTGTCCGCAGGCTAAACCCATTCCTTTTTCTGCCATGCCATGAGGGCAAGACAGATTCAGTTCTAACGCATCGGCTCCTGTGGCTTGTGCCATTTGTGCCAGTTCCGTCCAATCGGCTTTGTTGTATGTGCACATAATACTGGCGATCACGACCTAAAAATAAAAAGTTTATTTAAAACCTACTGTTTCTCTTTATTACTTTTACTGTTTTCTAATTTTCTATTATTATATTTATACACTTTTAACTCTAAAAAGGTATTGTGCATTTTTCTGAAATATGTTACCTTTGTCGGAAAGTCTTTCTTCAATTCCGTTATGCCCTTACACCAGTAAGCTGCCGTTTTTTCTGAGATTAATTCAATATTCAAGAAACTACTTTGTTCTGGGCCGTAATGATGCCCATCCGTCGTACCCTTGACTATTCGAGGAGATATATTTGTAACCAGGTCCTGAAATAATTAAAAAACGTGTTTAATAATACATTAGCAATATTTACATGCAATTAAATAACTATTTTGTTAATAACTCTGATTTTTGTATGTAAATTTTACCTTGTCTAATCCAAAAGTTTTTGTCACTGCGAAACCCCATCCAGCTTCAAAAGATCTACGGATCATCGCACACGTAGTAGCTGGTGGTGCCGATGCTAGACCAAATGGATTTTCAAACTTAATGCCACACATCTCAACACTAAGATCGACGTCATCGATGGGTGTGTGGAATTTCGGGAGTTGTGGTTCTTTCGGAACGGTTAAGCCATGTTGTTCCTGAAAAATACATTTATGAAGATTTCAGTTATTTAAAATAAAATTATTTTTTAGATACTTTTACAATAATTGTATATTATTTATCGTAGGGTTAGACATAAACTATATCTGAAATGTTTTTTCATAATGATTCCCATCTGAGATTCGGCTTGGAAAACGCATAAATATTTGAGTGCCAAACGCGTATTGAATTGTCGAATTTACCTTTAAACTTTACGTTGTGTATTTAAACTTAAACTTTTAGTCAATTTATATAAAAATTTATTGTTTACTATTTGATGATCATTTATTTTAAGTTTTAAATTACATAGAGTTCATCTCTCCTGTAATACTTTCATACATAAATATATCTAAAATCCGAAACAGAATAGAAGCACAATGATTTATTATAAGTGTGGTAGATTCTCTATTATAAATATCTGCAAAGTTGTTATCATTCATAATTAAATAATTTCTGTATTGATCAATCGTATAATACAATCATTATATAATATTTTGACACATTGTATTATGTGCTATTATCTAATTAGCGAGCAATAAATAATATGACGCCCCCAGTAAAGATTTATCAATTTTATCTTTATGTGTTAGCATTAGTATTGGTAAATAATGACGTATGCACGTGCTAATAACCGAAATTAAATACGTATATAAAAATTAAGAAACTTTTACACTTGAGTAATATTTTATGAAATATCACTTTTAAATAAACATTTAGTCAGAATACAAACAAAAATAAAAAGGGTTTTTTTTTAAGCTTTTACCTGTATATATTTGTGGATGTACCAAGAGGCGGTCTTTCCATCGTTAACCGATTCAACCGTAGTTTGCGAAACTCCAGCAAGATCACCGCCACAGAAAACTCCCGATACAGAAGTTGTCATCGTGTTTCCGTCGACTTCTGGCGTACCCCATCTATTTAATTTCACCGGCTCCAGGGCGCTTTTAACTATAAAATTATTAATGTTATTATGTTACAAATAATATTTATTGTTGGCACACATTTATTGGTTCAGTTTATAATTACCAGAGGTGTCGTAAAGTCCGGATCCAAATGCTGATATTACAAAGCTTACTTTCAATCTGACCAACTGGTCCTCATCCTCTTTCCATTCTCCGTTCTCATCTTGTTCCGTTCTATAAAATTCGATCGCAGTGATTCTTGAACCTTTGACAATAACTTTTTTCGGAGACGTAAAAGGTATAAATTCGCATTTTTCGTCTTTAGCCAATTCCATCTGATATAGACGAATTTATTATTACTTGCATTACATTTTATTAACTTTTTATATAGTATTATCCACTGAATCCGTATACTGGTCAATTAGAGGCTCTATTTAACATTTTTCATCAAATAATATTTGTCCTATTTATGTATACCAAACTTTCTTTTTACCTCTTGAAAAATGAAGAAAACTATACTCTAGGTATATGCTCAAGATAACCTTATAATTATCATAAGAATGTTATTCAACATTCAAAGTTAAATATAGGCGAGACTCTATTTACCAGTGTACAGAGGCAGCTGGGCATTGTAATCTGAAATGATATTCAAATATCTAATATGAACGAGAACAGTAAAGAAATACCTCCTCGGGTACAGCGCGAATGTTGGTGAAGCCTCGTCGGAAAACGACGAAAACTTTTTTGGCTCCGCATCTTAAAGCCGACGTAGCGCAATCGAATGCAGTGTCGCCGGCACCAAGTACAACGACGTTGCCGTAAAGAGAAGGCAAGCCGGTGGACTTGCAAGCGCACATGCCCGGCTTGCTACCCTTCGACACAGCTGGTAAGAAGTTTTTCGACGTGTAGAAACCCATTTCCGGCGTGAGGCCTTCAAAGATAGGATTTGGGTTCGGCTCGGGCAATCCAAATCCTAGGAATACGACTTCGTAGCCGGAGTCTTTTAATTTCTGCACACAATTTTACCATGACGTTATTGAAAATAACAATAATAGAAAATAAACTGCAAGATATTATACGTAGTTCCAAAATATAATTTTATGAAATTTAAATTTTATTATTTCATTATTTATATCCATAACGATAAGTGACATTACAAACCTTGATGGTAAGATCATTCTGAGATAATTCTCTTCCGAATTCAATTTTTACACCCAAATCCTTAACAAGATCGACTTCGAACGATACGGCATCGTATGGAAGACGATATTGAGGAATTTCGGCAGCACTCAAGCCACCGACGTATTTTTGCTTTTCGAATATTGTAATGTTATCATAGCCAAGTCGAGCTAAAAAGGTAGCACAGGATAAAGATGCTGGACCGCAACCAATCATTGCAATTTTTGTTTCCGAATGGGGAACTGTTTGACCTGGTATTCTTGTTTGCGGTATGTTCATTTGTTTAAATATCTGAAATGAATAAATAAAATATTTAATATATACAACATTAAATTATACGACGTAACAATTATTTATAAACATATAAAGCATATAAATATAGTATATAAATATATAAAAGTGTATATAAATGTATATTTCTGTTTTCTTTTATATATTTCTGTTTTCTTTTATATATTTCTTTTTATATTTCTTTTTTTTTTATATATATTTCTTTTTATATTTCTGGAACAAATTTTACTACATATATACGCTTTTGTACACTTTTATACATTTATGTATATTTTCGAAAAATAAAATACAGCTTGACTTTTCCACCGATAAGTGGCGAGGCACATATGGTAAATGTCCCAATTTCTGCTCACGTCCCTATTTCTAATCGCTCGAAGTTTTTCTGCTATTATAGATATATGTTGTTTTAATATGTATTATATCCAAGCTATCTGTACCTTTTTAGTATTCCAACTAAAAACTGTAGTGTTGAATTATAAATATTGTAAATTCTGATTAAAAAACTTGATAACAGTGATAGTTTGAGGTTAGACGCAGATGCATTCTGCATGTCCCAATTTATAATCACAAAAAAATAACGTTTGAGTTGTATTTATACAATATATACACTGTTTTCTACTTATGCATCGTGAAGTATTTACGCGTATTAACATACTAATACAATAAAAAGATACAAATCATGTGAATGAAGTCTATAAAATCAACGGTGATCAGAAATAGGTACACATCGAAATCATCGCTTTTTGCTGTGAGCAAATAGGTGCATTTTGCGTACGCTTTCTAATTGACTATTATTAATATTTAAGTATTTAAAATGGGTTTTACGCATTTACATTGTATTGTTCGATTCATAATTAAGATAATAATCATATCTGCTTTATAAATTAATGTTAGAATAATTTTTTAAACTTTTCTGTTTGATGCAAAATGCTTATATGAGCAGAAATCGGGACATTCACCTTATGGGTGATTTTTAGTGAACTGTCAAATTCGGGATCTAAAATATCTCAAGTTTTAACTTTATTCAAAAAGATATATTATTGTATCACGTTGCAAGAAAACATTCTTAAAGTACATAATCATGATAAGAAAATTTTTAGCTTTGAAATTAAATCCTTATGGGATTAAACATGGGAAACTATATTTTTACCGCGGAGGTGACATTGATACAACGGTAACATTTTGTATTTAAACTGTTCTTATTTAACAACTTAATTGTGTCATCATTAATAACTTTTAATATAGTAAGGACTAATACAAAAAATACCCTTCATGCGGTAAAGTTTTGAACTAACCGCAGATTTGGATATGAGGGAAGTAACTGCAAAATTAATACCTTCCTTATTCTCAAAAAAAAGGTCTCAATCCCAAAAAAGGTTCAACTGCCCTTCTCTGGAACTGTTCTGATTTCCTATTCAAAGTGGACTTAAGTCATTTTTCCGGTTTGTCACAGACTTATACATAAATAAAACGGACTCTTTATTACGAATTTTACAGAAAGGTCATGCCACGGAGGTAACATTTTAATCACATTTGATTCATTTACTAAGGCATACAAATTTTGTTGTGCTCAACTTAACATTTAATATATTTAAGTAGATATACAAAATATTAATTATTTCATTGCGAGATTTATACATGCAGGCTATTTAATGCTGATAAATACATCGGACATGAAATTTGACAGTTTACTAAAAATCACCCGTATAAATCCATTCATATGTAGAAAATTTAACCTTTCAATTATTTAAGAAACAGTGGCACTTAAAAAAAAGTTTTTTTTGATTATTTAACATTATTGAAGTCTATCTTGACGCTTCTTAGTAAGCGCAATTTTTCGTATAAAAGTATACATAAACGTACAGAAGTGTAAAAAAATGTACGAAAATGTAGCATAATATGCAAATGCGATCCCAATTTTTTGTGCCAACTCTAACTGAAATATACACCTTTGTACATTCTTGTACACTTTTATGCATCAATACACATTTATGTTCATGTAATTCAAATTAATTTACTTTTCAAAAATAGAATTTCCTTTTATCCTTCGACGCTTTCTTCATTGTTCTATATCATTAATACTTTCGGTCACGACTTATACATTCACGATATGAAGTATTGATTCTTCAATAAGTTGAAAGTGCCTATACATGTTTATTTAAACTATGATTTTGGGTCAAGGTTTGGTTTGATTTAAAAAATATAAATCTAGTTATTTTGAAACTGTGGAACATTTTTTAATTCTTAATTGATTTATTCAGAAACACCAAAGCACACACTAAACTTCATAATGTATTTTTATGAAAATATAAAAAAAATTAGATTACCAAAAGAAATAAATTTAAATAAATAAATTCATTTTTTTTAACAAAGCCAAAATGTTAGGCGAAAAAGTTAGTGTTCTTTATAAAAAGACATGGTGACCGAATGGGTTAAATATATAAAATATGATAACAATTTATAACAATTTATATAAGTAGCGCATATAAAAATAATTATTTTAAGTAAAAATAATTTTATATTTTACGCATAAACAATATGAGAATATATAATGTAATATTATAAATCATAGATTTAAAGAAAAAAATTATAGTCTTTTGAAAAAGATATTTTTTATACGTTTTTTGTCATTTTTAGCACCAATTTCGAAAACTTATAGTTTATCTATTTAGGAATAGATAACAAAACTAGAAACTTCATGTTATCAATATAATGATTCACAGCTAACTTTTGCGATAACTAGACCTAACTGCTTGCAGTGCTAGTGCATGTGAAGTACATTACAAGGACAAAATAGTCACGTAGAGCGTTTCTATTTGAAATTGGTTAAGTTCTTGATAATATTAGGTTGTATGAATATATTTATTCAATTAGCATAAGAGACGAATGCGATATATATATATATATATATATATATGCACATCGACCTGTTATCTATTTTCGGTCATAAATCAGTGTAAACGCATTGGATTAATAATTTGCAAAGGTAACTTGCATACGCCACTGTAGAAATCTCTCACGAATGTCCCTGGCTATTTGACCGATTCAGACATGGTATCCGTGTCAAATCCGTATGAAGGAATCTCACACGGATTACTGGTCAGAATCGAGTCAGATCTCCGTACAAGTGATGAACGCACGTTCTCACGACCATGGACCCTAAGGTACAGCTGTATATGTCCTAATTACCGACACTTGATAATATCCTAATTACTGACATCATGTATATGTCCTAATTACCGACACCCGATAATATCCTAATTACTGACATCATGTATATGTCCTAATTACCAAAACCTTGTATGTGTATCAATTACCAACAACTTGTACGTGTACCAATTACCGACATCCGATGATCTCCTAATTACTGACATCATGTATATGTCCTAATTACTGAGACCTTGTATGTGTACCAATTACCGATACCTTGTATGTGTACCAATTACCGACAGCTTGCAGATGTCCTAATTACCAACACCTTGTACGTGTACCAATTACCGACATCTGATAATCTCCTAATTACTGACATCATGTATTTATCATTTTTAAATTAATCGCACTCTAAGTTTATTAGTTCACATGCTGCTCTCATAAGGGCCTGTGTATAAGAGTCAAACTTTGAAGTTAATTATATTTAAAACGATAATGGCTAATGCTTTCAAAATTCACATGCTATCGTAAACTTCATACAAGAATGACATATTAAATTTTCAGAAACATCTTATCATTTTGACTTCACTATCGAACCCTCTTAAGAGGGCAGGCCTGGGCTAAACTTCAAAAAAGATTTTTTTATGAGTCCAGAAAACTTTTCATGTTAAAAGCAATCATTCTGAAAAATTTTATGCTATCAATACTTAATAATATCTTAAATTTTACCGCTGTAAAACCTTAAACTCTTGATCCTACTCGTCACAATAAATCGCTATTTTCAATACCATATTTATCCAAAGATCGAACTTTGTGATTTGTGAACCTGATTCTAGGTGACATGATGAACGGGCGAAAAAACTATCGCAGTTCATAGTGTTTGAACGAAAACTATCAATTCAAAGCTTTTTACGGGAGACTATCAATTTTTATAGAAGGTTACTTACCCTTACTTATCATTAATTTTTAAGGTGAACAATACTCTTTTTCTCTTTTACCTCTATTTTCTTTGTTCTTACACTGAGAGAAAGAATTCCTTGTGTCAAATGAATCATTCATTTGTCGCAGCGCGAGTCGATAATATTTGCGGCAAATGACAATTTCTTAACTGAAAAGTGATAGTTCTTAACTATTAAGAACTTATTCATTTGAGAAAAAGCATAAAAATTTATTTCGCAGAAGTACAAATTTCTTAACAGTTAGAGAATGTGACGCTAAATGAAAATCAAGTAAAAGAATAATTGTATAATAAATATATTATAACTACAATATTCACGATCAGTTGAATAAAATATAACTCTGTGAATATTGATCGCATTTTGTCAAGAAAGTTACGCATTCACGAGCCGGTTCATTTTTTAGAGTCTCGATAAAACCAACGGTTACTATAACTATACCGCAGAAACTCTTTTATACCGACCGACGCGTGTTTTTTCCGGATTCAAAGCTTGCGTCCCAAAAGAATCGTTTTGGTAGAGTACGTGGCCTGGAACATCGTTTTAGTGGAAGAAAAACAAAAATATTTGGTGTGTAGGCATTATTAATCTGCTTTGCGCCTCGGTATGTAGAAAACGATAATTGATAATAATAATAATAATAATAATACTATAAACGATGTTTTCAAATATATATTTACGTCATTTTATTTTTATCTTATAATCTAGCCATCATATTTGAAAAAAAATCATCGTTGCGTCTCTTTTAATTAATAATTTATTTTTTTAAATTTTGACTACATTTTACGTTTCATATTATGAAAGTAAAAAGAATTATCGGCAAGTTTATACCATCAATTGCAATCTTTATATGTACGCAAAAAAAATACAGAGAGTATATCTTATAATTTATATATATTTATTTATAGTTCTATTAATTAGGAATAAAAACATCAATTCCTCATTACAATCAAAATTAAATATTAATCATTGATATATTAAATGTTAGTGATTGAATTCTTAACTATTAAGAACTAATGCGTTCAACGTCCGATACACAATTCAAGACACTAAAAACTTAACTGTTAAGAAATATTCACTTGCCCGTATTAAAATCCATAATTCTTAACAGTTAAGAAGTATGCAGACGTTTGAACCGCGATAGTCGTCGTTGCTAAAATCTAAATTGCATTAGTCTTCGTCGAAAACCTCTGCACGGCGCTAGTTTTCATTGCAAACCTCTGAACCACGATACTTTTCGCCGCAAACGTTAAAAACTACAATACTCTTCGCCTTAAAGTTTGAAACGCGTTTTTCTTTGTATCGAGCGTCGATGTATATGTCCTAATTACTGTCACCTTGAATCGAGTCAGATTTCTACACGGGCCACTGTTTAATACTTGAAATCGATGAAGCAACATGAAAAAGTAAAACGGCGTAGTTGAATGTTTTATTTTTTATGCCGTATTTATTTATTTATAACGCATTGAAAACAGTAAAGTTTTAGATCGCTTTTTGAATCAAAGATACTAAGCGGACTGCGGCTCTACTATTTAGTACCTACAGTCGCCAAAGGGCCACTAGCTTTTGTGACGTTCGTATTGACGATGTCACGTGACATCGATTCAAATAGTGATCTTAAATGTTACTATCAATAAATTAATAAATAAGTCATTAAAATAAAAACTGTCTTGTGAAATTTATTGTCTTTAAGTACATTATTGAATAAAATTGAATTTAATATTTGTGCAAGTTTCCTATTTTTAGTAAATACTGTGTATGACACGATGATATCATGACACGATTCTATTATGTATTATCCTCGGAAATAATTGACATATATGGTCATATTCGCTAGGTATATAGACTGAAGCGACACCTAGAATGCGAAACTTCTGATGGACTATTCTGCAGTTATTCACCACACACGTATATATATATATATATATATATATATATATATATATATATATATGGCCAGCATGTACGGCTATATATAACCATATGGATATATATGGAATTTCATTTGCAATTTAGTATACATTCATGTATAGTCATTTATAATCATATATGGTTATTATATAGCTTTAAATGATTATAATATGAGTATATATTACGGAGTTTTATTTGTACCTCAACGTGAATCTATATATTTAAAAAAAAATTATTTCTAAAATAAAAATATCAAAGTTTATATATAATATATATATTATATGTATTTCCTAATTGAGTTTTTGTAATAAGGCTTGAAAAACTAGACTGCAGACTGACTGACTAAACTTTGATATTTTTATTTTAGAAATAATTTATATATATATATATATGTCCATATATGATCATACATGCCCATATACGTCTAAAATTCATATAATGGCCATATATGGGGACTCATATATGAAAGATTTTTTTCTCGGGCTATAAATCAAATTAATATTATTTTACCACAATTATTAAAGTTTAACTTACATCAGTAGCAAACTGTTGCAAACCACCGATATTAATGGGACCTTCTTCGCTGGCGAAAAGGTTGCATCCTCCCACGCAAAGATCGCTGGTCGGGCAAACCATGCCACAAGTCAACCCCAGGGGATTGTCCGAGAAAATGGCTTTGGCAGCACCGTAGTAATTCTTGTTTGATATCGAGGTGATGAAGGACTTGATGTCCAGTTGAGTGGGACATGATTTTTGGCAGGGAGCGTCGGCGCATTTGAGACAGCGGGAAGCTTCGTACAAAGCTCCACGCTCACTCAATGTCGTGTGCTTAATGTCGTCAAAGTTCTTTGTTAATGGAACACAACTCTGCAAAAACATTATCTAATATTAAAAAGTTATTTTATATGCAAAATGATGCATACGCTTTATGATTTCTTATAGAGTAATTAGAATCTTTTGGATTAACCCGATTTAAAAATTCAACTTTTTTTTCATGTTTATGATAATTAATAGATCAGATCGGAGGCGAGGAAGCACGAGCCGAAGGCGAGTGCGTTTTGCGAGCCGAAGACAAGTACTGCAAATACACAAGGACGGAAAAAGCCTCTCACCCATGGTGTACACCGTATTTTTTGTGATACATGTATTGATTTTTGCGGTTTTACGTGTCTATCAAGCAGAACCAGATGTGATCGTTTTTCGACACGGTGCAACTGTCATCCTGTTCTATTGAGAAATGAAATATGTATACCTACACATACATTGATTTATACATACACACACCCATATATATACACACATAGAGATATACATACATACACATATGAAATAATTATTATCGTATATTAAAGTTTTTCAGGTAAATGAAAGATAAGATAATTTAATTAATTTTAATGTAATAATTAAAAGTCTTTACCATACGCTATAACACGCACGCACGCACGCACGCTGCAGTGAGCTCAAAAGTCTTTACCGCCCGCTCGCGTGAGCGGTAAAAAACATTTTTGTCGCCGGTCGGTAAACGGCTACTTCTTGTCCGCTTGAAATGTACGAAAAAGCGCGAAAATCGTGTTGTGTTACAAAAAAATACCTTTTTGATTTCTGTCGAAATATTATAAGTATAGCTATATAATTACATATAACTTATATATTTTTACATATAACTAATACATTACATATAACTAATATAATTACATATAACTAATACATTACATATAACTAATATAATTACATATAACTATTATAATTACATATAACTAATATAATTACATATAACTAATACATTACATATAACTAATATAATTACATATAACTAATATAATTACATATAACTAATATAATTACATATAACTAATATAATTACATATAACTAATATAATTACATATAACTAATATAATTACATATAACTAATATAATTACATATAACTAATATAATTACATATAACTAATATAATTACATATAACTAATATAATTACATATAACTAATATAATTACATATAACTAATATAATTACATATAACTAATATAATTACATATAACTAATATAATTACATATAACTAATATAATTACATATAACTAATATAATTACATATAACTAATATAATTACATATAACTAATATAATTACATATAACTAATATAATTACATATAACTAATATAATTACATATAACTTATATAATTACATATAACTTATATATTTTTTAAAAATATTTTAAAGAATATTTAGTATAATATATGAATACATGTAGAAGGAATATTCAAGAATAAACTATAATATATTATGTAGATGTTAGTCCAGCACAGGTTTGAATATAACAGCAATATGTTTTGTTTTCAAATTTTTCTCTGAGATACTTAAAAAAAATAGCCAACGGGATGATTAAGACTATCTTAATCTGAAACGAATGAGAAAAAAATCATGCTAAGAATGAATCCAGTAAAAATAAATTTTAGTATTCTATATCCGCATTATGATAACGAGGTTATTGAAATTGATGTGTAATAATGTATAAACTTTCTATATAGCCTATTATGAGGTTATGTGGTATAAAAATAATTGAAGTAACCTTCTCTCGCAACTTCAAATATTGGCTATTTAGCGCTATAGCTATTGCTATATATATATATATATACTCTATGTAGAAAAGGAGCCTTCTCCATATCTGTGGTGAAAATGCAAAAAGACGTTTTTTCATAATCCATAATTAACAAGAAATAAAAATATCACTGAAAGTGTGCTTCAAGCTTTCTATTGAAATTTTGGTTACCCGTGGTTGCCAGGTAAATTGAAAAAAAAGAATGTTTGAAATTAGAACTTTTAACGTAGGCTCTTATGACGAAATTAACATTTATGCCTGTAACTAAATGAAAACCCGTAATTTCGTTACATAGACAGAAGATATAATTTTTTAATTAACACTTTTTCGGCTAAGAATATGTAAAAAGGTTTTTTCTCCTACAGTGCTAAAGCGTTGTTTTTAATTGAAATGAAAAAATTATTTTTTGGTTATTAAAAGATACTGAAAACAATGTTTCAAAACTGCTTAAAATAATGACAGAAAAGTGCACCTACTAGCGGGTTAAGGTAGCTCTCTGGTGAAATTTCTATAATTTGTTTATTGAATTTAAAAACTTTGAGGCTTACAAGAGATATTTGTCATCATCATATAAATTTACATAACAGGCTTCAGATTTTTTAGTATATATATTAAAAGTTATTCAGTATGTTCTTTTTGAGTAAAAATGGGTTATCAAATGGGCAAATCCACAAAACTTTTCACTTTTAGCATTAATTGATTGCTATTTTCAAACAACTGCAATTTAGTTTCCTAATTAGATACATGACTGAACCAAGGCTTACAAGATTTGTTTTAATATTCAGCAATCAGTGCAGATATATTTTAATAAGTATACATCAAACGGCGCAGTTAATATTTCTTTAAGGTTTTCAAATTAGCCTTTTTTAAAAACTGATACACTTCTCGTAGTCTTATGGAAATATCAATTGCGCCGTTATTAAAATATCAGGAGTTATTTCTTGTTACCGAAACAAAGAATTTTAGCCTTGGTTCAATTATGTGCCTCATCGGGAAATCAAATGACAGCTTTTAGAAAATGATAAAAAGAAGTTCTGTGGATATGCACATATATAAAAAAAGTACTACACCACATTATAATAAAGTTCTAAGAAATATTCTATAATGTTTTCGAAGCTTAAAAAATCTAAAATACGCTTTTTATTTCACTTGATTATTTATTGTCTAGTTAAAAACATGGTATCGTTAAAAATATACTCTCGACGCACAATTCTTATCATCCAATGCATTTAAGTTTTTTTTCAAATCCTCCAATGAGATTAGCGAGAACATTCGTTCGACCTAATGAAGTTGCAATATTTAAAAAAAAATCAAATACATTTGATTGTAAGAATTGCACTTCGAGTATGCATGTGGTTTTGTTTAAAAATTGCTATAAATATTATGTTTTTAATAATAATCATATAATGAATAATCTTCAATTTTAATTACATTCCTTAATTTGGTATACGCGCGAGGATCATTCTTTGTCTAACTTATATACATTACGGATAGTAGAGTAAACCTTTTTACCTCAGGGGGTAAAAAATCAAATTTGTTTTACTTATAAAAACTATTCTTTGAAGCTCACTTCGTACGTTAGAAAGCTCCAAATTGTGTTTTAAAGAAGCCTATAAGTTTTTTGAATATTTTGACAGTATTTAATTACATTGGCTTATATGCAATTTTCAATCTTTAAAGTCGTTTTTCTCAGCACTTCATTTTTGGCGTTAAAAGTGCTCCTTGACCAAATGTGAGCGGTGACATTATTTGAAACTTCACAGAATTATTGTTTTTTACATTATAAACATATTGTCAGAGCGATTTTTTATACAACCCTCGTATGCACATTTTCCCTACGTTCTTATGAAATATAATTATACATTATTTTTTGATTTATGTAAGTAAAATTTGTATACGGGGGTTATATGAAACATCGCTCTGACAATGTGTTTATAATATAAAAAACAATAATCCTGTGAAGTTTTAAATTATTTAACCGCGCGCATTTGCGCAATGAGCATTTTTAAGGTCAAAAATGAAGTGCTGAGAAAAACGACTTTAAATATTGCAAATCACATATAAGCCAATGTATTTAAAATTTAAAAGATATTCAAAAAAATTATAGGATGCTTTAAAATGTAATTTAGTGCTTTCTAACATATTACATGAGCTTTAAGGAACACTTTTTTTTAAGAAATCAAAGCTGATTTTTTGACTCATTCAAGTGTAATAAGACTACCATTGGTGGTTGCATATGACTCACAAAAAATATTTAATGTACAAAATCGTATTTTTTATGTATATAATAATAGCATTAAGAGGACAGATACACCTTTAAATTTTAAATTAATTGATAATACATTTTAACTCATGATATATTACCTGATTTTATTTCGGTAAATTTGAACATTTTATCAAAATATAACTAAAAAAAAGTTTTTTAGTTTTTTTGAAGATCGTTAGGTATCTTTGATTGGTTATAATGAAAACCTCTATATTTCTTGGGCTACCGCAAGGTTTAGAGAGCCAATGTGATAGAATTGACGCTTTCAAGGTTTTATTATGTTCAAAATATATGTAGTTATGATATGAGTGTGGGAATTTGTATATACAAATTATTGACCAAAGTTATAGACTACATCGGGATATAAATAAATGTTCTGCCTTAAAACTGTGTATGAATTTTTAAATTATTAAACGAATAAGTTAATAACTTGTATTTTTTTAGAATTGTTTGATATTGTTATTCTTAATTTATAATAAAAAGTAGGTATTGTAAAACATAAAACAAAATATTTTTTTTTATAAAATAGGTAAACACTAACTCGTAATTCGTAGCGTCATAACACGATCTACAATAACACTATATAGGCATATGCAGCTGTTGCCGCAATAGATAATACTTCTTGTTATGATCACGTTACATATATATACCTATTTGCAACTGTATCAGTATAAATATAAATGTGCTACTAGTGTATGAAACAATTTTAAATTAATCATGTAATACGTCGCTATACGGCTAATAGAAGGTCTTTCACGTACGCGTAATTAATCTGCAACTGAAAGTGCACCGCACATTTCTTGCACACGATTTATACTTACGTCGCACTTTGAGTGAATGTTCCTTTTCCAGTGCTGCTTGTTTAGCTTCGTCTCTGATGACGGTACCACACTGACATAAGGTTTTGATTTTGGATTCATGCTAAGCAAATTCTTAAAAAAAAATAAAATTATGTTAATTTAATAGTATATTATAATTTCAAATTTTTATAATTTATTCGGATAGAGAACTAGCAGCTTGAACATAAATTTTTGCAGATTACTTACTTCGATATCTGGAATATCTTTGGAAACAACTAAGGAAGTTGCGACTGCCATGATTATGTTTTCTTAATTTCAAGTACGCAGAAAAGAATTCTAAGAGTAACAATCAATATTTTTCACTGGATTTGGCACTAGAACTTTATGAAAGTCAAACAAATTTGTTGAATTGACGATTTCACCTTGAAGATAGTGCTACTTTATATTAAGATAGTTCTTTATATTAGGATGTAAAATAGTCGTTCTTTGTATCAGGATCGTTGTTTTGAAATATCTACTTTATATAGATAATTAGATATTTTACGTTTTACTGGAACCACTAAAACTATTCAAATGACTAAACTGACTAAAAACAAAACACCGAATCGACGTAATTTTGACTTGATTGATTTTATCAAAAAATTTATTATTGATATAATCAAAATCAAAATTCACATTTGTCACTAATGGTAACTGAAGCAACTTACTTCGAGCTACATTGAGAAATAATTACTATACACAGATCAAGCTACACGAGCATGTTGATGCTCGAATGGTTTCCCACTGACTGCCAGATATATACGTAAGAAGAATGAACGTAAAAGTCATACTTATCCCACACCAAGCGCGCTTACAGGCATCAGTGGTGCTCAACCTGTATTTCAAACTGGTGTTTCGAATCCAAAAAGAAACTTTTCAAACTATTACAAGGTTCAATGTGACAATGTATTTAATAAAAACAACACCTTTTTAAATAAATATATATATATATATATATATATATATATATATATATATATATATATATATTTAAAAAGGTGTTGTTTTGTTACAGATTGATATATAACGTTTACTTTTGTGCAGGACAATAGTTAATTATATCTGTGGCTGGTATAACGACATAAGTTCAAATTCTATGCTTTTGCGATATTAAGACTTAAAGTTCTTTTATTTTATATTCTCAAAGAGAAAGCTTTGAAACGATGATTTTTTTCAAATCTGAGATCACGATGTATTTCGATGTTTTTGAGGTCGCTGAATCGAAAGATATAGGTTTTAAAAATGTCTGTATGTATGTGATGTGTATGTATGTGTGTGTGTGTACGTACGCGCGCATGTGTGTGTGCGTGCGTGCGTGCGTATGTGTGTGCGTGTGTGTGTATGTGTGTGTATATGGTCAAATTTTGTGGTCACCATAACTTTTGAAGACCTCCGCGTTTCGTGCTGAAATTTTACATCTATATCAGATATGACCCAACATAGAACGGATTAAATTTTGAAGCCAAATTGTCGAAACTTATTGCTTATTTAAAAATCTTACGAGTTTGAAAAATTTGTTAAAAATGAAAACATTTTTTTATTGTTCTTTTATGAGCTAGATATGTCAAAAATATGTACATATTCATTAAGTAAACATAATTTCCTATCACTTGGTGTATTTAAAAAATATTTTAATTTTCTTTTTGTTAAAGAAATTTGATTTTGAACGTTTAAAATTTATAAAAATTGAAAAATTATATCTGTCAGTGTGCACGCTATATATGTCAACTTAATGGAAACGTTCATAAAGATGACTTTAATTTCCTTTTAATTGATGTATCTTATACATATACTTTAACGTTTTTTTATTAAAAAAATGCAATAATAAATTTAGAAAATTAAAAAAAAAACATTTCTGTCTTTTTATACGCTAGATATGTCAAAATAATACATACATACGTAAATCTGACTTAATTTTGTTTTGATTGGTGTAACTTACATATACTCTAATTTTTTTTTGATAATGAAACGCGATTTTTAATTTGTAAAAATTGAGTTTTTTTTTTATTTTATACTTTAGATACGTTTTATATATTTACATATAATGTCCAATTATTTACAAAGAAGATGTATAGTGGGCAGAAAACAATGTACCATTTTTATATAAGTTTACAACGTAAAATTTTTGTATATTATTCTTAGAATAACTTTTTCAGAGTAATATTCAATAAACAATTATGCATACAATCTCTTTGAGAAAGCATTCTGCTAAAATAGTTAGCATAAGTTTTTTCCATGTAAAGATAACAAAATCGCTCAAAACTCAATTTTTAAAAAAAGTGGACATGTTACGTTATGTTATGTCGTTATGCAGATAACTCACAGATTTATATATGTACAATAATGATTAAAAAACGTAATCGTGCAATAACATCTTTCTTATTCATTAAATACAAAAAGGTAATAAGTATTGTATTTTAGATAAAATAAATAAAAATGTAATAAAAAATATAATTCATTTTAATCTTAATATTTAAAATTTTTAACCTACTTCGAAAAAGAGAAGGTTCTATTTTTTATGCGATTTTTTCTTTTCTTTATGTATTATTATTTTCTACTTTCTGGAGCATTTTTATCAGTCGGTTCTATTATTTTTTAATTTTTATCTTAGGTATTGTACATTAGTGTTTCTAAGTTACTATATATATGTTTTCCGATTTAGTATTAAAAAAATGCACAAACAATGCTTATTGAAATTAAAAAAAAAGATATCTCGAACTAAACCAAAACACAACGAAACGCAGATTTTTCTCTTATTTCTTTTCTCAGAAATTATGAGAAATTGATAAAGGAGGATACCCATGGATTTATAATATCTGATCTGTTAAAGTAGAACTTATAAAACCAATATCATTGTTCAGCGCTCATCAAAACATGAATTAAAAAAAATAATTGACCATCTAAAGTATGGGGAAAGTTGAGAAAAACGTGATAAAAAGGTCTGATAATTAAGTACAAATTCCCGGGTATGGTTAGACTTAATACATTGCTTTAAATTGTATTAATCCACAGATATTATATTTTATAGCTATCTCGCACTTAGACGGGCAATTTTCTTTTAAATTCATATCTAAACAAGCATTAAACAATGATGTTGGTTTCATATGTTCCCTGAAGGACGCTGCCATGGGCATGCTCCTTTATAATGTTTAGGTGCTGTATAACAGTTAAGGGGTAACACCACTCTAGCGGCCCGAAAACTTGACTAATTTGTACGATTTTTTACAAGAGTAGGAAAGAAGGGATCAAATTTATTTTTTGAGGGTTTACTATACATATATTGAGGTACAAAAATATATTCTTTTTTACATTTAAATACAAAATGGCGGCTATACAGCGAATCTCGTGAGAAGCCTTTTTCAAACTGGGAGAACAAATTACTCGTAAACTATTGCATGGGTTGGATTGAAATTTTTACTGATTCTTCACAAATAGATTCTCTAAAGAAGTATGTAGCCATTTTTCGATTGAATGTAAATTTTTTTTATACACAATTTACATCGTTTTTTACGTCGATTTTTCGAGAAAAATCGACTTTTTTTCAGAAGTGCGCCATTTCTACAAAAATTGAAATAAAAAAAAAACCCTACGTACTTTCAAAATTAACGTTATATAGATTAAGAATTTCTTTGTTTTTTTGTTCCAGGTCTCATACTTTCCGAGAAGTATATTTTGTTCCAGGTCTCATACTTTCCGAGTGTTCTCTCGTTTGGAGGTTTGAGAAAAAGGCTTCTCACGAGATTCGCTGTATAGCCGCCATTTTGTATTCATATGTAAAAAAACAATATATTTTTGTACCTCAATATATGTATAGTAAACCCTCAAAAAATAAATTTGATCCCCTACTCTTGTAAAAAATCGTACAAATTAGGCATTTTTGCGGGCCGCTAGAGTGGTGTTACCCCTTAAGGATAATGTTTTTTTTAATTTTCTTCTATATGATCAAATTCTACCACACGTTAGAAATGGATGAATATATACTTACAATATTCTTTGGATACATATTATTACAAAATATATTTCTGATTTTTTCAAACTTACGATGTTTTAAAATTTAAACATTAAACCATAAGCCCTAAACCCTAAAGTCAACTACTCCAAGCTGAGCATTTTGCAATAATAAAAATCTAAACACTATAACCATAAACCATAAAACTATAACTATCCTAAACTGAGCATTTTGCAATAATAAAAATTAAAACATTAAGCTCTAAGCAATAAGCCCTAAGCCCTACTTCCCCACGCTGATAATTTTGCAATAATAACAATCTAAACACTAACCGTAAACCATAAACCTATAACTATCGTAAACTGAGCATTTTGCAATAATTAAAATTAAAACATTAAGCCCTAAGCAATAAGCCTTAAACACAACTTCCCCAAGCTGAGCATTTTGCAATAATAAACATTTAAATGGTAAATCCGTAAACCTCAAACCCTAAACCACAAGCTCAACTACCCTAAGCTAAGCATTTTACAATATCTAAAATTTTAAAGATATTAATTTATGATTTATTACCTTTAATATCGCTGACCACGGATATCTTATTATTAATCAATAATTTATTATTTAATTTTTTGCTATTTGAGTTTTAAATTTTCTTTATTGCAAAAAAAGGTTTAAGGAACATAGTTATTTTTTAGTTTTTGTTTGTATTGTCAAAATATCTGAATGTGGGGTAGTTGAGTTAAGCGTTTAGGGCTTGGTTAATTGTTTTATCGGTTACATTTTTACTATCGCAAAAAGCTCAGCTTGGGTAGTTCAGTAGTTGAGTTTAATCTTTAGGCACCGTCCGCAGTGAGCCGGGCGTTGTGACTAGTTGTAACGCTCTCCCATATAAAATATATACGGAGAGCATTGCAACTAGTCACAACGCGCGCTTCACTGAGGCCGGGCCCTTAGGGTTTACAGTTAATTGTTTCATCATTTAAATTTGTATTATCTCTTAGAGTAGTTGGTTTTAGGGCTTAGAGCGTAGGGTAATTGTTGATCGTTTGCGTAACGTCATTTGAATTTCCCGCGCATTAATGGCGTCAACTGGCCCCTGCGCAGAACCAGACAAAAACGCGTCTGAGTTAGGGTACTTACACATGGTCCGGAAAATTCCATCCGGAATGGGCTCTCAAACAAAACCACGCAAATTATTTTCTATCTCTTTCTTACGAAGTTTTGATTTGTCGAGAGCCCATTTCGGGCGGAATTTTCTGGACCATATATAAGTACCCTTATCCCAGATAGCATTGAGTCGGCACTGTGTCGGCACGCTGACGGCCCGCGGGCCGCCCGCGGTCCGGCATTGTGACGGATTCCTGCCCCGCTTCTGAGACGGCACGGTGCAGGACCGCGGTCCTGGCACGCGGGCCGTCATAGTGCCGTCATTTTGCCGACGCAATTTGCATGCGCGATTGGTACTGCGGCCCGCGTGCCGGCAACGTGTCAGCACTGTGCGGTGCAATTTGCCGACAATATGCCAGCACGGCGATATATATATATATATATATATATATATATATATATATATATTATTTATATTAAATGTATAATTTTATCATAATAAAAATACTGTATTTTATATTTGTAATTTTTTATTTATATACTTTAAATATTTAATTTTTGTACAATAAATTAATAAGTTAATACATAATATATATATGGTTTTGCAGAATAACAACATAAGTCCACTTTTCTGTTTTGAAGATACTAATACTTAAAATTTTTATTTTCCATTTGAACTAATGTAAAAAAAATCATAAATAGTAGATAAGGCTACTTATTTTTACACTTTCTTGATTTTGTGCACTTTTATCTGAAAATACACTATATAAAGATATTAAAATCGCTTAAAACTCAATTTTAAAAAAAATGGACTTGAGTTGTTTTTCCGGGAATCCGCAGCAGATATATACATACAATAATAACATATATATACCATTTATTTACGTAAATATTTAAATTTAATTATAATTTTATACTTTAATTATGATTATTCACATACTCCTACTGAATAATCTCAAGTAAGATTCTCACCTGAGATCTCATACCAAAATCTCATGTTATTATATGTACACTTAATGAAATATTGAAATTCGTTCAGAATGAACTTTTACTACAGTTTTTTTTATTAGTCTTGAAGTTTCTTTCGTCTTTACAATACATCAGGAAAGTATAATACATTTTTGGTCAATTTTTATTTGAAAATTTTTATATATCAAATTTTGAAATTTTAAATCTCACCTGAGATCTTACCAGAGATCTCGTGTGAAATTTTGAGTAAACATTCATGATATTTCGCATGATTATATATATATATATATATATATATATATATATATATATATATATATATATATATATATTTATATATCCCTACCAAAAAATCTCAGGTGAAATATCATGCGAAAACCTCATGAATTTTTACTCAAAATCTTACACGAGATCTCTGGTAAGATCTCAGGTGAGATTTAAAATTTAAAAATTTGATATATAAAAATTTTCAAATAAAAAATTGGCCTAAAAATGTATTATACTTTCCTGATGTATTGTAAAGGCGAAAGAAACGTCAAGACTAATAGAGAAACTGTAGTAAAAGTTCATTCTGAACGAATTTCAATATTTCATAATAATATATATTTCACGTAAACCCGTGAAGAAATTTTTTACAAATCGCTGAAAATGTTTTTACTAGTTCAGAATAGTGAAAAAAGCATGTAAATAAAATTTTAGCTCATAAGACCCAAATCTTGCAGAACCGTGACCCTAAAAATAAAGTTTATTTAAATTTTTAGAAAAGTAGAAAAATCAATTCGAGATAGGTGCAATTTGGGTATTTACATATATATATGCATTTTTTTCTGTAAATTTTCTGTACAATATGCTGACATTTTTTTCAGACCCCAATTGTCACGTTTCTGATTGGTTTATAAAAGATATATACTGTTATATGCTATTTAAAAAATTTCGGCAGTTTATTTTAATCTCAAAATTTTGTAGTAATAAGAGCTTCAAAATGAGAGCAGGTAGATCATGGACCGAGCTTTATAACTGACGTTACAGCATTTTGAAAGAAATCTACATACAATTTATATATCTATATGTATGTAGGGTATATCATTTATAAAATAAATCTTCATATATAGATATACAAATTGTATGTAGATTTCCTTCAAAATTCTGTTACTTCGGTTAATAAGCTCGGTCCATGGTCTACCTGGTCTCATTTTGAAGCTCTTATTACTATATAACGGTATATCTTTTATAAATCAATCAGAAACGTGGTAATTAGGGCCTAAAAAAAGTGCTAGCATATTCTATAGAAAATTTACAGAAAAATATACAGAAAAATAATAAAAATGTATATGTGTAAATACCTAAATTGCACCTATCTGGAGCTAAAAATTATTAAAGTTTTCTCTGTTTCTAAGAATTGAAAAAAACTTTATTTTTAATAGGGCCACAGTTCTGCATAGTTAGGGTATTGTAATCTAAATTTTTTTTGCATACATTTTTTAACTATTCTGAACTAGTAAAAACATTTTAAAACGAAATGTAAAAAATTTCTTCCATGGTCGACGTGGAATATATATATATATATATATATATATATATATATATATATATATATATATATATATATATATATATATATATATATATATATATATATATATATATATATATATATATATATATATATATATATATATGAAGAAATTTTATATATATATAGTCCCTGAAAATATTTACGTAAATAATGGTGCAGGCCGTGTGCAGGTTCCCCTATTGAAAATATCAAGCTAAATCTCAAGCTTCAAATTCAGCGATGAGTTTGAATCCGACTCGATCGAACGTGAAATTCAGCGATGAGGTTGAATCCAGCTTGATCAAACTTGAAATGTAGGTCGATCAGGGTGGATTTTTTGAGTTTGATTTCGAGCTTGAAATCGAGCTGGATTTTAAGTTCGATCAAACCAGATTCAACCTCATCGCTGAATTTCAAGCTTGAAATCCAGCTTCAATTTTTTAACAGGGATTGTCTGAGCTGCAACTCGCAAGAAGCCTCCTACTCAACATCATTCTCGTTGCCCCTGCGTCATCGAGAGTTTTGCAGGCATGTCCACGCGCTCGTACGACAACAGCATGACCTTGGGAACCATTCAGCAGATCGCTATCACTTCCAGGCAGGTGCACACCGTTTCTGCGCTCGAAGTGTTATGAACTCTTTTGAAAACAAACAAAAAAATAAGATTTTTATTGCATTATGGGTTGGAAAGTTATAATAGAATGATGAATAAATTACCTTTGCTAGGCCCTCCTTGAAGCTCAGCTTGCAAGTCTGAAAACGATGTCATTTTTGTCGCTCCCAGCCTCAGCTTGTCTACCTCAGTCTTGGGTCAGTCGCTGAATCGGCAGTCTTTATTCCTTGACGTCGTCTCTCAGTACGTGCTGGATCGGTTCTAGAGTTATTTTCTAACGTCTCTCAACGGCATCTGAAAACAATTATTATTTTTATTTTAATAGAAGTAATAATAACACTAAAGAATTCCCAGACGGCAAAACAAATTTCATGAATGTCGCATTCAAAAACTCTTCTTCTTTTTGGACTGGATGGCAGGGGTTCTTGATGTTCTTCTTCTTCTTCTTCTTCTTCATCAGGAGCTCGTCTTCTCCTCGGAGATGGTGGCAGCTGCTCCTCATCTCTTTCTTCGGGCAGTAGCACGTCTCTGCGTATCTCTTCGAGACGCCGTAGACATTGCTTAAGGCTTTTCAGGGCCCTGGTCAAAAATGGAAACATTCATAATTAATATAATAAGTCTAGTGTGACAAGTAAAATAAAATATATAAAACAATATACCTTCACAAGCTGACACAAAACGGGTATCACGTAGTCTTGTGACATTTTTTTTCTTATCTCCAAGCCAAGTAACATTGCACAGAAGCTCTGTGTTGACTGCAAAGTCAGAGTCATCGGTATTTCTACCACCAAGATAAATCAAGTAGTTGACCTAAACATAAAGGATATATTTAAGAAATGAAAAATTTAATAATTATAAAACTAAGTCTTGCGTTCAGGGGTTTGACGGTTCATGGGTTGTAGGTTTCATATGTTTGAAGATTCATGGATTTTAGAGTTTGAGTGTTCATTTAACCTCCGAAGCACTCACCAGACACCTAGAAACAACGCAGCATTAGTAAGGGGAGATTACAGTGATAAACTAAACACTAATCTCACCTGATAATATTGGCAGTGGACGAATGCAGTAGGAAGCTGTATGTAAACATAACCTCTTCGAGGTTAACCGTGCCACTGCTGCTGCCGCAAGTACGCCGTCCTGGGCCTTGCAGCTCTCGTCTTCGTGCCCCTTCGTGGGGACCGTAGCCCAGATACCCCTCCTGCTGCATCCATCGTCGCACTTCCTCGTCCTGGCCACTCGTCCTTCCTCGTCAAAACTAACCTATTTATTAACATAATATAATTATTAGAATAATTATAAATAAAAAAATTTTACATCTCAGCCAGGGTGATCCTCAAGACAATCTCTTCACTCTGAAATGTCCAGATAGTTGCCACAGTTCTCTTGGAAAATCCAAATTGCAGCATGTAAATAATTAATGATAGTAATTATTTACTATGAACTGCAATTGCACGTGCGCGCGCCAGGATGATCCACAAGACGAGCTGCACTTCCTCTCGAACATCCACCACAAACTTGCCACAGTCGAATTATATAATTCAGAATTCCAAATTACACCACAGATAACTACAATAATTAATAACTACAATAATACCGCTATAATTATTAAGAACAATTTCACTTATTGCACGCGTCTGCAATTGAAGATCAAGTCTTCATGAAAGCAGGGAGATTACTGCAATGGCGGGATGCGATATATTACTTCAAACAACAGAAATTATTTCAAGACTTTAAATTTATAATGTAAATCAATTTTAATATTCAATTATAAACAAATATATTTATTATTAATAAAAATATAAATCATAAAATTATACTATTATTTATTTATTTATATTTATTTATTTATTCAATTACACCAATTGAGCCCCATATAAATAAATTAACAAATCATTACTATTATTATCAATTTTATTTGTAATAGAAATAATAACTTAAATATGCAATTAAATTATATTTTTACCCAGATAGCAGCCCGTGCCGAGCACGGCGTGCTGGCACGGCGTGACGAATTTGTGCCATCACTGTGCAGTCGCGGCGTGCTGTCCGATTCGGTGGCACGTCGTGACCGCCCTGTGCCGTCATCGTGCCGTCACGCAACATCACTTTTTTGAACTTTCAGATTCCAGCAGAATGACGGCACAGTGCAAGCCCGCCGTGTCGGGAAAATCGTGGCCGCAATGTGACGGATTATGGACAGCACGACGTGCCAGCAATATAATTATATAAAAATATAATTTAATTGCATATTTAAGTTATTATTTCTATTACAAATAAAATTGATAATAATAGTAATGATTTGTTAATTTATTTATATGGGGCTCAATTGGTGTAATTGAATAAATAAATAAATATAAATAAATAAATAATAGTATAATTTTATGATTTTTATTTTTATTAATAATAAATATATTTGTTTATAATTGAATATTAAAATTGATTTACATTATAAATTTAAAGTCTTGAAATAATTTTGAACTTTGTGTTGTTTGAAGAAATGTATCGCATCCCGCCATTGCAGTAATCTCCCTGCTTTCATGAAGACTTGATCTTCAATTGCAGACGCGCGCAATAAGTGAAATTGTTTTTAATAATTTTAGCGGTATTATTGTAGTTATTAATTATTGTAGTTATCTGTGGTGTCATTTGGAATTCTGAATTATATAATTCGACGGTGGCAAGTTTGTGGTGGACGTTCGAGAGGAAGTGCAGCTCGTCTTGAGGATCAACCTGGCGCGCGCACGTGCAATTGCAGTTCACAGTAAATAATTACTATCATTAATTATTTACATGCTGTAATTTGGATTTCCCAAGAGAACTGTGGAATTTTCAGAGGGAAGAAATTGTCTTGAGGATCATTCTGGCTGAAATGTAAAGTTTTTTTATTTATAATTATTCTAATAATTATATTAGTTAATAAATTATAGGTTAGTTTTCATGTTTGAATAATACTAGAGTTTGTTTTACATTGTCTTCTGAAATCAAAAGTTGCTAAGTGTAATAAATATTAAATAGTCTTATTAGGTTTCTTTATTGATATTAGTATTTTGAAATTGTAGAATTTTATTAGTAATTACATTGATTTTTTTATTTATAATTATTCTAATAATTATATTAGTTAATAAATTATAGGTTAGTTTTTATGTTTCAATAATACTAGAGTTTGTTTTATATTGTCTTCTGAAATCAAAAGTTGCTAAGTGTAATAAATATTAAATAGACTTATTAGGTTTCATTATTGATATTAGTATTTTGAAATTGTAGAATTTTATTAGTAATTACATTGATTTTTTTATTTATAATTATTCTAATATTTATATTAGTTAATAAATTATAGGTTAGTTTTTATGTTTGAATAATACTAGAGTTTGTTTTACATTGTCTTCTGAAATCAAAAGTTGCTAAGTGTAATAATTATTAAATAGACTTATTAGGTTTCTTTATTGATATTAGTATTTTGAAATTGTAGAATTTTATTAGTAATTACATTGATTTTTTTATTTATAATTATTCTAATATTTATATTAGTTAATAAATTATAGGTTAGTTTTTATGTTTGAATAATACTAGAGTTTGTTTTACATTGTCTTCTGAAATCAAAAGTTGCTAAGTGTAATAATTATTAAATAGACTTATTAGGTTTCTTTATTGATATTAGTATTTTGAAATTGTAGAATTTTATTAGTAATTACATTGATTTTTTTATTTATAATTATTCTAATAATTATATTAGTTAATAAATAGGTTAGTTTTCATGTTTGAATAATACTAGAGTTTGTTTTACATTGTCTCCTGAAATAAAAAAGTTGCTTAAATTATTACTAGAAAAATTACATGAAATATTTCTGAAAAATTTCTGAAATATTCCCAAAATCAAATGGTTTTACTGAATCTTTTGTGGAATATTTCAGGATTATTTTAGAAATGTTAAGGTGGTTCCCTTGTACAAAATATTACCACTTTTTTATGGAAATTATGTTATTGCAAAACCATGTATCTTCGATTGAAAATCGTAACATGTTCGTGCATTCTAATTTCTTTTATTTTTTATCCGATTTGAACTTTAAACCACTTATTTTGATCGTTAAACAATTTCAAATCAATTGACCGTTGGAAATTAAAAAATTGGCAAAATCAGCAAAGTTAGAGCCTTAATTGTTATGGGTAAATTGTTACTAATTAAATGTGAATAAATTCATGAATTCATAAATTCATTCACATTTACTTTAAACAATTGGCTCTAACTTTGCTGATTTTGTCGATTTTTTAATTTCCAACGGTTAATCGTTTTTAAATTGTTTAACGATTCAAATGAGTGGTTTAAAGTTCAAATCAGATGAAAAATAAAAGAAATTAGAATATTGCCCTAATATCGGTTTGCACTGCAGCTGTGGAACGTCGTATTGCGATGTTTCGACGATATTGCAGAGATACATTGATACGATATGCAACACTCCGGCATTGCAAAATATCGCCATCATATTGCCTTGCTCCAAAGCTGCCGAAAATCGTATCACAATGTTCCCGTGATATCGCAGTGATATATCGTGATATTTAACTTTGCGATATTGCAAAATATTGCTGTGATATGGCATTACGGCAACGTTGTATGTATGTATGTACGTCTGTCTGTATGTATGTATTTATGTGTGAAGTTTTAATGTATTTACATAGAATCAATTTTGTTACGAAGCGAATCTTCGTTATTGTTATTAAGCATCCTACTGGCACCACATTTATTTTTTAGATGTATTCACGACCGGCTAAAAATCGTGGCGGAGTGTCACCCGATGTTGCTGCTAAAAACATTTTCGACCAAATGCAAAAGATGCGATCTGGAGCTTCGACGAATCTTGCGTCTTCCCACCGCTTTCAGCAAGCAGAATCTTGTGGCATGTCGATTTTATCACAAGTGGGTGGACCTCCGATAAGAGCATCGTCCCAATCGCTATCAAGTCTAGCGCATACATCAACAAGAAGCGACTATACTCCAAGTCCAGTGCATAAATCACATTTTGCACAGGAAGGGCTGCCATCTGAGCCTTTTCGCCCGCGCATACTCCAACGAGTGCGCGATATGCAATCACCTATCACTCAACAAAAACCACACACACTTGACAACAAGTCTTCTTCACAACAACAATCACGAACACCAGATCAATCAAAACAATCATCCTACACTCACCAACAACCACCCACACTTCACAAGCCATCTACACAAAAGCAATCACGCGCACCAAATCAATCGAAACAAAAGCCATCATCCACTCAACAGAAACCACCCACACATGGCAAGTCATTTACACAACAGCAATCACGAACACCAGATCAATCAAAACAATCATTCTACACTCAACAACAACCACCCACACTTCACAAGTCATCTACACAAAAGCAATCACGCACACCAAATCAATCGAAACAAAAGCAATCATTCACTCAACAGAAACCACCCACACATGACAAGTCATTTACACAACAGCAATCACGCACACCGGATCAATCGCACTATAAACATCCGCGCGATAAACAATCATCCCACACTCAAGAACAACCATCTACACGTTACAAGTCACCTACACAAAGTCAATCATCCACTCAACAGCAATCACCCATACTCGGCAATTCACGCACACAAAAGGTGAATATGCAGCATTCGCTCGCGCTCAACGGATCGCAGGTAGGATTTCGTCAAGAGGAACCAGCTGGTTTAATGTCTGATTTTGGGGACGCAGGTTATTCAAATAAATAAAAATGGTATTGTATTCTTTAAGGGGGTGTCAAACCATTCAAATTTCCCGCCGACAGTCCTAACCTCAAATTCTTTAACAATTGATTACAATTAATAAATAAACTAAATTATGAAAAATCAAGGCATCATTACCCTCCATAATACAATTATCTACCACTGTGCGAAGTTTTAAACAAAAACTTCAAAACCTCTACGAATGCCATTGGAACGAAATTTATATTAGTCTAGACTCGAACCTTCAAATTTCGTTCCAAAGCCATTCGTAGAGGTTTCGAAGTTTTTATTTCAAACTTCGCACAGTGGTAGATAATTGTATTACGGAGGGCAAGGACCTCTTAGTTTTTCATAATTATACTTATTCTTTTAATTAAAGCCAATATTTTATAATTCTCGGGTCGGTAAGGTAGGAAGGATAAAAATTGACTTTGACACCCCCTTAAGGTGGCTCCAGCGGTGGGTGCCGTGTCAAGTGAGGGCTTTGGGAGGTTTTATTTTCGTTTTTAATTTTGGTTCAATTATATTATATAAATTTTATTCTAAAGCATTGTGAACTATTTCTCAATGTTTATAACAAACAAAATATTATATTAATACGTAGAAAACGTCGGCGTAACTTGATATTATTAATAATAACTTAAAGCAGCTCATTCTCATAAGTTACGTGTTAAAAGCTAGTTGAAAGAAGTCGTTGACCTCAGATTTTCTTTATCTATATCAAAAGTTTAATGAAGATTTTTGGAAAGATTCAATGACGTCTTTGTTATTATAAAATGTCGCTGGAGTCACGTTAACTCATAATTTTATATTAATCACTAATACCAATTAATGTTCTAACAGCATCATCATCGAGGTTTACGCCATTTGAGAATGCTGTTATGCAAGCCCTACAGTACGTAACAATACGCAGATACATATATACATTTTATTATTTATGATATATAATAATATTACAATTTATCGTAGAAACCTTAATTCAAGGATGGCTCATGTTGAACAATTAGCTAAGTATGTATAAACTTGTATGTATTTTAATACCATAAATTACTTGATTAAGAATTAATTATTAACACATTTTTCAGAGAAAGCCATAAAATGTTAAAGGATCTGTCGAAGAGTAGGAAGAGAACGGCACGAGATATTCCAGACTGCCTTCCCTTCAAGACACGTGAAGATCTTCTAGCTTTTAACGCTGTCGATGAAGACACATACAATGATGTTGTAAGTACGAAATATGTAAAAATATTTATGAATATTATTTATTTATTTAATCAGAAAAACATGTCATTAACCGTCAAACCCCTGAACGCAAGACTTAGTTTTATAATTATTTAATTTTTCATTTCTTAAATATATCGTTTATGTTTAGGTCAACTACTTGATTTATCTTGGTGGTAGAAATACCGATGACTCTTCAGCAATTTTTTTAAAAAATTGCTTTACAGTCAACACAGAGCTTCTGTGCAATGTTACTTGGCTTGGAGATAAGAAAAAAAATGTTACAAGGTTACGTGATACCCGTTTTGAGGCAGCTTGTGAAGGTATATTGTTTTATATATTTTATTTAACTTGTCACACTAGACTTATTATATTAATTATGAATGTTTCATTAATTTCTTATAGAAGCCATCTCCTCAAATGCCATGATCTTACCGAGGCCAAGTAACTTGCAATTCACAGATTCGATGACCAGGGCCCTGAAAAGCCTTAAGCAATGTCTACGGCGTCTCGAAGAGAACAAGATACGCAGAGACGAGCTACTGCCCGAAGAAAGAGATGAGGAGCAGCTGCCACCATCTCCGAGGAGAAGACGAGCTCCTTATGAAGAAGAAGAAGAAGAAGAAGAAGAAGAAGAACATCAAGAACCCCTGCCATCCAGTCCAAAAAGAAGAAGAGTTTTAGAAGAAACTTCAGACGACGAGAGGGAGAGGGATGATCATCAGCAGCTGTCCAGTCCAAGGAGCTATGTAGGATTCGATAACCTGAAGGATGAAATACCCGACGAAGATGACGCACCTACAGAAAATTTCGACCATTTACAGCAGAATCCACCTGATAAACTCTGGTAAGTGGCCTCCTGTTAAATATTATCATAGAACATGTAAAAAACCGCTGGCAATTCCTTGGCACTTTGCTTTCTCAAACTTCATTGATTGTTTCAATATGAAATTAATTTTAAATTTACTTATCTTTTTTTAATCAATATCTTAAAAAAGCTGTGTTTTTAGTATTGATGAATTGTCAAAAGATAATTTTTTACTAAAATTACATATTTAGATTAAATTACAGTTTTTCACGTCTTTTATAACTATTGTTATAGGTACGTTATATCTAACATTCCAAAAAACCCTACAATGTGAAAGTAGATTTCGCGGGTGATTACTGCCCGCGGGAAAAACTGCTACTTTCGTCCCTTGTTGTAATAATGTACTATTCTGTCCGGATAAGCGGGTAAAAAGGTATTTTTACCCGTTAACCATTTTTGTTGCCCGCCAAAAAAATTTCTTTTTTGCCCGTTTATTTAAAAACTTATTTTAAAAAACGCAAAAATCTATACATGTGTTACAAAAAAATATGGTGTGACACACACACACACGCACACACACACACACACACATGCGCACACACTAACTCACTCACTCGCACGCACACACAATCACACGGTCGCACATACACACTCACTCACACGCACGCACGCACGCACGTACACACACTCACTCACTCACACGCACGCACACACACATACGAGCATACGGACACACACGCATGCACATACACATACACGCGCACACACATGCACGCATGCATGCATGCATACACGCAGCACACATACACGCGCACGCACTCACGCACGCTCATTCATACAGACATTTTCTAAAAATAGTGTATGTTGATTCCTATTGTCTCAAAAGATATTTCTATAGTGATTTTAGCAAAACTTTTTTATTACCATCCCAAAGCTTCCTCTGTGATGAAGCAAAATCAAATTAATTTAAAATAAAATATAAAATATATCAGGGAATCAGAGGACGGAGAATTCGATGGAAGGACCCACTCTGGCGAATACCCCGCGGAGTATTTGGAGGAGTGCCGACCTGGCAGAGGAGGTGCAGAACCTTACCCGGACGATGACACGGAGATCGAAAGCGACGCCGAGAACAACAAGGATCATGACGACCACAGCAACACCATGATGGAGGACAACGGCCAGCCTGAGGATGGGGCCGAAGAATTTCCGGACATCTACGCATTTATAAAACACCAAGAAAAATACTAGCTTGCTACATTTTTCTTTGCGTTTTATAAAGGCGACTTTATTTATTTTTTTACTTTTTAGGGAAGTTCATATAAAAAGTACACGTTTATTATATTAGTTTGCATTCTTTTTATATTATCACTTGCTGAAATTAACGTGGACTTTTTATATGAATAGAACGTTTTCTTACATTTTATATTTTTTCACCACACTGCGCGTAAAGTGCTGACTGTACGCCCTCTCAGCAGGCCGTACAGTACCGCATGGACTGCCTAGGGAATAAAGTGACTTGCGCATGCGCGATGCGCCTTTTTCCGCTCTCGACTGCGTCTCGAGCGGTAAAACAGCGCGTCGCGCGTACACAAGTCACTTTACTTCTAGGCAGAGCATGGGGTACTGTACGGCCTGCTGAGATGCGTACAGTCATTTCTTTACGGGGGTGTGGTGAAAAGTAGTATACGCACCTCTGGAGTACAGTAGGCAAGCATGCACTGTGTGAAATGCCGACCTCGCTTCGCTCGGTCGGCAACGTCACACAGTGCGTACATTGCCCACTTTACTCCCTTGATGCATAATGTACTATATTTATTTGTTCATTTATTTACTAAATTCAATTATCAATTTACTAATCTTTTATTTTTTAATTATATTTTAATTTTTAATTACGTAATTAAATTAAAAAAAATGTAAGGAAGCGTTGGAGGGGCAGAGAATGTTGGTTGTGCCTCACAGAGATGGGCGAGGACGGGGCCCACTCTCACATAAAAAAAAAATTCTTTTATTTTTGTTTGAAAAAATAGCAATATTGAGGTAATTTTTACATTACAAGAGAATAATTCTAATAACATTATAATTATTATGATTATTACCCAGACAGCAAAAAATGAATTTTTTCTAAGGATTTTTTTCGAACACTTTAAGAATAATTATGAATGTAAGTTAGAAAAGGATTCTTAAACAGTTTGAAAAGAGTTCATAAAGAATTCTAACATCTGCGACATTCATGAAATTTGTTTTTCCGTCTGGGAATTCTTTAGTGTTATTATTACTTCTATTAAAATAAAAATAATAATTGTTTTCAGATGCCGTTGAGAGACGTCAGAAAATAACTCTAGAACCGATCCAGCACGTACTGAGAGACGACGTCAAGGAACAAAGACTGCCGATTCAGCGACTGACCCAAGACTGAGGTAGACAAGCTGAGGCTGGGAGCGACAAAAATGACATCGTTTTCAGACTTGCAAGCTGAGCTGCAAGGAGGGCCTAGCAAAGGTAATTTATTCATCATTCTATTATAACTTTCCAACCCATAATGCAATAAAAAATTTTATTTTTTTCGTTTTTTTCAACAGAGTTCATAACACTTTGAGCGCAGAAACGGTATGCGCCTGCCTGGATGTGATACCGATCTGCTGAATGGTTCCCAAGGTCATGCTGTTGTCGTACGAGCGCATGGACATGCCTGCAAAACTCTCGATGACGCAGGGGCAACGAGAATTGAGTAGGAGGCTTCTTGCGAGTTGCTGCTCAGGCGATCCCTGTTAAAAAATTGAAGCTGGATTTCAAGCTTGAATTTCAGCGATGAGCTTGAATCTGGTTTGATCGAACTTAAAATCCAGCTCGATTTCAAGCTCGAAATCAAACTCGAAAGATCCACCCTGATCGACCTACATTTCAAGTTTGATCAAGCTGGATTCAAACTCATCGTTGAATTTCAAGTTCGATCGAGCTGGATTCAAACTCATCGCTGGATTTGAAGCTTGAGATTTAGCTTGATATTTTCAATAGGGGAACCTGCACAAGGACCAGCTGGTTCAGCCACTGGTCCGTTTGAGTGACCGTAGCCTCCTGGAGCTGCAGGCTCCCGAAATATACCATTATTTACGTAAATATTTTCAGAGACTATATATATATATATATATATATATTCCACGTCGACCAGGGAAGAAATTTTTTACATTTCGTTCAAAATGTTTTTACTAGTTCAGAATAGTTAAAAAATGTATGCAAAAAAAATTTAGATCACAATACCCTAACTATGCAGAACTGTGGCCCTATTAAAAATAAAGTTTTTTTCAATTCTTAGAAACATAGAAAACTTTAATGATTTTTAGCTCCAGATAGGTGCAATTTAGGTATTTACACATATACATTTTTATTATTTTTCTGTATATTTTTCTGTAAATTTTCTATAGAATATGCTAACACTTTTTTTAGGCCCTAATTACCACGTTTCTGATTGATTTATAAAAGATATACCGTTATATAGTAATACGAGCTTCAAAATGAGACCAGGTAGACCATGGACCGAGCTTTTTACTACAAAATTTTGAGATTAAAATAAACTGCCGAAATTTTTTAAATAGCATATAACGGTATATCTTTTATAAACCAATCAGAAACGTGATAATTGGGGTCTGAAAAAAATGTCAGCATATTGTACAGAAAATTTACAGAAAAAAATGCATATATATATGCATATATCTATCTATATAAATATATATATATATATATATATATATATATTTGCACCTATCTCGAATTGAATTTTCTACTTTTTTAAAAATTTAAATAAACTTTATTTTTAGGGTCACGGTTCTGCAAGATTTGGGTCTTATGAGCTAAAATTTTATTTACATGCTTTTTTCACTATTCTAAACTAGTAAAAACATTTTCAGCGAAATGTAAAAAATTTCTTCACGGGTTTACGTGAAATATATATTATTATGAAATATTGAAATTCGTTCAGAATGAACTTTTACTACAGTTTTTTTTTATTAGTCTTGACGTTTATTTCGTCTTTACAATACTCGTACATCAGGAAAGTATAATACATTTTTAGGCCAATTTTTTAATTGAAAATTTTTATATATCAAATTTTGAAATTTTAAATATTACCTGAGATCTTACCAGAGATCTCGTGTGAGATTTTGAGTAAAAATTCATGAGGTTTTTGTATGATATTTCACCTGAGATTTTTTGGTAGGGATATATATATATATATATATATATATATATATATATCGTCTTTACAATACATCAGGAAAGTATAATACATTTTTGGCCAATTTTTATTTGAAAATTTTTATATATAAAATTTTGAAATTTTAAATCTCACCTGAGATCCTACCAGAGATCTCGTGTGAGATTTTGAGTAAAGTTTCATGAGGTTTTCGCATGATATTTCGCATGATTTTATATATATATATATATATATATATATATATATATATATATATATATATATATATATATAAAATCATGCGAAATATCATGCGAAAACCTCATGAAACTTTACTCAAAATCTCACACGAGATCTCTGGTAGGATCTCAGGTGAGATTTAAAATTTCAAAATTTTATATATAAAAATTTTCAAATAAAAATTGGCCAAAAATGTATTATACTTTCCTGATGTATTGTAAAGACGAAAGAAACTTCAAGACTAATAAAAAAAACTGTAGTAAAAGTTCATTCTGAACGAATTTCAATATTTCATTAAGTGTACATATAATAACATGAGATTTTCGTATGAGATCTCAGGTGAGAATCTTACTTGAGATTACTCAGCAGGGGTATGTGAATAATCATAATTAAAGTATAAAATTATAATTAAATTTAAATATTTACGTAAATAAATGGTATATATGTGTTATTATTGTATGTATATATCTGCTGCGGATTCCCGGAAAAACAACTCAAGTCCATTTTTTTGAAAATTGAGTTTTAAGCGATTTTAATATCTTTATATAGTATATTTTCAGATAAAAGTGCACAAAATCAAGAAAGTGTAAAAATAAGTAGCCTTATCTACTATTTATGATTTTTTTTACATTAGTTCAAATGGAAAATAAAAATTTTAAGTATTAGTATCTTCAAAACAGAAAAGTGGACTTAAGTTGTTATTCTGCAAAACCATATATATATTATGTATTAACTTATTAATTTATTGTACAAAAATATTAAATATTTAAAGTGTATAAATAAAAAATTACAAATATAAAATATAGTATTTTTATTATGATAAAATTATACATTTAATATAAATAATATATATATATATATATATATATATATATATATATATATATATATATATATATATATATATATATATATATATATATATATATATATATATATATATATATATATATATATATATATATATATATATATATATATATATATATATATATATATATATATATATATATATATATATATATATATATATATATATATATATATATATATATATATATATATATATATATATATATATATATATATATATATATATATATATATATATATATATATATATATATATATATATTATATATCGCCGTGCTGGCATATTGTCGGCAAATTGCACGGCACAGTGCTGACACGTTGCCGGCACGTGGGCCGCAGTACCAATCGCGCATGCAAATTGCGTCGGCAAAATGACGGCACTATGACGGCCCGCGTGCCAGGACCGCGTTCCTGCACCGTGCCGTCTCAGAAGCGGGGCAGGAATCCGTCACAATGCCGGACCGCGGGCGGCCCGCGGGCCGTCAGCGTGCCGACACAGTGCCGACTCAATGCTATCTGGGTTATAATTATATTGATGGCACGTCGTGCTGTCCATAATCCGTCACATTGCGGCCACGATTTTCCCGACACGGCGGGCTTGCACTGTGCCGTCATTCTGCTGGAATCTAAAAGTTCAAAAAAGTGATGTTGCGTGACGGCACGATGACGGCACAGGGCGGTCACGACGTGCCACCGAATCGGACAGCACGCCGCGACTGCACAGTGATGGCACAAATTCGTCACGCCGTGCCAGCACGCCGTGCTCGGCACGGGCTGCTATCTGGGTGGGTATGAGCACACCATATATGCATGTCAGGGAGTCGGTCAAAGATCTGAGGTTAGGAATTATGGCAGGAAATTTGAATGGCTAAATGGCTAAAGTTAAATCAGGTAGATATGGATAATCGACTATGAGATACAATTAAAAATACTTAAAGTATTTAGATAAAACCCAAACCCACTTGCAATTTATTGAGTAATACTGAATCACTTTACGAAATTTTCGACGTCAAAACCAACAGGACCTTAAAAAGTTATTGCAGAAATTATATTTTGTCAATATTTCATTGTCCTTCATGGTTTGGACATCTAAAACTTCTTAGTCCATTATTATCTTAAGGGGGTTCGAAAATTAATTCAGAATTCAAATTTCCAACCCTGATTTTTATCAACCGAGTAGTGAATAATCATTTATAATTATAAAAATACTTATATATTTAGACAAAACCAAAACTCTTTGACTCTTCATTGAGACATAATACACCTGTCTACGAATTTTCTGACGTCAAAAACAACGGCACCCTAAAAAATTATTGGAATTAAATGTTTGACTAAATTTCAGAGCCGTTGTCTTTAACGTTTGAAATTTTGTAGATAGGTGTATTACTACACAATGAAGGACCAGCGATTTTGGATTTTAGTTATAAAAGAATTTTAGCTATAAAAGAAGAAAAGTGTATAAAACCAAGAGAACTTCGTCAAAAATTGTAAAATTGGGTTTACAGTTGGAACAGGATTTTAAAAAATATAGAATATTTCATAAATTTTGTCACAGTTTCTCATAGTTTTTCACAGTTTTTCCCAGCTTTTCACATTTTATCACAATTTTTCACAGTTATAATTTCCTTTATATAAGAGATTGCAACGAAAAAAAATGTAAGAAAATTTGATAAACTGTGAAAAAATGTGAAAAATTGTGCAAGTTTTATTAGATAAAATACGTGTCTTTTATAAGTGTGAGGAACTGTGAAAACTATGAAAAAAGTGTGAAAAAGTGTGAAAAAGTATGCATATTTGTTTGTAACAAATGTTCCAAAAGTATGTGTATTTTCACATTATTCACACGTTCTCACATTTTTCTTCATAGTTTTTCGCAGTCTTTCACAGTTGTCATTTCCACTAGGGTACGTAATTATATTTATTCATCTTGTCATATATATGATGTCAAATTTTTGCTAAGTAGTTTTGTTACTTTACGATGTAACACGGCCCTTTTTCATGAAAGTTTCCACTGTATTGTTTGCACGAAGTCAATAGAAGTATTGATGACTTAGTTGAAGGTAAATGATAAAATAGTGTGTATGTAATCACTAACGTAATAAATAAGAAAGCTACTGACTGACACGGCGCATACAAACACATGTTTAAGGAAGATATAATCCACTGTCATATATCCCACAATTTTTTTATTGATAAGATATGAGATTGCTTTACCCTTGCAATGAAAAAATATTTAACTGCGCGCGATTTCGTATGTAATATTTACCACGAATTACTAAGTCATAATTGACACAACTGCAACTCAAGCATAATTATGATGTCAATGTTAATCTAAAGTTTGTTAAAAAATTATTAATGTTAACAAACTTTAAATCAATATCTAAGACTTGCAGAGAAAATTATTCTTAAATTTTTCATGACTTACTTATTCGAATTAAAAATTTTATTTCTTAAAATTATTAATTTTAATAAATTTTTACCGAATGTATTTCAACCACTGCAAAGTAATATTCAATAAATACGTTTTATTCAGCAAATACCACATGAATGTGGTACAAGTTTGATGGAACGTGAAAAATATAATTAACTCATAATATAATAACTTACGTAAGTATAAGTATTCATGAAAAAAATTAATTTTTTAAAAGATCTCTAAATTTATTACGATGCTCTCGTTACTAAACTGACAATTTGTTAATCAGTTAGCATCTTTTTAAAACTAATTATATACTACCGATAAAGCTATATTTAAAAGAAAATCTATGATTGGATCAACGCAATTTGTTTCATTTCCACTGTAGCAATATGGCCCATTTGATGCATAAAAAAGTATTGCATTTATGATATTCTTGTATGATTTATGTGGAAGATATAGATATAGGGGAGAGTGGAGCAAAATGGACATTTTGAATTTAAAAATATATAAATCCTAATTCAAGTACAAATCTAATACTTCTAAAGTATATTTTAATATATCATTTATAAATTATCAATAGATAAAAACAATCATATTAAATGTAAATATCCGAAATTCTTAATATGATAAAAGTATTTTTAAAACCATGCAAGTGTCTATTTTGCCCCATGCAGGAAGCATTGATGAAATAACGATTAATATAAAAAAATTGGGGCAATTTTGTCGGTTTGCTGGGTGACATTATTACTTTGCAGGCGAAAATGAGTACTATAATACTTATTAGATTATGGTTATTTAATTTTAGTTTTAACTTAATGTAAAACAATGAAGATAAATACGGTGGGGCAAAATATACCATTGTAGTGGGGAAAAATAGTCACTTTATTTTTTATTCAATTCTGGTTTATTTTAATTTTATTTTCACTTTACCAACATTAACTTTATACATTTGTTAATAACAAAATTTTGGACTTTCAGCAACGCCTGCTTTCATTGAACAAGCCAAGTGTCAGTTTTGCCCCGTGTCTACTTTACGCCTCTCTCCCCTAGTTGAATTTTTGGGGTGACTAGAGAACAAACTTTATTAAGAAAAGTATTTTTTTAATAAATTATTTTTTACAATAAATTTTTTATAGAGAAGTTCCGATTTTCAGAAAACAATGAAAGGGAAAATAAATAATGAAATTTAAATAATAATTAAATAACCTTAATTTATGCAAGAAATATGCAATACATTTCAAATAAATGTTGTATTATTACGATAAATCAAAGTACTGTTAAGATTATATAAACATATGCAAGAAAATTGTGAATATTAACGAAGTGATACAGAATATTTATGTCATTGTTTCAAAATATATCAGAAATTATACAAAATACATACAAAAAATATCTGGCTTATAATTTATAAAAATGATAACGACTGCTAAATACGATAAATTTCTTGAAAAATGTATAAAATTGTATCATGATAAAATATATAACTTTCCATTTAACGGACATTTAGAATCAGCTGATCGTCGTGCGATGGTGGTGTAATGGTCAGCATAGTTGCCTTCCAAGCAGTTGATCCGGGTTCGATTCCCGGCCATCGCACTTTTTTTTATATATTCTTACACAAATTTTTTTAATTTATTTGTTTATAATACTTTGTTTTGTAAATTAATACTAATATCTGAATATTTATAAAAATATTATAAATTTTTTAGTAATATGCAGAAGTATAAGAAAGAAAAATGAGCAAAAATGTATAAATTATGATTTATCATTATATGTGATTCAAATAAAAGAGACGATAAAAAATATCTATTAATACAATAATTAAATTTCTAGTGATTTTTTATTTATATAAATATTTATTTAAAAATTGTTGCAGTTGGAACTTCTTTTTGTAATAATGCACACTGTAATGCACTATTAAAATAGAACAATTACTAATTCAATCAATTTATATATACTTTTGATAAGATTATCTTATAAAAAAATAACCTAACAATTTAAGTATTTTGATACTTAAAAATTTTATTTTTATGAAAACAGTAAATTTTTATTTTACAGAAAATGTATTTTGTTGGCATCTTTTAGAATCTTATGGGAAGTTAATATTTTTCTACTTTATACTTTTTTAAAGTATTATGTAGTATTATTGATTTATTACATGAATTTAGCACAAATATAGAATAAACTTACAGAATATTATGATTATCAACGAACAGTAAATATAATACTAAATTAATTGTACATTTATACGTTAAATGGATTAATACAGAATTGTGTAAGTTACTTTATAATAAACAATAAATATGATACTTATGAATAAGATAATTTAATTTAGTGTACTTTTAAAAAGTATAAAAATATACATTGAACTTTCTTTTTTATGTTTTATAACTATCTTAAACCTTATTCTTAGTCAAAAGCAATATTAAATAAATCACTTATTTCTTAATGAACAGCACTTTGACGTCTCATTACTGCCTCAATAATACTATTACATTTCTCATTAACATCGAATTGGGAACAAGGCACCATGAATTTTCCATTGAATACAGTTAATACTGTGATAGAATCATTATACTTTAAGTCAGGTAACAACTAGAAAAGAAATAAAATTTTCATTTTTCCTTTTTTTTTTACAGTTATTAGTATAGTAATACAAAACTATAATTTTATCAATTTTAACCTACCTTGGGAGTCAACATGAAATATTGAGAACTGTTTGAGTTGCTTGTAATATTAACTATCAATTCAAAAACTCTTCGTTCATTAGTAGCATCCATACCCTGACAAGTAATATTACGCATGTTTAAAAAGTTGTATTTAAATATACATATTTAAGACAATTTTATGAAATTACCTGATTAATTTCATCAACGCAGCGAAATGGTACTCTGGTTAATTCTTGCAAAGCAATCATGTACACTGCAGTAGTGACAGCCCGTTCACCACCACTTTGAAGAGTTCGCGTGAGCGCTTGCAATTCATCTGCATCTCTGAATTTGACTTTGATTCTGAGTCCATACTTATCAAAATCCATCTGACAAAATATGAATTGTTAGTATTAAAATAAAAATTAAATAATAGTGCTCACAACATTAGCTACATACAGGATTATCCCCCTTGATTAAAGAGATTTCTCCAGCACACTTCATTTTAGTAAAGTAGTTACTAAAATTGCTGTTAATTTTCTCTACAAGAGTTTCAAGCATTGGAAGCCATTCATCTTTTATTTTGTCAATTTGTTGAGTAATATTCGTGAGTTCTTGATCTTTTTGTTTTATTAACTCATCTAAAGTTTCTAGATGTTTCTTTGCAGTATTAAACTGTTCTAATATCTGAAAATCGAAAATTAATATTCACTTTAATAAATACAATAATCTTTCGATAATATATAATGTATTAAATTATTACTTACTCTGTTAGCATCATGTTGATCATTTGAAAGACAAAAAATCTTGGCTTGAGTAATTTGAATCTCTTCAAATATTTCTTCTATAGATGCTGGTAATTTAGCAAAAGCCGTTTTTATTGGTTTAAAGTCAGCATCTTCGTAAGAAAGACCACCAGTACTTTCTTTAGCTAGCTCAAATAAGTTCTTTACTTCCGTTTTCAATGGTGTCAGCTCACTATCAAGAAGTTTATAATTTCTCTCTGCCTCATTAAATTCTTCTTTTAAATCATGAGAATCATTTTCCTTAGTAGCTAATTTGTTTTTTTGCAATTTAATCTGCAGTTTTATTTCCTCATTTATAATAATGTTTTTATAACAATCATTCAAAAGCTTATTGTATTGTCGGTAAACTTGAATTTGTCGCAATATTGCAGACTAGAGAAATTTAGCATGATAAATAAGAAAATAACTAATTTTATTATTCAAAAATTAATTAACACAATTCAGTGATACGTAGTAATTCGAAAAATTACCTGAATCTCTAATTTGTACTGGGAACGAATTTGATCAATACTCATTCTACCACTTTGTAATTTCTGAATACTATTATCATTTACATTTATCCTAACTTTCAAATTTTGTATTTTATCTAGATTAATTTGCACGTTGTTTCTAATTTCTTTAAGAGCTTGAATTTTTTCGTATATCTCAGCATACTTTTCTCCAAAAGTATCTAATTCTTGAGTAAGTGCATCACGTTTTTCATTTAATGTAGTCATTCTAAAAGATCAATAAATAATATAACTGAATAAGTTGGATAATAGTTGTAGTATATTAAAAAAAAAATACAAAAAACTTACTCTCGTTGAATGTGATGTATTCTTTCTGAATCAACTGTAATCGATAGTGTACCTCTTGATGAAATAGTTGCTTGCCTTGTACTTTTTTCACCAGTGTATTTTGAACGGCTTACACTGTATGAGTTATTATCTAAAAAAAGTGAATTTTGTATAACTCTTGTAATATATTAAAATTGAATGAATATTAAAGTATAACTTACTACTGAAAAATCGGAATAAAGCATCTGGTATGTGGTCCAAGTTTGATGCAACCTTATCGCTTCCAATTGGAATTTTATTAAGATTGTATTGTTTTATTAAATAATTTAAGATAGTTCTTGGTGCATCAATAAGAGATATTAGATAGTGTTCAAAACCATATTGTTGAATATTGCGCAATGGTATGCTTGGTTGATCATCTACAGCTTTGTTAGGATCTGAGTGAACAACATTAATTTTTAATTTTTGCTGATCTCGAAGATATCTTACGAGTAAATTCATATCATTTTTATCTTCACAAACAAAAGCAGTCAAATCTCGTTGAGGTATAATATTTTCAAAGTACTTTGAATATTTTGCATCTTTCAAGTTAATCTGAAGCAGCATAGGTTCATGCACAGGTTTTGAAAATAGATGCTGATTAGCTCTTAGCCATAAAACTCCTTTATGTGCATCACTGCTTAATCTTTGTAACATGTCAAGTCGTTTATTTTCAATATCTTGCACTGCTTGAAGGTTTTGTTCTTCAGCTAAAAGTATACGTATAATTAAAATAACGATTATTATAAAATCAAAATAAGATAATTATATTATTACCTCTAATTCTTCTATTTATATTATCTATTTGTTCTTTGAAAAAGTTCTGTTGTGTTTTAAGCTCATTTTGAGACTGTCTATGCTGATTCATTTGTGGTGAAGTCGAATCAAGTTGTGCTTGCAAACTCTCAACTAAAAAAATATTTAAATTAAATATTTTCTCTTAAAAACTAAAAAATAAACGACTTTATTAGTTATAAAGGTAAAAGTATCAAACTATGACAATAAAGAAATTGGTAAACAGTAAACAATGTAAAATTTAAAAAATTAAGTTTTAAAAAAGTAGATAATAAATGAAAAGTGGGCGAAGTTAACTAATATTTCTATTGTTAGTATAATTTAATTTTATGTTTATATTTTTGGTGTTATTTGTAATCCAAATTCAAAATTTAGTCATTAATAAAGCACTTAAAATATGTTACTCCATATAAACTAATAGAAAAACATAAATTTTTCTTAATAAAAAAAGTGGAATTATTTGGTTTTGATTGTGCACTTCTAATATAGCCTAGAAAAGATTTGCTATACTAATTGAAATTATAATACTTAAGAAATTATAATTGTATTTGCAAAACTATGAGCATTGAGATAAATGGCAATATATTAAGATGTCAATAATAATATATTAATATAGTTCTTACTGGAGCCAACTTCATTTATGAGACCTCTTAAATCATTCTCCATTTTATTTTTTTGCTGTCTCATTTGATCAATACGTTCATCACATTCTTGTTCTTCTTTAATTTTTCGTTCACATTGTGTTTCAATATCATCTACAGATTTTTCTTGTTTTTCAATCTCATCTAAAAATTTATTTAATTTTGCTGTTTTTGCAGAAGTTTCAGAATTCTATAATCAAGATATATTTATAATATATTTAAGTTTAATTTTTTTCGTTCGAAAAAATGATTAAATAAAAACTTACATGCTGTTTAGCTGTTTTTTCAAGAGCTTGAATAGAAGTTTTTAATTTATTAATTTCCTGCTCTACAGGTTTTAGTATCTCTGCAATTTTGTTTTTATTTGCTTGAGCTTCATCCCTGCCTGTTTTAGCCTAAAAAGGTACAAATGATTATTATATCTATTATTTTTACTAATTATTCTTAACAAACATAGTTAAGTGGTTTCACTTTTATATGGTAAAGTTTTCGAGTTATCTCACCCTATTAAAAGATTATATTTAAAATGTACATAAAATAAAATAAAATAATTAAATAAACCTTACTCTTGCAAATTCTTCTCTTTTGTTTTGGTAAAGTATCCATGCTTTTTTCTGTTTTAAAGTCTTCAATTTCTTTTTAATTTGTTTTTGCTCATTTATATGACCCACAGAATCCTTTAAAGCATCATAAGTTTGCTTTTCCTTAGTTTGAAGACGTGCTTTACTCTCAAGCTCTTTTTCCAACTCAGCTTGAGTAGATCTTAATTGTATTAATTTTGAGTGATATTCCAATAATTTTGGATCACCTACTGATCGTTCAGTTTCTTTCAGAAGATCAGGTGGTGATAAATTGGAAAACTCTTGTACTTTATCTTGAGGTAAGAATTGGCAAAGATTATCAACCTTTAAAAAAAGAAATATATAGTGTTATTCATAATTTATTTTATTAACTACGATGAGCCACATTTTAATGTTGTAGAGCATATCTGATTAATTACATTCATATCTCAAATGCATATCTCATTAATTACATTCTCCAATAATTTTTTCACTTTACACAAAAAATGTCATAAAAGATTTGTACTGTATGTACCTGAATGTTAAAGCTTCGCATCAAATCAGAAATCTGTTTATTATTAGCACTTTTATTATTTACCATCCATGTTGAATGGTTTTGAACATCAAAACTACGAGTAACTGTAACAAATTTGTTTTGACCACTTTGCAGATCAATTTCAATAATTGCTTTTTTTTCACCACCTTTAACATAATGGCCAACCTGTGTTGCACGACCAATAACTTTTGGATTTCCGCCTAATCCTAGAACAATGGCACCAACAATCGTTGATTTGCCAGTACCATTGGCACCAATGATTAGATTAAGATTTTTTCCAGGTTTCACAACAACATCATCATATGTCCTATAAGAACAGATTGAAGAATGGGTAGTAGTTAATTAATATGACCAATGAATAAAAATATATGTCTACAGCAAATCAAAAACTTACACAAAATTTTTTAGAGCAATGCGAGTAATGATACCGGTTTGAAGATTATCTGCTGCCATTGTCATTCCATCAATATATTAAAAAACCATTACAGAGCTAAAAAAATAAAAATGGAATAAGCTATACATTCAATTATAATAATTAATAATATAGTTTATTGCTAACATCTTTAAAAAAAAGAAAAAAAAGAAAAAAAATACTTCTGCCCTGGTAGAAAATTATCTAGTTTTATCGAGGCCCTCGATTATTTCCTTGGCAAACTAGATAGATCTACATAGTTCTAGATTAATTTTCTACCAGGGTGGTTATATTTATTTACAAAATTGATAATTTGTAATTTGAATAATTGGAAAAAAATTAAAATATTTTTTCATTATTCAAAGAGGTTGTATGCATAGATATATGTCATAAGAAACAAACATTTTTTACTATAATTTAATCTCATTCAATATATTATAAAATAAGAGGTTTTCGTCAAAATAAAAAAAATTTTTTTATTGAAATTCCGTTATTGTAAAATTAGACATCGTCAACATTAGACTTTAAAAGGAAAAAGTTGACAAAACAGTGGAAACTTTTCTATTTGTTATCCAATTTTAATTTTGAAGGTCTCGATTTTGTTCTTTGAATGATTTCAGGGAGACTTACCCATATAAAAATTGAAAAACATCAAAAAATCTGTTAGGTTACAGTCAATTGTTTATAAGTCCATACACGTGTTTTTGTAAGTTTGAACGTATACAAGTATAAATTATATGCTGTAACTTTGCAGGTTTTTCAATCGTTTTCAATTTTTATATTGACAAGTCCCCCTGAAATTATTTAAGGAACAAAATGAGATCTTCAAAATTCAAATCGGATAATAAATAAAAAAGTCTCCACTGTTTACTCAAATTTTTCTCTTTTAAAGTCTGTAGTTGATGATATCTAATTTTACAGCAACAGTATTTATATAAAACAAATTTTTTAGTTTGACAAATATCCCTTATTTCATAATATATTGACTTTTATATATTATTAAATTGTACTATTTGTTTTTTATGACATATCTACGTATACAATCTTAAGAAGTTTGAGGATTCAGTATCTTCACTATATTTTCCATGTATGATTAAGTTTGATAAAAATATCTAAGAATATTTTTTACAAATTATCAGATGTAGGTTTATATATCTAAGTTATGTACTAGCTCTAACTATCTACTGATTATCAACAACTATCTATTGATTATACAAACTTTTATTAACAAATTACATCTCGCTTAACGTCACCTAGACCTTTTAGAAGAATTGAGAAGAATCAAACGGCAAGACTCTATTGCAAAATCTCACATAAGATTTTATAATAGGTGACGGTAAGAATAAAAGCAGTTGAGACACTAACTATTGACATGCAAAAATGAAACGACAGTAAACTATATATGTATATGATTTGCCGGGAAAATGTTTTCGGTTTCTTAGGAATCAACATATATTGATACCGATATCTTGTTTTAACACATCTATGTGCAGTCTACGCATCGAAAGCATTATTCTTCTTTCTTTTCATATTGATAATAATTAATGTTTGAAAAACTATGTATTTATTGTTCACAAATGAGATGAAAGTATCTTTTCAATGTTTGATAAAAATGGTTTTCTTTGGAAATTGTCAGACGTATATATTATGTGCAACTTTCGATATCTAATTATTATACAAATCTGTATTAACAATTTCGTCGTCTTACTTAATTAACGTTACCTCAGTTACCTGTATCTTGTAGAAAAAATCTCTTGGAAGAATCACAACATCCAACAAGCAGCCAAACTCAGTTGTCAAAAGTGAAAGGTAACTTGACGTACGGACGCGAAAAAGCGAAATGACTGCAGCTAACTGATAAACTGATTTGCCGCGCCGGAACAATGTTTCTCGTTTCTCACATCTTGTTTGAACGGCCGACCGGTGCAGCTAGGCGCTAGGCCATACAAGTGTTTTTCTTTTTTTTTTCTCAATTCATTGCGCTGCAGCTCCATCTATCGGTACCTACATATGGTTAAGAAAACTAAAAGCAATGTTACCGACATTCCGATCGGTAACTTCGAAACGCAGACATAATATCGCATGTAGTCCGAAAACACGTGTTTTCATTTTGGACTATAGAAAATGTAATTTTTAAAATTGTTTATGTTAACTTCCTTTATTTTATTCGAGTGTTAATTTTTCTATAATGTTATTGTGTATTAATTAGATTAGAGTATAAAGAGTTGTATTTTTTTCTATAAAAATACAAAAATATTGAAAGTGAGTGACTTCCTCTGCAAGAGGTTATGTTTATTTTTTTTAAAATAGCGGTTCTCACGTATTTTAATAAACTTTTACAGATTTAAAATATTTTGAACATTTTCAGAATGGCTACTTCTCTTGCAGAGCAACTGAAAAAACTGAGGACACCTCAAACTACATTACTTCTTCAAGATAAACGAAAACCAAGTTTATTGTTTGATACAAAAGAAGCAGCAAATCTTGATAGAGATACTGTTTATAACATTGGTAGAGAGAAAATTCAATTATTTATATTAAAAATATTAAGTTTCACAGTTTAAGAAAATACATAATTTGTACATGTTTAAGTAATTATTTTCTAAATTATATTATGGTTTTTTAGATTTCTAATTTATGAATTTTAAGAACTTATTTATTTCAATGAGATACTAATTAATTACTTTTTTAGGTGTAAGTGGCTTAGAAGAACTTATAAAATTATGTGATACATTTGACGAGTTTAAGAAAACACTCTTTGCACCTAGTTCTATAAGTTTAGAACGTTCTGTACAAGATCAAAAAGTTAATAAAAAGCTTAATGCAGAGATAGAAAAATTTCTAATACTGTTATCTCCATACTTTTTGCTTAATACTGCTCACAAAGCATTAGAATGGCTTATACATAGATTTCATATTCATCAATTCAATAAAGATCATTATCTGTTATTAATATTGCCGTATCATGAATCTCGTATATTTGTGAGGTATGTATTATTTTTTTATATTTTCTGGTATTTTACTGTAAAAATGAAATTAAAATAATAAAATATTTTTAGAGCTTTACAGCTTTTAGATCTATCAGAACCTAGTGATAGATGGCATTGGCTCAAGCCACTTCAAAAGACTCGCACTCCATTACCACCTTTGACATTGGTGAATCAAGTTTCTAATGACAATGGTTTACTGAAGCTCATTTGTGATCATGTTATTTTTGCAACGAAAATCTATTCAGATCGAGCTAACAGTTTAAATACTTTGTATGCCTTTTTTACTACAGCTTTAGTAGGAAGTATTGAACACTCTTCTAGCATTACAGATGTTCAATTCAATCACATATTACCTGCTTTGCTTAAGGGATTACCTAGTCAAGTACCAGACTTTGCAGCTAGTTCTTATATGATATTTGCTAAGCTGATTACTAGAATCAATCTTCAAGATGAAACAATGGATAAACTAGTATTAAAGTCTATCAAGAAACCAATATTGACTCAAGAAGTAATGCTTTTGATACTATTTTTATATGACAATCCATTTAGCAATTTATCAGTAGTGTCTGAAAGTCTTATGCTTCAATTTTCAAATAGACCTTGGTTTGTTGATACTATGATAAAAGTAAAGAGTTCGGGAGTAAAAATTTCGAAATTTACCATTCTACTTCTTGAATCTGCACTTAGTTATATTGCAAAAAATGCAGAATCTAATGAGTCAGAATCTGAAGAAGTTAAAAAAATGCTGGAGGAAATTTTTACACGAATTCCCTTAGAAGATGACGAAGTATTATTGATACTTAATAATACATTAACTAATGATGTTGTGTCAGAAGAAAATTCTGATAAGGCTAAAGACTATTTTATAAATCTATATCAGTCTGTTGAGAGAAAATATCCAAATTCATTTGATAAATACTTACACGAATTGATGCACTTAAAAGAATCAACTTTACATACTAGCAAAATTTTAAAATTCCTCATGTCTTGGTATTCTAAAGCAGAGGAATCCTTGGATATTTTTACTGGACTCAATCATAATAACCCAGAACAAAGAATTATAGCAATTAAAATGATTGGCAAGAATATAAATATACCAGATAATCTTAGAGAATTGGTAAACAAATCTTTATTAGCAAGATTTAATGATGACGATGATAGAGTAATAAAGGCTCTGTTGAATTTGCCAATAAATCTACTGCAAAATACTTTTGCTGTAGATACACTAGTTGATGAATTAATAATTCTAGTTTCAAGGTGCCATACTGAAGATAAAAAAATATTGGCTAAGCCTGCTTTAAAAGTTTTACTAGAGCTTTGTGATGAAAGTGATGATACAAATGTATTTTTAGTTGCAGTGCCGTATTTATTTCCAACTAAAGATGAAGATGTGGCTGTAGCTATTCAAATATTAACATCAGACTTTGCCAGAAGAAATTCTTACTTTAAAACTGTAGCAGTAGAAGTGGGTAATTCAACAGATGCAGAATCTATAAGATCAGTGGCCTTTCACAATATTTTGATTTCAAAACTTTTGCCTCCGGCAGTAAATATTTTAACTGCTATAAAACAGCAAATGACACATGGTGATGCTGCATCAGTTTTCTTCAATATGATAATTTTAGGATCTGTTTGTCGAGTACCGGTTGGTTCTCTTGAACCTGAAATAGCAAGACAAGCAATAGAAACAGCTTCTGAAATGGTTAATAATTTTCCAAGTGTACTGCCTCTAAATGGTGCAACTCACATAAATGCAGACAAACTCCTTGATGCATTAAAATATATCTATAAAGGACATTTGCCATTACAAGTCAACACATATGTTTTAGAAATGGTTCACAGGCGTTTGAATTTAAAAATTAATTCAAAGTTTGATTTTGAAGAAGATTTTGAAAGGAGTCAATTAATTCTTCGACTTTTAGAAATTGTATTTGATGGCATGATTTTAGAAGAGTGGAGAAAGAATTATCCAGAATGGAAATCACATTTTGGATGGTATTTACAAATTTTCTTCCAAAGGCATTTTAAGAATGTAGAGGATACTATTAGATTTCTATCACAATTATTTATAAAGCCAGTAAAGCCACAAACCTCACTTCACTGTTTACAGATTTGTTTAGTTCTTCTTGATAACTGTAAATCTTTTCAATGGGCTTTTAATGATAATACTTTTGTCATAAATTTATTACTTACTCTTGGTTCTGAAAATAATGCATGCAGGGAAGCCGCAGTTAATATATTAAAAAAATTATCACAAACTTTTAATATATCAATGGAAGGATTTTCTGCTCTTTTATCTGAACTGATGGATCGAAACGTTGAAATATCATTAGATTCAAATCAATTGTCATTGATTTTATATACACTTCTGTCACCTGACCCAGATGTTAGTCATCAACTAAAAGCAGATCTACGATCCAAATTGGAAAAAGGACGAAAGTTACTATTTGAAGCAGTAGTAACAAATGAAGTGCCCATACATGTTCGTTCACAGTTGCTTGAAATTTTAACACATGTTAATGGACCAAAAATATTGAAAAAATTAATACCTTTAGCTTCTGAATTATTAGAAAAAGTTGATGAAAAAAAAATATTTGCTCAGAATACCGTAAAAAATATACTTCAGAGATTTGACAACAGTTCAGTTACAGCATTCAAAGATAAAAAAGTCTGGACTTTCTTTATAGATTGTCTGTCAACTCACAACACTCAAATTTCAACAGAAAATGGAAGACTGTATCTTAATGTCATTTTAATAAAACAAGTTGATAACATATTCTTTTCTAATTTGTCAAAATTTTTACAAAAGGAATTTTTAGCAAAACTTGTTGATATAGTAACAGATTGCGAAATTGATTCTATTCTTTCTGCAACAACAAGATTAGTCAAAAAGCTTCACATTGATGCTCAGTTAGTAGTAGATGAATTAAAAATGATGACTAACCTTGAGGATAAAGCTACTGAATTAAGTAGGAACAAAGAATCTTTAAGAAAAAAGAAAAGTATTAGTAGAATTAGTAATCAGTACAATTCAGAAATTATTAATAGTAGAAAATGGAAAAGAGGAATTACGTTATTGGAATTTATACAACACTCAAATAATATTGAGAATGAAGAACTATTGGTTCCTATTTTATTTGACTTATTAAAAACGTCTCTATGCTTTGAAGAACAAAGTCCAGTAGAATATACGAATCAGTTAGTACTTTCTACAATACATCATTTAGCAACGAAATCTGTTTCTATCAAAAATGCAGATGCGTATGTAGACTTGATTTCTCAATGCATTCGAGCTTCTCGTAATCCTCAGACTCATCATCATGCTTTATTGGTGCTAGTTGAACTCTTCAAACTTGCAGATGTACAAAGGGCCCTACAAAATATAATGCAAATATTTACTTTTATGGGCACTTCAGTGCTGCGGCAAGATGATGCTTACTCTATTCAGATTATATCGAAAACAATTGATACTGTTGTGCCAATTATTAATGCTGCTGATAACATAAATCATGTTTGTGAAATTCTAAGTCTTTTTATAACATCATTACCAGATATACCTGAGCACAGAAGAGCTCCATTGTTTGTGAAATTATTACAATTACTGGATAATTATTTACATTTATATTATTTAATAACATTTGAAAGGCACGTTTCTTCGAAAAATGTTGAATCTTCACAAGAACTTTCTTCAGAAAGACTACGTTTTGCTTTATCAATATCAAATGAATTTACAATTCAAAAAATAATTCAAGTATGTGTTAAATTAGTAGAATTTTTAAGAGAGTTGCCTATTGATATTGAAGAAGGTAAAAAAGATTACATAAACTTTCAAAGGTAAATTTTTATTTATTTATGTAGACTCATACAGGCGATTTGTCATTTTTAATCTTCATTTTTTAAATTAATTTATAAACTTTTAGCAATCATATTTTTGATGTGGTAAACAATTCACCAAAACAGTTGAGGCACTACAAATTCACGATAGTTCGGTTTCTTGTATCACTTTTGTCTGGTTCAGATTTCATTAACCGAGTAGCTGAGCTAAGCGAAGAAGACGTTGAAATATTGAAACCACTTTATGATAAATTAATTGTAGAACTTGTGATATATATACAAAATACATCTAGAAATGCCGACCTGCATCAAGGGAAGCCGAATGGAAAATACTGGAAAGTTATGCTTCACGGTCTTTATGACATTCTGGATCTTGTAAATAACTTGTTACCGAATCAAATATTTATAGCTAGTGTGTCACGATTGATCGATCATGAATCACTTACTGTAAGAAGAAAGGCTTTGGAACTATTAAACGCAAGACTCGCTCAGAAGAAATTCTCAGATGAAGATCATGAAGATTTGATGGCTCTTATTGATCCAGTAACAAGTGTTCTAAATGGTCCTCACAAATTCGTTAATCCAGAAGTAGAAGTCATTCAACAAACAGCATTAATTACTTTAAAACTTTTAGCTAAGCTCTTGGCTCCTAAACGTCCTGATGTTTTCAAACCTGTGAGTTTTCACATTTTTATTTTGCACATTTAAATTACATTGTTTCGTTAAAAAAATTTTAAATTCTATTTAAAGTACATTTTTTTTTATTTTTATTGTATTTATCATAAAACATTAAATTGTATATAAGATATATCTAAATTACCAGTGGCTTATAGTGGATTGGGCTTGGCTTTCTAATCAGAAAACCCCTGGTTCAAATCCAGGCTGGCACCTTTGACTTTATTCTAATGAGAAATTGTAAGGCCATCACTGGACTAATGTACTATTAGTACATCGGAATTAGATCCAATTCCAATACACCAGACTGAATATTAAAATTTGATTCTATTTATTATTTTATTATTTAAAGTGAAAAATTATTAATTATTATTTCTTGTAAATAATAAATTTAACATATTTTCAGATTCTTGATTTGGCAACTGAACTTGTGAAAAAACGAGAAGGTGCTGTTTTAGGTAGTGCTGCACTTTGCGTTGCTGAATTATGTAGTTCTATGAGAGTACATGCAATCCAGAGTCTTAACAAGTTTGTACCAGCTATCATTCGACTTTTGAGCAAACATTGCCATCAAGAAACTCCGGACATACTTACCATTAGTATAGTTAGTGCTTTACAAAAAATTGTCGAATCTGTGGGAAACTTTTTGTCTCTGTACCTCGATCAGTTATTGTATGAACTTTCGAGATTAAATTTTCTTTATACTGATTCAGAGCATTCAAAGGTACGTTATTAAAATCTTGATTTTTTCCAATAAATACTCAAAATAATACAAATTTTATTTAATACACAGATAGGACTCGTAGTAGCTCGACTTAAAGCTACAACGCAAAAATTATCAAGCTGTATTCCACTGCGAGTGTTACTACCAGCTATAAATAAAACATATGATACTCTGTTAACTAATAAATCTTACCAATGTATTCCTCCACTGATGAGTATTCTGGCTGAATCTTTTAACAGTGTTCAGTCATCAGAACTCAGCAGCGCGATTCCTGACTTGGCAACTTTCTTTTTAAAAGTACTTCAATTCCGCGAAGAAGTGACAATAGCAAAAGGTGAAATGGAAGTTGATGAAGAAGCAACTATGACGGATGTCACAAATGTCGAAGAAAGTGCAAGTAAGGCACTGGTTGCTCTTGTCTTAAAATTGAGCGAAGCAACCTTCCGACCCTTATATTATAGACTTTATGATTGGGCCGCGAGAAATCCACAACACAAACAACGAAATATAACATTTTACAGGTAAATTAAAGTTCTTTTGAATAAATTATTTAAATTGTGTAGTTTTTAATTATGATTTGCTAAATATCAACTTTACTAATTTTGTAATCATTTCATCTAGATTATCGGCAAATATAGCAGAATGTCTTAAGTCTTTATTTGTTTTATTCGCTGGACATTTTTTGAAGCACGCTGCATCATTGTTAACTGGAAACAATATCATTACCGCTAACAATGAAACCCTTGAAATGATGCTTGAAGACGAAGCTGGTAGGATTGAGTTAATAGAAGAAATATTGCTTACGCTTTTGAGAGTTTTCACTTATGACGCTCATGATTTCGTTAATCAAGAAAGATTTGAAACTTTAATGCAGCCCATTGTCGATCAAGTAGAAAATACAATAGGTACAAAAGAGGAATATGAAAAAAGAGCGAAAAACGTCATTGTTCCTTGCATTGCATCATTCGCTGGTGCAATTCCAGACGACTCACTTCACAAACAATTAGTTTATCAAATTCTCTTAAAAACGAGGCATACGAAGCCCTATGTTCGAAATGCCGCACTAGATTCACTAGTAAGAAATTACTTTTTATTAAAACTCCTTTTGATATAAAATACTATGTTTTTAACAAATAATTTTTATTTTAAGGTGGAAATAGCGCGAAAGCTAGGAGAAGACTTTATGCCCTTGTTACCAGAGACGGTTCCGTTCCTTGCAGAGTTACTGGAGGATGAAGACGAAGTGACGGAAAAGAATGCCCAAAATGCTGTTCGAACTTTAGAAGAAATTTTAGGCGAACCGCTACAAAAATATTTCTAAACATATTGTTAATATAAAATCGACTTGTATATATTATAGTTTTACGTACAATGAATGTTTTTCAAACTTATATACTTAGATTTTTTTTATTGCTCCAAATAAGTAAGAACAAGATCGCATTTATGAAAACGTTTGTTTATTTAACTTAAATACAATTTGGACGAAATATATATATATTTATATTATGTATCTTTCTATTTTTTATAATACATCATCATAAAATTGTGATTTTTAAATATCGCAGTAGCACATTCATTGAGTCGACATGTAATGGCAATTAAAACATTCATCTTTTTTTGGCAGTTATTACACTTTCATCTTCGTGTTCAGGCTTCGAAGTATAAAAAAAAGATCGCAAAAACGTTAACCGCGCAATTAGTATGGAATACTCCATAGGGTATTCTCTGTTAAATGCTCTAAGAACGATGTGATCAACTGCGTCGGCAGTGGATTAAAAAAGAAAATGAATCGATGTGATCGTTGATAATGAAAGTAAGCGTCGTTGGAGTTGTCACTGCTTCTCCCTCCGGCAATTAGGCCTTCGATGACTCGAGAGCTCGTGGATCCTCTAAAGATCTAATTAGTTGCCGCTTGTAAGCCACAGTCAAACTTGAGGATCGCCGTTTGTCGTCGCACTTAGTGCAATCTCCTCTCCTCGCATCTCGGCTGGTGTTTTTCTGAAATTATTGTCCAAATTCCTTTTTATTAACAGAGTAGAAAAATAATTACAAATGAGTCGTGTAACATACAACGTTTGATATTTTAATTTTAATGGATTAGTAACCTTTTTCTGTACTGGAAAATGATGTACACGATGACGGCATTGCCGACAAACAGTAGCGCGATGAGAACCGTCGGAAGAATGACGTCTGAAATTTAAATAAAAAAAAGTTATTACTTATTTACATTTGTATTCAAGGGGAAATGATACTGATATGCGTGCTATTATGTTGCATAAACGGGCGGGGAAATGGGGAAAAATGGCTTATTCATTTCATATTTCAATTTTTCATTATGTACGATATACGACCTAGTGAACTTAATGCGTCGCGGAGGTGACAGAGCGATTCAAAGTAATTCACCTCGAGCAATTGTGTACAGTCTTATTAATATTTCGCTCTTCATTCCGACCCTTTTGTTCTGAACGTTGATTCAGAACCAACGATATCAACGTTCGTAACGAAAAATTAAATTTCGTATTTAATACGTACTGAATGCACTCATACATTTATAGTAAATCAATTGAGATAATTTAAAACTTTAAAATACTTTTCTGATCTAGAAAATTTATATATTTTTTTACCATACCTACATATCTTTTACGATAAATAAATCATTCCGGATTCATTAAAAAAATAACTCTAACGATACTCAGAGAACTTTGTGTTTGATAACAATAAGATAAATCCTAATGTTGTCGACAAATACGGGGACCACTTTTTTCAGTTATTGTTCAATTTTAAGAAAATGTCTCTGAAAAGTTGTTGATTTTGATTGAAACAACAATGTTCTACAGAGAAATTTACTCGAAGTCGAAAAAAGTGAAAAATATTGGTCCTAGTAATTATCCGTAATGAGTGGGTTTAGCATTAACCTTAATATTAAACATTTTATTTTATTAATAATTATTCAAATCTTCGAAACATTTAATAAATATAAAAATATAATTCGTAGTCATATTTATTAAAATATTCCTCTCAAAAACAAAATTTTTGTAGCAACATGAATTTATATACTTTTATATTGAAGTTTAAAATTGTAACTTTGTAATTGCTTGTTAGTTTGTTGAGATTACAGTATGTGATAATTCTATTGTTACTTGCTCTCTTAAGCTTTTAGTTATTAAGCCGAGTTAATTTAACATAGGTACGTATAGTGAACATTCAACTCCTATGGAGTCGATTTGTTAATACGTTAATACAAATTTACGAAACTTTATTATATTTATAAAATGAAATAAAAAGCTTTTAAAAGAAAGTATAGATCATTTTTAATCTAAAAAAACAAAAAAGACTTTCTTTTATTTATTTTTCACAGACATTAAACGATGGAAATTAGGCAAAATAGCGTGAAATTGCAATAAATATATTTCACTAAACTATGAAATTTTTTTAGCTTAAAATGTAAAATACATATTGCTGTTTTTACTTGTTAAGGAAGAGTTGAACCAACTTTTAAAACAATAAAATAAATTCGATATTTTTCGAAAAGATCACCGGAGAGCCAGCTTAAGGACTTTTACCGGCTTAAAATTGACCCTATGTATTAACATTTATATAATTGTTACAAAGCCCGCATAGTTAAAATTACATTGTTATATAAAATAAAAGTATTTCGTGTAATGGAAAAAAAATTTAAACAAAAAATTGAATGTTTTATGTATACATATAGCTCACTAAAGACGTCACATAAAGTTCTTAAAACATTTTTATTTTTCAGTCGATTTTAACTTTTGAGGGCTTATTTTGTCCCTTGCGCGATTTCAGCTAGAGTATGATCCACGGGAAATTTTTGGAAATTATGGATGAGTCTAGCCATAAAGTATACTTGTCTATACAAGTTCGTCTATCCAGTTATAAACAATCGCACTTCATCGCTAAAGTTATCAATAATTTCCAATCCAAAATTTCCCCATAAATACTCTAGTTGAAAAAGTACAAGGAACAAAATGAACCCTCTAACGTTAAAATCGATTGAAAAATAAAAAAGTTTTAAGAACTTTATGTGCTTTTTCTTTAGTGCATTTACGCCTACAACATTCAATTTTTTGTTTAAATTTTCTTTTTCCATTACACGAAATGCTCTTATTTTATATTACAATGTCATTTTAACTATGTGGGCTTTGTAACAATTATATAAATGTTAATACATACCTAGAGTCGATTTAAAGCCGGTAAACGTCCTTAAGCCCGAGACCCTCAAAAAATTGAAAAAAACTTTGGAAAATCATGTCGAAATGTGTTTCGGCTTTTAACTAGAGGATTTCTGCAATAAATTTTTTTTTAAGTTTTTAATTTTTTCTCGCGTTTTATGCAGTAAAAAATTAATTAGGACCCATTAATGGGAGGTCGGAGCTTACATGCAGTTACGTTGTTACCGACAATTTCGTATTTTTCAGTATTCTCATTCAATTTTTATTTTTTATTCAATTATCTCAGTTCTCCAGTAGATTGAGAACACCGGACAACTAAAGTTTTTAACTTTTATGAACTATTAAATTAGAATAATGTAAAATTCAATGCAGAAATTTGTAATTGGCTCCGACCTCCTCTTAAGAGATCGGAAATATTCCATTTTGATTTGATCCATATATTTAGTTTGCATAATTTTAAGCTTTTCACGTCGAAATCTTAAGAAAACGAATAAAATATTGTGGGTCTTCCAGGACACCTACGCTCCTAATGGGTTAAAATGCAAATTGACTTTATAAGAGTCAAATTTTTACTCTAGTTAAATTGGTCCAAATTTGCCCGTATCTAGAGTAACGTCTTACTTAAAAACTTAAGAGAATAAATAGTTATTATAGTACTGTTATGCGGTGTCACCGTTATTATTAGATTTAATATGATATAATTATAAAAAAATCAATTGGTTAATTAAGTAAACACTTTAAGCTATTCAATAAAATACTCGATATTCAATATCCTGTCATGGCACCAGTTCTAGATTATCAGTTAAGACCTATCCCGGATTTTAAATATGCACATTTAGATAGTTAATAATTATTTTTAGAGTCTTGAACCGTTACATATGTATATTTTTACAATAAGTATGAGATCAGAATTTAGATGAATAAATGATTAGGATCGGGAATTGGATTCTGATCAGGAACTATGATATGATACGCTTACAGTAGAAATTAAATTAAATATAAATAAACTTTTTGTTTATATTTTTAATAAATATAAAATGTGTATAACATCGGAAGAAACAATTTTATCAGAACTGATTGTCAATGCTTTATACAGTTTTATCACTATAATCTTATCAAAATGTTTCATTTTATCAATAGAATTTTCAATATAACAAAGTGTATTTAATATCTCAGAAGATATGAAAAGCATAATATAAATATGACAAAAAGTAGCAAACGAAATCTAATGCATTTATTTTAAAAACTCTATAAAATGCAGTTTGGTTATTCTTTAAGTTGACAAGTATTTAAAACAATCTATGAGGTTTTCAACAGTATAATAATACAAAATTAAAAGGTAGTAAATTAGATTCTACAATATACATTTAAATTGATATTAAATCCCTCTGTTACCGACAAATGCGGGGAATCACTTTTTTCATTTAATATTCGATTTTGAGAAAATGTCTTTCTGGAACGTTGTGTTTTTATTAGGACATCAACGTTCTAGAGAGATGGGTAGTTTAGCATCACCATACAAACAAAATTATTAAAATTACATTAAATTATTTATAAATGCATATATCAAATTCGTATAGGTAGCAGGGAACTCTAAAAAATACTTTTACAGTAGGGAAGACGGTTAACACGTAGGAACAGATTAGAATAAACATCGTATATCTTCAACCCAAATTCTTATGTAGAATTGTTGATCAAGCATATTAAAGTAAGCATATTAAAATTTGATGCAGTTTAGTCCTATATCCTGTATTTAACGGGCATATTTCGATGTTTTTCAATTATCATGTATATAAATAAACTACACAACATTGATATTTTCCTATTTAAAATACATACAATTTATATAAATCAACTACGAGCCTTAGCGCTGATTCTTAAAAGAAGACTTTTTATACAAATATAAATTAATATAGTAAATTAGTAAATAAAGATTTGTAAATTTTGTACGAATTATTCTGACCATCTCTATTTTTATAACGTTTTTTATTTTGATTAAAAAATGCAACAAAAAAGTAAAATACATAATGACTACTATATTTACCTAATCCTTTATAATCATAAAAAATATTCATGGTGTGTATTCGAATATTAGTATTTCAATATATATTTAAGTTTTTCAGGAAATAAAACATATTTTTTTCCTAATAAGTCAGTAAATTCGCGATTAATTTGTTAGTATATAAGGAACTATACATGATGCTACATATAATGTAATAATAAATTATTAGTCCTCATTATATATTATGACAATAAAATATATAAATATAAAAGTAAACTGCTTTGTTTAAAACTACTTAAATAAATATTTGTTTAAACCAGATAAATACACTTTGTTACACTCTCCAGAAATGCGTAAAAACACTTTCACTTATTAAATCGCAAATCGTTCATAAAAACCACTCGAAACTCCTGAAGTTAAAGTAAAAACAAGCACAAAGAGCAGAAGAAACAAGACTAACCTACGACGTAGTCGGCGTCCTTAATCATGGCTGGCTGCGCCTGATCCATAATGCTATAGTTCGCAGTTTTCGCGACTGCGTCCTCGGGTCTTCCTCGGTCTATCCTCGTCTCGTGGTCCAGGATGCCGGCGCCGACTCTGTCGCTCTCACTGCTGCCAGTGCCAACGCCGCCGTCCGATAAGCCGGCCAGGCGATTAGTGCCGTCGTCCGTCCCGCTCCTCACGATTAGCGCCGACGAGGCTGTGGAAGAGCCAAAAGACAACGATGGGTAATTAGGACACTGTATGCTCGTCGGTTAATGCTGGAAGTTTATAGTGGAGTGGACACGCGCTCGGAAAAGCGACACAGACGGACGCGAGATAAGCGCATAGAGAGTGTTTCTATTTGGCTCTTGGGCGGAATTACGAAACGTCGATTCACGCGCTCGGCTGATTTATGAGTAACAGAGGTCATTATGTACTTTGTGTGTCTGTGAAGATTAGTTATCGAAAGATTTCAAGTTTTTGCTAGAATTCGAAAGATACTTTGTTTTTCTAAGTATTAGTTTTATTTCAATTTCATTTCGATGTCGGTATCTTGGCTTATCGATTTCGGTTGCAAAGGTATATAAAATAACGCATTACTTGTTTATTGTAAAACCGAGATATGAACTACTGAAACAAAGTACATATTTTAGATGACTGTTCCTTTTTCTCTTTGCGTAGGAGCTGGAGTTAACAACAACTTAAGTTTTATTGATGACTCAAACTTTCAACTTATAGCTCTCAATAAGATTAGTTTTATGTTGTTTAACCGTGGCTTATGTGGCTAAAACTTATGTCCATTTTTTTAAATAGAGTTTTTAGTGATTTTGGTATCTAGGCACGGTATATTTTCATATAAAAAAGTTACAAAAGTTCATGTATTACTTTCTTTTTTTCATAATTTATGCTTTTCTCATACATATAGATTTAAATAGCAATTTAAAAATACAAACGTATTGGTACGTTTAGATGCAGTAGTCTTAAAACCTAAAGTTTTTGAGCTGGATGGTTGAGTTGCATTGACTATTATCGCATTTCTAATTACATTTGTTATTAGTTTAATGTATTTTAAGATAGTTACTTACGGTCTGTACATTAAATTAAAACATTTTGTTGAATGATTTTATAATAATATACCAATAAAATAGTAATTATTGTTGCGCTAGTCAGTTCATTTTAAATCTTTCCCTCGAAAACTTGAGATTTGAAGACTCCATCTAAAAGAACCCTTACATTGACGTTAAAGCTCCATGTTGCCGGTAAATACGGGGAACCACTTTTTTTATTTAATTTTTTTTTTAAGAAAATTAAATGAAAAAAATGAGACCTTGTAATGGTTGATGACAGATGGGTCTAGCATCACCTTAATTATCTCAACATTTCCAAAAATGGACTTAAGTCGTTATGCATTAACACCGAATTTAGATTATGTGGCTTTACAATTTTTTTTAAATTGAGTTTTTAAGTGATTTTCGTACGTCTATACATATACTTTTATATAAAAAATCGAAAGTTGCAAAAGTTCATCTATCACTTTCCTTTTTTCATAATCGATGCTTTTCTTTTGCATATAGGTTTAAATGGCCATTGAAAATTTTAAACCCTTATATCTCGATATTTTTAAAAATGGACTTAAGTGATTAGGTGGAAGTCACGGAATTGTATTAAATGCTTACTAAAAACAGAAAAGCTTTAGCGTAATCTAGTCATTTCTAAAGACGTATTTACATTAAAAAATTATAATTCACATTTAATGATTAAATTGTATAGTTCAGAACTTTCTTGCATTACACTTCACCGTTATTTATAATATTTTTTCTTTAAATTGCTCGAGCTTAGGTAGCATTTCTAAAATTAATTTTGTAAATAATAATGTTTCTTTAATTATTCACTTTTATTTAAAATATCATACATTATTTTTCATACGATAAATATAATTACTTTTAGATTATAAATCATAAAATTAGAATTATTATAAAATTAACACGTAAAAGAAACTATCCATAACAAATAGGAGCAATAAATAAAAGCGTTAGTTCGTTTGCACAAGCTTCGTACAATGATAACAGCATATATATTTTGAAGAGATTTATAAAATTCCGTGTGCTAGCAGTTCACTAATATCACTTATTCATTCTACTGTAATCGAGAAAGTCAAGTGTACCGATCTCTATGAAGTATCCGGCCGTACTAACGTGTGAGCAAGGCGTAAAAAGGCATAGAGGGTCCCTTGGAAATGTCAGATGAGTAATAGGACCATACTCAATTGAGAGTGATTGTCGGGCCCTCAGTGCTAATAAATGTAATACCACTTGTATCACCGCTATTGAATGCGTCGTTTTAATAGCTCTAAGAATATCTTTCACATCTTTTTATATACAAATCTTATTTATCTAACGTTAAATTACATTTTAAAGTCATTACGTTGTCATAAAATTTAACTTCTCTATTCTTATAGAACATCAGGATTATGTAAAGATTTATTTTTCTGAGATCATGAAATCATCAACAAAAAACATACCGAAATTTTTTAAAAAAATCATCTAAAAACATTTGTAATGAAACTTTATAAGATATCTAAGAGGCAGACAGAACATTTTTTTCAGAAAATAGAACTGTTTATTTAATTTGAAAAATTGGTATTAATAATTTCGGTAAATTAGGCTTTATATATGCTTTCACAGCTCATCAGAAGAAGAACAATATAAAAGATTAAAGTCTATTATTTTCTTCTAACCTTTTTTGCAATAAATGGTTTTAATTACAATAAAGACTTGGTATACTATATTACTTAAAAAAAACTTCTTGTAATCTTTCTTTTTTATTACTAAATAGATAATTACAATATATTTTAACTTATTTTGTTTTGGACATAATATATCAAGAAAATGACTTACCGACACAATATAAATTCACAAGTTTTAAGAAAGTTTATCTAAATTCATCAAGAATAAAATATGGAAATGATTTTAAAAAAAATTATAGAACCTTAAGTTTTATACTAAGGTAAGTTTAGTTAGAATACATATTATCAAATTAGTATGAATGAATAATGTAAAATATTATTATGTATTTTTTGTGAATGATTAATAACGTTACATGCTTATTGCCATTATTATTCACTATTATTAATTATTAATAATAGTGAATAATAATGGCATAAAAAACACGGCATATTATTATAACAATGGCATATTATTAATTATGTTGTATTGTCCTGATTCCATTGTAAATTAAGCTACCGGAAATATTACTTTTAAAGCATATACTACTTTTCAAGTAGAATAATTTCCCTATAGCGAGCGAAGTAGTTTGATTGCATTATCGAATTACGCGGAAGTTTAAACTCGATTACGGAACAAGCCATCGTCCAGCCCGTTTCTATATAGAGATTTCAAATGCTAAATTGTAAAACGAGAGCGATGCTGCATTGCGGCTGACTTCGCCGGAAATTTTATCTATCGCGAGTTCGACCGAGTTCGAATGTATAAGCCCTCATGAATATGAAAAAGATCGTTAAAAGCTCGCAAACAAAAAAGCCCCTCATCGGTTTTGCAAATCCAGCGAAAATCCTAATTGTATGAAACGCGCGTTGAATATCGAAAATGCATACGATTATTATACTTACAGCGGTAATCGATTTATTATTAGTTTTATTATTAGTTTCATGTTTCATCTTTTTAATACAAATTTTATGTATAGTTACAAAGTTTTACTCATTAGATGATTAACAGTTCAATTCTAAATGCTTTTAATATTATAATCTTTTTAATTTGTTTCGTTTGTAAGTAATTTTATAAAAAAGAACACTTTAAATTTAAACAATTTTATTATTATAATTTAAACTGAAAATTTGTGTGTAATTTAATGACACCGAATAAACTTTACACATTATATTATACTGCACTGTTAAACCTTTAACAATACATAATATTTCGTATATAGAATGTTATCAAATTTTATTAAATCTTTAGAAATAGGCTTGAAGTATTCAACATTTTACAAACGAACTTATTGAGTTCGAATTAATGTCAAATATTGGGTATTTTTCATCAAATATTCAACAAATGTATCCCTTAAATAATTAAATTATTCTAATCATAAAACCATAAGTGAAATAAAATTAAAAATCAATTTAATAAATCTGATAAATGCAGAATAACTATTTATGGGTACTATACTATAGGTACTATACTAAAATTTAAGCTGATATTGGAAACGCTTCAAACTGTCGAGAAGTAAGAGCAGTGAGTTATGAGAAACTATTATTGGAGACTTGATAGTTCTGCGGAACTTTACTCTGTTCTCGAACTAATATCAAATAATTCTGAACACAGTTAAAGCTTTTGAGAAATGACCTGTAGAAATAATATATGCATGAAATAATTTCTAATCTGGAGATTGATATTGTTAATATGCAAAAAAATGTTTTATATATTAATTTTAAAAAATAATATATAATAAATTAGATATTGTATGTATAATTATTATTATAAAGTTTATAGAAGGAATATTAAGAGTTGGCAATTCATTTAAGGATAAAAAATAAGTTTACAATTTATAATAGTTTACTTAGATTTCAACAATTAATTTATTTTAAATCTCCAATGCAGCAAATCAGGTGCAAATTTATAATAATGATGTATTGATTGAAGCACTTTAAGGATGTTCACCGGCTGATTGATTTAAATTTTGACAGAATGTTATTAATAGTATTATAACATGCATCCACAAAAGTATAAGAACCGTGCCGGTACCAAAATGGAAATATTGAATATCAAAGTTCCGAACTCTAACACGCAATGTATAGGTTAAGCTTGTGTTAAGGAGGTACCAAAGTCAATGTAAAATTCAAATTTTGAGCCAAAGAATTACCGACTGAGAAACAACTATTTTAGTTGTAATTAGAGATAGAAACTGAATTAAGCAAAATGACGAGATACTTGCCCTCCCCTGTGTTATAATCTATCCTCTTACAAATTTTCAATTGATAAATTCAATAACTCGACGAATAATGTTTGAACGAAGTGTTATAGAGACATTTTTCAAACTTTATTCGTCGAGCTATTTAAATTTTAACTCGAAAATTTGTAAAATGGTAGATCATAACACAACGGAGGGCAAGTATCTCGTCGTTTTGCTTAATTAAAGAGATATTTTAATTTATAGCTCCATAAATTAATTATATATTTCTCTGAAAAAGTAATACGTTGTAAAGAATTACTACCTATATTACGTAAAACAAGAAACACTATAGTTAGCGGTCCCCTTTCAAAGGTATAGCTAAGAAACATTGTTGCCTGTGTTATTAGTATTTCTATACTGTGGTACAGTCTGTAGAAAAGTTTATACCGCACTTTAGTTTTCTGCCTTATTTCAAAACTTTTGGGTTGCTTTTAATATTTTAACATTTTAATTTATGAATTTAAGACATTAATTTATAAGTAATGCCGTTTAATGATGATTTGAAATATAAATTAACTTAATGTCCATCTGAACGAAAATGGCCACTTTTTTCCCTGAAAATCGAGACCCAAATTACACTTTTTGCCCGCAAAAATGATTAGCGGGAAAAAAGTAATTTTTTCCCTAGGGTAAAAAGTGGCATCACTAGAAAATATAGAAAATTCCTTTACTTCATAAAAGTTTTATCAATAACCCTGATTTTTGATTGTCTTTTAACAGTCCATTAGTCCCGCTTTCCAAGTCAAAAAGTGGCCACAGTTGAGATGGGCATAAAGTACTATATGTAACTCGAGAAAAAAGTCGATTTTTTCCTCGGGTGATACTGCCCGAGCGAGCGAAGCGAAGCAAGGAACAATATTCGACTTTTTTCCCTTGTTACATAATGTACTATTTTATTGTGACTGGTGATCTACCTTAATGTCCGTTAAGGTGACTTTAGCGATGGGTACCGCATCAAGCGAGGGCCCCATGGGGGTTTTCATTTTTGTTTTTTCGATAATTTGGTCGTTGACTCCAATTTTTCTTCATATATATTAAAAGTTTAATGTTCAAAGAACATTTTTGGAAAGTTTCAACGACGTCTATATTTTTATAAAAAATCGCTAAAGCCACCTTAATATAGTCACATCCATTTTTCTTGCTTTATTATGTATTTCTTCGATTTGTTCTTTATTTACAAAATGTAACCGTAATGTAAAAATATGTTTGTGCAGTGTTACTCTTAACAATGTTCCATCTACTTTAAAATTATTGACACTCACTTATAATGCCTTTGAAGCTATTTATGAGACTCGGTATCATCTTGCCTTATATATCTTCTATCTCGTATCAGGGAAAAAATTTCAAAAGCATGAAGAAAAACGCAACACAAAGACGATGTTCTTAATAACGTGTCAAGATCCGAGCGCCGAAACAGTATCAGCTGCACGATGTATCATCCTCGAGTAGCACCGCGTCTTCCAAGTCTAAAAGTTTGCGCTCTCGACTATACAACAAAACTCTGCTGAAAAGTTCTCTCGAAACGACCAAAGTTAGCCGAAAACGATATCGCGCCTCTCAGCTAGAATCTAGACCCTATATAGTTTCAGCAGGTCCACGACTTTGCTGCAGCAGCTTCTTTGTTCTAAAAAATTCACACAGATATTACGTATACCTATAACACCGTGCCTCGGTTGAAGACAGCTCTTCGCGCCGGTCGCAACCGTGGCAACGCGCCTCGATTCTGCGACCCGGCCTTTTCTACACAGTGGTGGCCGGCTTCTACGGCTTTTTTCACCTACTTTGCGCGCGCTAACAAAAGTGGATCGATCACATCATGAAAAGAGCCGATGTGACGTCGAGCTGATGAGCGGAACTAAGCTTGAATTCGCGCGTGCCTCCGTCGATTTTGCCGCAACGATAGTGCGGGTTTTACGAGGCTTTTGAGAACGCCATTGCACATAGACAACACGCCAGCGGTCCTCGAATGCGAGAAGGTGTGGGCGCCTTTTGTTTTAAAATGGTACAGGGATTCTGAGTTACATCGTTTTCTCTATCGTGTTTAGTTGTACGCGCGCGCTTCTTCAAGTTGCGTGCTTCCGTTTATCGCGGCCATTAGTCCTCGGCTATCGAGGTCAATTACATTAACGCGCATACACTCTGAAGCCGTACTACGAGATCTGCGGATATTAGCAAGTGGGTAGATATAATGAATATCGAATCGTTTACTCTGTAAACTCTGAAAGTACAACTTACAAAAAGAAGGTATCGTCCCTCCAGAACAAGACTATGACAACTAAAAAATTGTTTAACGTGATTTTGGTAGATAAAGTAGCTTGTACAAAAATAAAAACTCTTCTTACACTTCGAAAATTAGTTGTTTAAAAAGGTTTAGAAATGTGTAACAGAATAATATAATTCAAGTAAGAAATTCTTATTACGTGAAAAATTTACCTTACTCGCTTGATTTTACAAAACCATACAATTTTGAGTTGTCATACTTCTGTTCTGGGGGTGCGATATTATCTCAGATAGGAAAATACATTGTATGAATTTTTCGGAAAGTTGTTACTATTTCTTCTCTCAATATTAAAATAAATAATGGAAAAACTAAAAAATATTTAACATAAGAAAACATTTGAAATGTAATAACAGTAAGTAATAACAGATTTTAAATTTATAGAATAAAACTTTGGTTATCCTTTCTCTATATTCATGTATTTTATTTTCTTTTTCTACAGTATTTATATTGCATGCACTAAAAATAAACATTTATAATTAAAGTATAAAATACCACAACCAGTTCAGCGTAACATTAAATTTAATATTTGTGGCTTCAGGTTTAAATTTTCACAAGCGGTATTTGTTAGGTAGGTTATTAAAGAGACATGGTATTGAAATATTGCAGTGAACAACTAGAAATTATTTAAGCCCATTTAAAGTGTTCTATGTAATCCCTTAAATTCAAGATTAAAGTATGTAATAGTCTCAGACAATCTACTGTATCTCCCTAATACTAATGCATTATACAGTATATGTGGTGTATATTAACTATTTTTAATAGATAATAAACATTATAATGCTTAATTCTCACAAAAAAAGCATTGTTTTGATGAAATTATTTTTGCTAACCCCAATAATTACTCTAAAAAAATGTCTGCTGTATGGTTATGTGGTTATGCGTGTGTGTGCGTGCGTGTATGCATGCATGCATGCGTGTGTGTGTGTGACAGATATTGACCTATGTATAATAATGTAATATACTATATGACATGACTGATACCTCTTTGAAAAAGTTGAGTGTCAAATCAGTTGGCAGCGTTCTACTATTGTTTTAGCTTAATATTCTATTTCGATATCAACAAGAATTCTATCTTATGCAACAAAATTTAATTTATTAATTTATTTCTTAAAATCCCGAGTATATACAATTTCAATGCATTGTAATTACTACTAAACCCTGACGATATTATGAGTTTTTTAAATTATTGTTCATATCTCTAAGTCATAATTAACATGCATTTAATGCGATAAATCTTTTAAAATATATTTGTTTGATAGAAGATTTAGCAGTAAATTGCTTTGTTAAAAAATAAGACCTTGACATACTTAGTACAACATTTAATCATATCTTTCAAATTATGATTGTGCAATTGGAACATATTTTTACCTACATATTTTACTTTGCTTTTAAAAACTGTGACAAAAAAGTACAGTATAACCTCGGGGAGTGATACGAGTTGGGACTGAAAGTTTCGGGCAATGATAATAAGGTTCATCTATAATAACATAGATATATATGCATACAAGCACCATCCTCGACGACTTAGTATGTCTAACATCTAATCATAAGATCTCGCATTCCGTATGACTGTATTATTTTCTACTAAAAATAATCTGTTCACGTGATGGGAGCAACAGTCAGAACTCGTACGTGAACTTCGAATTGTAGAATACTCTAATGATTTTTATTACTGCCCAAAACTGAAAACGTATCATTGCCCTAATTAACACTGTCCGAGGTTCAACTGAAATATTTTATGAATCGAAATACTATAAAAACAGAATTTTGCTACGATACATTGCAATGTCAATTAAGCTGTGTGAAGAATAATGATAATTAGCAAAATTTGTTTCTCCTATGATTAAACCAGCTGTTTATTGGCTAACACGTTTTCTTTAAAACACAAAGCTAAATGGCCCTTAATAAGACAAAGCAACACCAACTGTTATGCTAAGACACACACAGAGACAAACAATCCAAACCACGATAAAAGACCATCGAGCACAAAGAACAGTGCGAAGCGCGCACGAGAAGAGGAGCTGCAAAAAGACGAGAAGGAACCTCGGGAGAATCATAAGCCTTCCGAAGACGTTACAGTAGTAGGGCTCTCCGAGTAAAAGGGGGTGAAGGTCGGCCCTGCGCTCTCCGTACAACCAGACAGCGCTGCGCGCTCCAACTACCTGTACACGTACGTCTCGCACAGTAACCCGCGCGCACCACAACCCTCGAGCAATGCTCCCAGCTGTATACCGTTTCACGCTCTTCACCGCCACTGTCTCCGTCGCCACGAGCTACGCACGAGCAAAACAGACCTCTATACCCATTATCAAGAAATAGAAGGTAAAAAGCTGTGTAGGAGCGCGAATAATAGCGCACAGCCGTAGAAGCCGCGACTGGGTCGAGCGCCGCGCGCGCGCTGGGGGAGCGAACTAGCGAGCGAGCTCGGGGATAGCCCGTGAGCTCTCCGCTCGGCGTGCTGGTGAAAGATGGATGAGGCCGGGGGCGGCGTGTGGGTGGGATGGAGGGGTTGCGCGCGCCGTGCCGCGTGCTGTGTGTGTATACCGTATACGTATAGGGTGTATATACGTCCGAGAGTCGAGGGGGAATTTTCATTTTCAGGCCTCCTCTCTCTCTCCACCCCAGAGCTGTGACGAGCGGGCTGCGAGCCCTTTCTCTTTTGCGTGATGCGCGCGCTGTGTGTCTAAGTGTGGCTACGTGTAGACATCGCGTGGGCCGCATCTCTTATAGTGATTCTTGGCGAAGTTCTTTTGTACGGCTGCTGGGGGTAGAGGTGGCTGGCTTTTGGTATATATACAGTCTATAATAACGATTGTGATAGGGGTAGATGCCGGGTTATTTGAGAGGAGGTTTGACTGAGCGGTTATTGGCTTCGAGAAATCAATTATTCATGAATTTTGGAAGGGAGAATGGGTAAACGTTGCAAACTGTTCGATAGGTCAGTGTTGTAGAATAAATGGCGCGATGAAAATTTTTACAATATCTGGCCTTTTTCGCCGTTTGATTACGGGCCGAGTTAGTTATAGTTTTATTGTTTTTTTATTATTTTTACAAAAGCTTGAATTTTTCGGGATATTGCGGGATTCTGAAAGCGTTGTAAAGTCCCGGGTAAAAATGAATTTTAGGTAGGCTCGTTAACCATCTTGAGTTATTATGAATTATTATGAATATTCATCCATGATCATACAAGATAATGCTCAAGAAATTTTCAATTTGTACATGTTTGTGCAGAATTATGCATCATTATTCCTGAAACTTGACCGGGGATATACAGGCATGGTCATAGCATTTTTATGAAAGTTAATGAAATATTAATCATGAATAAATTGAACAAATTTTTTGCATTATCTTGTATGATCATGGATGAACATTCACGATAAGTCATAATAATTCAAGATGGTTCACGAATCCACCTGAAATCCATTTTTACCCGGCGTATCATGCTACCACAAGTAGACCATAGCGGTCAACTGTTTAAAATGTGAAAATGCTTCGTGGCTCACTGTGCTGTGGTCAACTACTTACATTTTCTTAAGCTGCGTGGACTTTAAACCAGCTGAACAAATATTTTTAATGAAGAGGAGGTAATAAAAGTCAGTTTTCTAATGCAGGAAAAATGTAATGTTTTAATAAAATTATTTTAGCAAGGTTCACTCAAAGTAAAGAGTATTTTAAATGAAATTCTAATTTGTAAAGAATTTAAGTTTATCGATAATTACATAATTTGTAAAACAAATAAAATAAATTAATTAAATCACTGTATATAATTTTAAAACTTACGGTAAGCGACATCATATTAATTAAAGTTCTATTATAGACACACTAACCTCAAAATGCCAACTTTATTGTCGATTTTGAGGTTGTTGTGCTATAAAATATCGTATGAGACTGTTGTGGGAGGTGTTTTTCTACCTTGCTCGAGGTAGGAAACTCGCTTCGCTCGTGCGAAAACCCTCGAGCAAGGTAGAAAACCATCTCCCACAACAGTGTCATAATATACTATTACGTGTAGAATATTATTATTGTCATAACATAAAAAATTAAATTCATTGTTTTTAGTACCAATAAAGTACATTTAGATCTAACAAAATTTAATATTTATTTGGATACATAATTTAAATTCCACATTATCATTAGTAAAGTGGTAATATAACAAAGACTATGATTACAATACATGTACTATACTATACTGTACTATAGCATTGTTATTTGATTTAGTATCGAGTAGATACGTTGAAGTGTTGAAAGGGTATCGAAATGTAATTATGTAAATTTTCGTTCATTATTTATTATTATTATTGTTTTAATATGAGCTTCGATACATAATATACATGTTTACTATGTGATAATTTGTACATATAATGCATTTAAATAACAGTGATAGTTGAATATTAAACGAATCCAATATAATCCATATAATTTCATAAAATAAATAATTGAGGGGCTGCGTGGGAAAAAGGACTAAGTGAGAAAGTGGCGACATACTATTATTATAAACATCTTCAACACTGTTTACAGCAAAAAAATGTGTTCATCCACCATAATTAAAAGCCATTTGGTAATAATATCTACACAATACCATTATTATCTTTTATAGTACAGTTATTTTCTATTTAATTTAAATTCATCGATTTTCACTTAACCCCTTATTCCACGCAGCCCCTCAATTATCTAATAATAGAATTTTGTATATCATTGAAAATATAGAGAATATTCATTCATATTCGTCTACTAATATTATTCACAGAATTGCTATAATATAAAATGTTTGCATGCATTGTGATTTATTTGGTCCTTTCAAGGCTTGAAAGAGTTATGTTCATAAGAAGCTTAGGACATGGAAAAAGTATTAAAAGAGATCGGCTTGTGAACAGAAAAAGAATACCACAGTTTAAAAGAATTCTGCTTGGAATAAAAAAGTCTAAAGTAAGTATCAGAAGAGATGACACTAGAATCCTTTATATTCTACTATATATTATTCTTTTATACTTTTTCTGAAATAGAATTGTTCGTTACAGCATTAATATTATGCACGTGAAATTGTACCGGGGATTGAAAAGCAATTCAGTCAGAGTATATAATTTAGCCGGGTACAATGAGGCAAAGATTCGCCACAGGAATTCGAGGCCTGAAATACAAACAAAAAAAACGAGAGGCAAGAAATATGTATAGGAGCTAAAATTGCACCGAATTCCGAAACGATCGAAGAAAAAATACTACAGCGTGTATTCTTTGAAAACTAAACATTGCCAACATTTTTTATTTATAAACTTATATTTTATGTTTATAAAATATTTATAATAATATAAAATTACAAATATGAAAAACGATTTAAAAAATTAAATAATAATTAATATAAATATTTAATAAAACTGTATAGGTGGCATAGATGAAGTAGAAAGTTATTAAAATGTGCAGGAATCATTGTTATTAATCAAACAGCTGTGATAAGAGAAGCAACACAAAACTTCAATAATGTATTCCGTAGTAGATCAATGTCGCCGCATTATCGTTAATTTTATGATGTCTGTTATCGCAAATTCAGGAGGATGCGGTAGAACAATATCATGCGTATTCGGCTTCTATGTATCGCAAAGATAAAAGCAACGAACGCGATAATGGAAAAATCGCAAAAATCCTCCACTCTTTAAGATCTAATAATCATGAATGGAAACTCAATTGCAGAATGTTTTTAAGTATATTAAAAAAATCGACTAATAAATATAACAGAATGGAGGAATGAACGTTCTAAAACTTGGAAGATGCTTGCTTTTACCTTGTCTTCACAATTCATTTAACTTTCAATGTTGAATAACACTCATGATAATTAGAAGACTATATTGATCGAGTATAGGTATACAAAGCAGGTAGGACAAATGTATTAAATATTAATCGATTAGACAAGTCAAAACGAGACGCTATTAAAGTAAATGACTCATTAAAATAACTATTCAAAATTTTAAGTCTTTTACGATCTTCAAATTTTGGATAGATCTTCCATTGAAAATATGAAATTATATGGGAAAGTGCCCATTCAACAATTCACAATATTATCAATAGCAAAATGTGCATTATTGACACGCTATAATTTGACAACCAACAAACATTTAAATTTTGAAAATCGAGCAAACTGTCACGCTTTTCACTCTAAAGGTTTGCTGTTCACGCGCGAAAACAAACACTGCACAGCAACGCTCATCTCGATTTCGCGAACTAGCACGCTGATGCACGCGCTCGTGCACGCTTGACTACGACGCTGCACCGGAAATGCGCTCGTGCATCCTGCTTCTCTCTCTCGCTCACTTTTTCTCTCATCACGGCGCTTTACTTTATATATATGTATATATATTCATGAAAGTCGTTCGCTCATGCAATAACGATTGCATATATACAGAGAGTACCGATCACTGACCTTTCTATATCCGTGATTATACGGCTGCGGCGCTACAGTACTACAAGTACGCGCATGTACACTCGGTCCGCGCGGCTAAGAGGCCCAGGAAGTACTGAGAGACTGTGACACACACGTGGCGTCGGGACGGCTGGCGTCGTGGGCTCTGGATCAGGCGAGCGCGCGCGCACGCGTCAGTAGTAGGTGCCTATATGTATACCTACTTGCCCTGGCGCTTCCTTCGGGCGCACTCGATCGCGCTCGACTACTGCTCGCCCTGCGTGCCCCACTCTATACTGCTGGCGATGCCTGCGCGCGCGCGCCGGGTTCTTTCCCCCTTGAAACTCGATAGACCGCTGTACACTGGCGTGCAGCGCTCGCTCCTCTCCTCTACGAGCAGGGCTCACTGATGCTGCTACTGCACGCGAGAGAGAACCTCCAGCTCCGACACGCCGGAGCAGACACGTACGCTGCGATCACGGCACCCCCTGCTTTATTTCCGTATCGGCTCGCCTCGATATCCCGCTTTCCTACTGTATAAGGGCCTTTTTTTTCGTGCAAGCTTAGGAGATGACGCACGACCCCTCGATTAGGAGTACTATAGGTATTCTTCTGTGGGTATGTATGGGAGCGCTCGAGAGGTGAATGCACCGATTCGTGCTGGAGATGTTTCGGCCGATTGGGTCTCGATTTTACGGTAATTTGGAAAATCTTTTGTTCAATGTTTGTTTTTGGATCTTGTGCATTCGATATTCCTGATTTATGTACTATCAATTTCAATGCTCCAAATATGGCGCAGATGTACTGTTATATTTGGAAAACCAAAAATAGAATAATTTTAGATCATTAGAGGATGCACTTATGTAGCTCTTCCCAGTAGTATAACACTGGAGGCTAAAAATGCTAGCATTCAAATACCTACGTGCATTCTCAGAATGACAAAAATATTATATTGAATTTTATAAATATATGAGTAGTATGTAAGAGTAGAGTTTGTTATTCATAAAATTATTTAGTAAATTTGTATACGTAATATTTGCTTTAAATTTTTTAAATTAATTTCAATCATTACATGTATCTATGAGATTTGCCAATTAAGTTATGATTTAAACTAGTGAAATGGATTTCATATTTGATATGCGTAATAAATAAATATTTATAAATTTGAGTAAATTAAAATACTTAACTAGCAATTAACAAATTTAAAATATAACCGGTAAGACTCTTCCTAATGCTATAATCATTGCCGATCGACGGTAACAAGCATCGTATAACATGTATAATAAGACATCATTTATGGATAATTGTCACTTATATTTATTAAACTGTTTTAATTTCAAATTTATTTTATTTATAAATAAATTACTATAAAAAGAAAAAGTTGATCGTAAATGCATAATACTTTAAAATGCGTTTAGTTTGTTAAAAAGTAACATCAAACTTTTTATTGACTGATATAAAAAATCTTTATTTTTAGAGCTCAACAACTATGATCCTGTTCACAGCCCTCCTATAAACTCCAGCTGTGTCAATGAGTAAGATAAAAAACACAACTTTAGATTCTATGTATAGATAAAATTGTATAAAAAGTTTAAAGAAATAATCTTCCATAAATTTTTATTCATGAAAGTGAAGTAAAAACTTTATCATTTTAGTTAAAAATACATATTACACTGCGGTACGTGAATTGCTTGATACTTGAGTGTCGAACTAATACGCGTCGACGTCACTACACGCAGCTTTCTCAAACCGGACTTGAAACAGCTGACAATAATTAATGCACATCAATTTCTGCTTTATCTGAATATTAATGCTGACGGTATTCCACAGTTCGTATAACTAAGAACATTTCGCGCGTATTATCATTTCTTTTTTCTCACGACGAGTATTTTTGACGTACTGCTGTGACAGACGTTTCAGATGCAAATGAAAGTTTGGTGAAAAAAGAAGCGAAGGAATCGTTGGCCGCGATAAACATCGATGGAAACTTTGTGCCCCGTTGTTCAGCGCCTCGACGATATACGACTAGGAGGGAATCATGTTCAAAACAAATATTTACACAGACCATCAAGATATACATATACCGGGATAAGTCGGGCTGCGTGGCACCGGGACAGACGCGCACGCGAGAGTGTATGTGACAAGAGGAGCATTCGGAAATACAAAACGAGCTCGGGGCAATGTTCTCCGTCCGTCTCTCTTTCTCGCTTCTTTTTTCTCTTTCCGATTTGTCGCTGGTTCTTTGCGCGCAATTTCCAGCAAATTGCTGCTGCTATATCGCTCCCGCTGCTGCAGCTATCGCTTCTGCCGCTGCACCGCGTTCCCGTTGTGCAGTTAAAAAGAAATGTGCCAATTTTGACCGTCGTTTTATTCTGCGCGCGATTGGTACGAGTTTTATACGCGATGCTTTGGCAAACATGCATGAGTTTTATGTATCTAGTATTTTGCAAACTTCGAGGAAAAATGTTTCTCGAAAATGATTGCGTTTTTGCCTTAAAGTGTGTATTCATGGGTGAAAATAAACTTTTCTTGAGAAAACAAGTTAAAGAAATAGAAAGACAGAAATACTGCATTTTCAATTGAGAACATTCAACTATATACTATAGTCATTGTTTAATTACATTGTTCAAAATATCTTGTTTTAACAATTAAAACTTACAAGTTTAGAAGATCTATTTAATTATAAACTACATACATACTATTACAAGATTTACTTGAGAATCTATTAAAAATCAACTATATTAATACAAAGTACGCAGAATAAAATTCATCATTATAGCTGTTTTTTAATTGCGTGGAACGTGATGTGTTCAACTAATTATCAGCTGATTCATGAATCTTAAATGACAGAGAAGAAATAAAAATATTTTTCAAGATAATCTATCCGTAAGCAAGAAAATGAACTCATAATTTTAATCTGCTGATTTGCTTATTCGCATTTTACAACAATGAAAAGTAGCTTATACTATAAAGCAAAGATAAGTACGGTATTTTTATGTTTAAAACTCGAGTTGTAAACAGTTTCGATTACCTAAATTAAACCAAATTATTTCATTAATCTTAATTCTTAGAAAATAAAAAATTTCAGAGCAAAACCTCAAAGAACATAGAATGAAGGAAGAGAACTCGAAAAATTCCGTACTTATTCAGTTACAAACATAGTGTGATTCAAACTCACCGACACAAGCTGGCAAATCAGGAATACTTTCTTCCCATTCACCATCTCTACAATGAATCGTGCGTGTTCTTTGTCCGGTGTCCGGGAACAATGTACCGGCTCGACACAGAAAGGTCCTCGTTTCTAGGGTTCCGTTGCAGACGTAGCTGCCCAGGGGCGCCGTCACATCGGGGCACCCTAAAACTGTGCGTGAAAATCCATATTATCGATCGTCGGGAATGGCGCTTTTATGACCTCTCCGATACTCATTGAAATATCGTCATAACTGTAAATTTCATTGAGCCCCCTCTTTGGTGAAATAGCTTATAATTTGCAGACCGGGGGTAATTGCACGGGTCGTAACTTAGGACTGCGTTTCGTCGTTTGCGATGCGTGTTTAAACGACGAGATTATACCCTTGCGAACTAAAATTAAACGAGCGTGAAAAGTTTTATGCACGAATGCGAAATCGCGTGGCGTATAACGTTCGGATGTAAATATATAAATATACGATTTTGTGAAGGCGCGTTTGATAGTTTCACTCGTTGATGAAATAACTTTTCCGCGTTGCTTCAACTTTGACTGAAAGGTTGCGTGATTTATAACTTATAATTAATTATTTTTTGCTTCTGTTTACAATTGAGAAGTTTCTAAAATATAAGTTGATAAACTAATATATACAGATATATGTATATAAGTAGAAGCTGGTATTTGATATATATATTATATATATTAAATTATAAATCTGTACTATAAAAAAGCGCATTGAAATTGACTTGACAAAATATTTAAGATTGTAACAATCTCCTTGAAAAAATTGAACGGAATAGAAAGTTTAAAGCTTGTTTTATGATCTAAGTAAATATCAGTTCAAGTTATTTCATAAAAATATTTTCGTCATCAATAGATGAGTCATTTTCAATCATAGGATAATACGACAAAATACGTTTGCCCATGAAGGTGGTTCATAAAAAAAACATAACACAAAATTTTCTATTTAGTATGCAAATAATACTGAAAATATTTAACAATTTGCACAATTTCTGCAAGGCTTACCATTTAGAACGGAAGATAATAACATTTGAAGTTGTTGAATTACATACGTGTGGCATAGAAGAAGCACGCTTAAACACGATTTAAGTATAATTTAAGATGATGCTAAACCCTCCTGTTACTGGCAAATACGGGGAACCATTCTTTTCATCTACTTGTGATAAAATATATTTCTGGACAGTTGATATTATCGATTGGTACACCATCATTCCAGAGAGATATTTACTTAAAAACGAAAATTAAACGAAAAAGTGAGTTTTTGTAATTGTCGGTGGAGGATGGTTTTAATATTACTTTAAAACAAAAATAGAGAATTCAACAAAAAACACAGCCAACATTTCCAGCTACTAATAATTATAAAACAAATTTCAAGCGTGTTTATCGTACAGCTTTTAAAATATGATCTTCGTTAAAGTGATAACACATAACCTTTTTCGACCGTTTTTAAAACGTTAAATTCGTTCCACGTAAGACGTTGTAAAACCGTTTTTGAAACGTTTGAAACAGGTTTGAAAATTGTTTAAAAAATACTAGCATATAATATATCGATAACAATCGTTTAAATAGAATTTGATGCTACAAATGTTACCAAATTTGGAAGGATTATTCAGATGGTACTTCCAAAATTGGTAATATTTGTAGCATCAAATTCTATTTAAACGATTTTTTTCGATATATTCTATGGTAGTATATTTTCAAACCATTTTCAAACCTGTTTCAAACGTTTCGAACACGGTTTTACAACGTCTTATGTGGAACGAATCTGCGGACATTGAGAAGTTTCACCAACATTTTTCAGGCGTATTTAAAACTTTGCTTTTCAACGTTTGAAGGTTTTAACGTATTTAAAACGTTCGAGAAACGTTATGTGTTATCAGGAGTATCATATGTTTCATCTAATTTTCAGGTTTGAGTAAATAGCATTGAACATTGCTATTCGAATAAAAAACAACAACCTTCCAAAGAGATTTTTTCTTAAAATTGAAAATTAAATGAATAAAGTGGTTCTCCGTATTTTACGGTATAAGAGGGGGGTTAACCTCGCCTTAAAGCACGGCTGTATGAGAGTGAGCGAGATAGCATGTGTATATATAGTCACATCATAAAGTTTTGTGTTAACATATAATAAAATAGATTTTAACTATGTTTTCACTATGTATTACACTTTTCATAATTATATGCTTTAAATGTATGCATTTTATTCTTTCAGAATTAACTTTTGAATTTGGCTCTTGTATTTATACAACCACCTTAATTGCTGTTGTCAAATTGGTAATGGTTAGTATTTCTTGTGTATATATATCGCAACTACTTTTGCTTTAATTTAATGTAAACAATAATATTATATTGATTCTTTGTCATGGATCTTCACATGCAAACCAATAAAATAATGACTAGTATTTATAATAAAATTATTACAATATTATATAGTATATATAATACAAGAAATAAACAGCTCCGATCTTGTTTTTATATCAAAATATATAAAGATGGATATGAAAACATTAATCAAAATTAGATGCAAACGTGAATATTAAAACATTTAAATTGCATATAAGCGAACAAATTAAATATTTGCTAACTCTTATTAAAATCGAAAGTGTACAATAAAATATTATTTGCAAACTCTTACTAAAGACATTAAATAGAGTATTAACTCAAAAGTGTATACCCAACGGTAAGATCATTTTTACGAACGTGCCCCTAAATAACAACTTTTTCATAGGCGAAAAAAGCTAAATCGCATCTAAAGTCATCTTTTTGGTGACTTTTTGGTGACTTGATATTCTTACGCCTATGAAAAAATTGTTATTTAGGGATACATTCGGAAAAATGGTTTTACCGTTGGGTGTACAATAAAATATTATGAGAATAAATATTTCCATTCAAAGTAATAAAAGCCGTTTTATGCATTTGCCTTGATACAAATTTGACGACATTTCAATGATAAAGGGAAAATTTTCATCAACTCGCTGAATTGGCTTTTTTTCGCGAACCTTGATATTGCAAGAAGAACCCTCGAGCTGGATAAAGTCTCGTGGATGATACTAGGTTAAGTGTCATGACATTCGTATTGGATATGACCTTGACACCAGCCATGGTACCGCACGTCTCCAGCAGCGTATTTCCATTGTCTCGTACCCTGACAATGTCTACACAGCTTCCGTCTCTCTCGTGATCTGTTGATGCAAAAAAGGGTATTAGAACAAGAAAATACACCACGATTGCAAGAAGAAACGCGAAAATTAATTAATCGTAGCGGTGACGTACCGCGAATGCTAAGGTCGTGAAACGTCAGGACTATCCTTTGGCCAGGAAGTGACCTAAATGTCCAGCCGCACGTGATTCCTCCGAGGTAGTACAAAGGGTAGCCCGGTGAATTTAAATAACCGCCCATGCCACTGGGCACTTTGACATCGGCGTTGCAGTATTTGTAAACTGACGCCTCTGGAAAATGAAAATTGCAGTGTTATACTAGTAGGTTTGAAACAAAGAAAAGTTACCTTGACTTTAATTAAAAAATATTTTATATATAAGAAGATTAAACATGAAGGAAAGACGTATAAATAAATTGCAATGAAAGGCTTAAATAAGTCATAACCTGTAATGATTCTAGTAGACTTAAATTAGTTAGGAAATTATGAATTCCGCTACTTAGGCAATTACAACCCTATAGGTACCGCAGTTAACTATATTCTTGGATTTAATAAGAAATTACTTTAATCTTTATAATATATCAGATGCAAAATCCAAATTAGAATGGACTGCGTTTTGTAAAGATGTATTCGAAATATATTATGTTTAAAATAACATGGGTAGACATCTTTAGCTAGACACACTGAGGAAACTATATCGTAATGTACATAATAGGAGGGACTTGTCCAGACAAATAGTCGTTAAGCTAATTTTGCCAGCATCAAAAGTTAATTTTAATAACTCAGTACTTATTGTGCAAATAAGTTTGTGTCTTTGCAGAAATTTATGCATGACTAGCATCCCTCGTCACGGCTTTGATCGTGCTAATAGTACGTGGTACTCAAAGTTTAGAGATGTCTATTATTTAATCCTCTGGCGCAGTATCCCGAGATATCTCGTCCAAAGGAGGTTTTTACCGTAGCCAGGAGGACGAGATATCTCGTCCTAACATTTTTGGCTATAACTTTTGACTGGTATACTTTTAGAGTACCTACGACAACGCTAATTAAAGCTGACAATTTACTCTTTATGATAAGCTTGGTTCAACTTTCGATTTCTACGCGACCCCGAAAACATAAAGAGAGATGTTATTCAATTTCCGAACATGTAAAGAGGAAATATGTATTCGGGAATGGAAGAGTCGGGGTAAAACGCTTACGCAGGGGTGTTAATAATGGTGCATGTGTAAATCGATGCAGTAGCAGCCTTTGTGATTAAAAATCAAATGTATTATTCATGAAACTTCAAAGATATTTAAGATTTTGTGAAAATGCATTTTAAGCTTTTTCACCCCCGCAGGGGATAATTAGGGTAAAATCCAGAAATTAATTTTTAGGTATTTACATAGGTAACCTTTGTGAACAAAAACCAACTCTATAACTCCTAAAACTTCAAATATATTGGAAAATACGTAAAAACACGTTTACCCCATTTTCACCCCCTTAGGGGTTGATTGGGGTAATGCCGATTCTTATTTCGTCCCTACATCAGAAAAGGTATATACCACCCAAATTTTAAGTTTCTAGGTCAGGCGGTTTGATCTGGACTTTAATGAGTGATTGAGTGAATGAGTGTACCGGGCATCCTGGTAGAAACGTTGACTAACTATTCGCCATATAATGCCTAATTTTATGGTGTGTGGTCAATTTATGGCCTATATTATGGTCAACAACCCAGCTTGTGGCCGACGGTTTATGTCCAAAAGGTGGTGTAATTTATAGAATATATATATACCAATCAATGTTATTCTTATTTTTATGTTTATTGTATGTACGATAAATAAGATGAATACAAACTTATTTCTCTTGTATCTGTATATTTCTGGTGTACCTATTTATATATATACTAATTAATGTTATCCTTGCGTCTTATGTTCTTATATGCTTTTAGCGAGCAAACCACCTAAGCGGCTGACGCCGTTCGCGTGCGCATATACTTATACTATACTATACTAGGCATCATGGGCATATATTTTACGTATAGAATCAGAGTTAAAATTTGTAGAATGTATGAATACTGCAACTTCGCTTATATATCTCCTCGCATCAGTAAACTAGATTTTATATTGCAAATTCATTTAAACCAAAAAACATTGTGCGAATTTAAAGTTTTATACATGTATTTAAGGTTATAGTACATTTATCTTTACTCATATTATGGTCAACTTATGGTGTAAATGTTGGCTACAAATTGACCACGGAAGTTGGTCAATTGATAGCGAACAGGCCATAAATGATGGTCAATTTTCTACCAGGGCATCTTCTTTTATATATTTGAATTTCTACACAAGTTTTTTACAGAAATATTTTTTACACATCGATCTACACAACGTTTTTTAAAATATTCTATGACTACTGCGTTAAGTTATCACCATTACGTTCAAGACATTAATTATTTCTGTGTAGTATGAGGCAGTGTAAAATATAATTAAATATAATTAATGTGTTGAACCTAATAGTGTTAATTTAAATCAGTGTTCATAATTTTTTTTTAAAAAACGTATGTAATAATTTGTAAGAAAAAATATGCGTAGAAAACAATTCTGTAAAAAACTTGTTGAAAAATTTAATGTGTAAACTTATTTTGTATAGAAATGGTTTCCAGGTATTTATGAACTTTTGTAATAGTGAATACTACACAAATATATTAAACACTATCTTAGTCTACACTCAAATAATTAATGTGTAAAATCTAATGGTATTAAAAATTGTGTTGAAAAAATATTTGAAAAATATATTTTGGGTAGAAGAATAATATTGTGTTAGAAAAAACGTGTATCGATAATATTTGTGTAAAAAGAACTTATGTAGAAATTCAGTCTAAAACTTTTTTTGTGGATGAACAGTCCCCAGTCGTATTAGTATAACCTTTTGTTGTGGTACACATAATATCGAATCCTTTCGCTCGTCTGTAGCAATAGACTTTGCTGGAATTCTATCAACTGCATTTATTGAATACAGTAAAGTAGTTTAGTCGCCCTCGGTGCAAATATTTCAGTTATTATAGAAAATTATTTCTACATGTGAAAAATTGTTTATTGTTAATACGCATGGCCATATAATTGTTAGCATTACTCAAGATATACAAAATGATGTAACACAGAAAGGAAATATATTATAATAAAGTAAATATAACTTCTATAAGCATGATTTTGCTTAGAAGACAATATTTGTTATAATAAAACTACTCTGGGTGATAATAGCAGCCATTGATATTCATATAGAAAATTCAAATAGAAAATCCAGTAAATTACACATCCAATTATAAGTAATTTAAAAGGAAACTTGTTCGTCGCTTTTCCCACACGAGTTACCATAAAGCCCACTACTTAATTTCCAACAAATTCTATCTCGGTCATTGCACCCCGCAAAACCCGCAAGCCAGGAGAATTCAGCATAACGAGGGAGAGGTACAAGGGAGATAATGGAGAAAAGAAGACAGCGATGCGAGACCGAACGAGACAAAAAAAGACAATCCCCCCGATAATTTCGTGTGAAAAGGCTATATTTCGCCGGGCACGTACACATACATACACACACACACCCGAGTGCAGTATATACGCTACTACACACAGAGCGCATTAAGCGCATCATGCGCACACGCGTGCAGTTTCTCTCCCCCTGGATGCGAGAGTTCAGCAGATCGGGAAAAAGCCGGGAGAAGCGCATCGCAGAGGTTCTCTTTCCACCAGCATCTGTTTCTACATGACGAATGTTTTGTGCAGCGGGAGCTCGCAGCGGGGGAGGTGGTATAGGTAGAGCGGTACAACAGCGGCGGTAGCGCGGCGTTTATCGCGGAATGAATGGAAACGGGGATGCTGTCTCCGTCCTTGCTCCAGATTCTCCGCTCGTTCGCGAGGGTGCGGGTAGGGAGGTCCATCGGGAACGAGGAAACGGCGGGGAGAGGCATAGCAGTGCCACGCGCTTGTTTTTCACGCTCTCGCGTCGAATGCATCAAGGAGCGGGGGCGACGACTCCAGGTGGATGATTCTGCGTCTCTCTCTCTCTCTCTCTCTCTCTCTCTCTCTCTCTCTCTCTCTCTCTCTCTCTCTCTCTCTCTCTTTTTGTCGTTTTCGCTCTCGCTTGGGCTCTACTCTCGACGCTGTATTATTGAGGATGCTAGAGAGGCGAAAGGAGTGCAATCGATTCTTCTCTTCGCGATTCTGCTGCTCGCTCGTTTTTATTTCGCCTTCGTCTTGTTCGATACGGATCTCGATTTCGAGGACTGGAGCGCGCGACGACTGCTACCGTCGTAATATGTACGAGAGGAGTTTCTCGTTTTCGTCGAGCGCTGGTGATTCGAATCAGACGCGACGGAAATGAAGATGCGAGGCGTGCTGCTACCGGGCGGTAGGGGAGACCGGGGCAAAGTGAGCCTGAAAAAGGTTCTTGATCGAAATAAAGAACATGTATGAATGGAAGACATTGCATTAGTTTGAAACTATACTTTGGATTTTCATTAATGATACCTTAAAGTTTTAACCTCTTAAATTAAATAGAATAGCTTTTAATTTTGAATATAATAAAAAAAATCATTTGGGCTCACGTTGTCGCATACTCGGGGTAAAGTGAACTTTTAGTTCTTAAGTAGTAAAAATAATATATAATTAATTTTCTTTTAAATATATGTTTAGAAAGAATGTTTGTAACACATTTGTACATACTAAACACATTTATGAAACAAAATCAACGAAAATTTGGTAGAAATTAAAAAATACGGTTTTAATTTAATTCTGACTAATTAATTCATGAAATTGGGAAAGTCAAAATGATAACATAATTAAAATTTCTTATTTTTATTTAACTGCATATTTTAATATGTTATATCATCCAAGGCTCATTTTTCCCCGAGTACGTATCATTTACGGAGTAGCATGCTACTAAGGAAGGGTTCGAACAAATTGTAAATTTCAGGTACGGTTTTTCCCCTTAAATGTTTTAGAATTCAGTACATGTCTTCGCAAAATTAAGCATGAACCATATTTATAAATATTATGAAATATTTAAAAAAGACCAAAGTCATCTCAAATACCTCGAAAGTGTAATTATTTTTTAATTTCAAAACAAAGAGAACAAATGCAAGTTTACTTTATCATATAGTTGTAGACTTTTATAATGCATATTTTAAAAATTTTCTGAACACTACAGTTGAAAACAGTAAGAGAAAATAAAAAAGCTCTCTTTACCCCAAGGCTCGCTTTACCCTGATCTCCCCTACACATGGCGCGAGATTGGGGGTGTGGGCTCTAAAGCAATTTTCAGACGCTGATCTCGCGGTGCACGAGGCTGGCGTTATTATGTGAAACTTGATATTTTGTTTGGAATCTGGGTGGTTATTCTTTTGACAGTGAATGTTCCACGCTGTTTAATGAAATACTTCAGATAAAACGCATTTAAAAATATGATGTAATCTGTTTTATATAAAGTGTGGTGTCCCAAAATAACCACTTGAGATTTCAATGTTTAAAGTGAGTGCTAGACCTCGTAAGACCGAAAAATAAGAGTTATCAAGCGAAGTAACATTTGTTAAATCAGGAATCAAGTACTATGTTAATCGCATTGTTAGACTTAAAAAATACATGTTTCTTACTCGAAAAACGCATATGGATTATTCTGCCATAACTTGCCATGTTTAGCTTCAAAAGTATCAGAAAATTTATTAGACCAAAACAATTTATTTTCTCCATAACTAACTCTTTCTCCGTGTTTGCGGACTTTTCGAGAAGTCAAATAGCACGTTCTTTAAAGTGATTAACGCTATTTTCGACATTTTGGTACAAATCGCTGGACACAAATTATGCATTTTATTTATAAGTTGGGTGCAGACAATGTGTTATTCTGCGTTATTCTGGGGCGCTGTAACTCTTACAGTATATGTATTGTGACAAGAGATATTGAGAAGCGCGGTGACCATACTACTAGCGCCTTCTAATTATAAGATAGGGTCATGTTTACGCGCGAAATCATCAAAACTCTGATTTCGTAGCAGGTCATGCATGTAAAGAAACCACTTTTGTCAGAGTGATATGCAAAAAAAAATCATGCGGTACATAAAATTGTAGTTTCTTTTACGTACTTTAAGATGAATATACCAGTATTTGCCGTAGAGTTTATTTTCGATGTGAAAATTGCAACTTTCGTTGACGTTTATCGGTTGGTAAAGTCGACATGTGAATGCATCGTAAGGCAAAAGGCAATCAGCGTCGATAAAAACGACTGTTGCTATTTCAAAATTTGTAGGTCTACTAATCCCAAAATATCGACACCAAGGCGTACGCTACCGCATCATGAAGTTAAATAACACATAAAGGCAGTCTCTGCTAGGCTAGTCTTGACTTTATGAAGCACTTACTATACAATTTTACCATAAGAAGTGATAGGTGGCCACTTTACCAACACTGTTGATAAAGTAGCCAATTTTTAACTACTTAGAACTTCTTTAATTAAAATTTAGAGAGTACATTTTTTTGCAAAAAATCTCCAGAGGTATTAAAGTTGAAGGTTCAAATAATATGTCCGAATAGTTTCCGAAGTCCCAAAACCCGATATTCATCTACTGGGAATCAAAAGTTCCTTAAGGTGGCCACATTACCTGAAGCCCCAAAACCCGATATATATCCTGCACCCTCCTTAATTGAATTTGCTTCTGCAACTAGTAAAAATGTATGTAATCAACCCTACAGGTTTTCAATACTTATATGACGATTTGGCTTATAGCTTATTTCTTTTCATGTGGTGTAAGGCTTCACTAGAAATTGTATTTTGTACGGGGGACGAAACTGACATTATTGACCCTATATTACTGATTTATTCTAAAAAGAAGTTAACTAACATGGTTCCTGTTTTTTTTTGTAAGCAAGTTGACAATATTATACATACATTAGTCAGTTCGATAGTTGTTTTCATCCCCGTACATCCGTATATGAGCTTTGACCGCTATGTGGGCAAGTTATCTCGCAAGTTATGGCAAAATCACGTCACGGGTGGATGTATTTTAGGATGTTTCAGATCAAGACAAGAAAAAAAAAACTTTCAGCTTCAAACAAGCTAAGAAATTGTTAACTTTTGTGGGGGTAGATTGGACACGAAAATGGTCTTAAGTGGTTTCTTTCGGAAATGTGCTAGCGGATCGATTTCTGTGAAAGTTATAATTATTATAAAAAATAGTTAAATTGTAATAAACTTTAAAAAAAAAATGTTTTGTTAAAAATTAATGCAATAAAGTGTTATGCGAGGTATTATGGAATGTAAAAACATCTTATTATGCAGTTCACAGATTTTAATAAACTATATGCACTATATTTTTTTCGATTATGGGATGATGTTTCATCAACTTCTACTACTTTTAAATAAAAGAGGTCTATTTTATGACTTAAAAACCAGTGTAAACTAAATGTTAAAAAATCGACTCAAATCCCAAGGTCCTTGGAAATGGACTACAAGGAGTACACGAACATTTTTTTAAAGAAAAGAATGCTCTAAGTAATATTTTTAGATGTGGATCTAAAAAACTATTATCTGCCCAATGTCCATGCTTTTATACTAATTAAATTCCAATAAATAGCATGTAAATTAGTTTGGGTGATCTTATACAAGTATATTCTATTAAAAGAATTAAAAAAAATGTACTCCCAATTTTACAATTACACATTTCTTTCCGTCGTACGTATTTTTTTATGCGACACGATTATTTGCATTATTTTTTCAAACTAATTATTTTGAAATATACTGACATTTTCAATTTAATCCCCCAGAAGTGACTACGTGGTATAGAAACTTTTCTGATTAAGTAATAATTTTTTATGGTAGTCCGAACCGAGTGTGCCTCATGCACTCATACTTGGGATCTAAGGGGTTACACATAGGTTTTCCGGAAAGCCATATATATTTTTAATTAAATTGATTACATTAAATTGAATTTAAAAAATATTTCTCGCATTACATTCGCGTGCGTTATTAATCGTAGAATGTTCCAATACTTCATTTAATTGCTCTTCCAGTAAAAGTCACAGCTTAATTTTCTGAACTGCTCGAAAATGTTTGTAAAATAAAAAAAAAAAATTTCCCAAGAAATGCTAGGCACTTACTTAATTTCATCGTTATGCCCAATAATTAAAACGTGATTTTCATAATTAATTAGGAATTTTATGTGAATATTGAGATATTATGCGTCTATTAAAATAGTTTTAACGTTTTTATATTATATATTCACAAGCAGTAATGTGTATTGTACTAGATATGTAATCGTTTGGATAATGTAATTATTAATAAACAATGCTTTGAAAAAAGAGCTTAATAAAGCGTTTTTTTTAATAGTTTGCACTTCTTTAAATTATTTATAAAATTCATAATACAAGTAAAGTATAAGATACATACACCTAGACTTTGCATCTGCCCAGGAAGAGTTTGATTCATTATTTTTAACACGTGAGAAATCTAAGCATGTTTACAGGTCTGCATTAGCAGCGATAATGTAAAAATGAGGGGTAACTTTTAGATCAAGTATCTTTTTTCATATAGGACGAGCTATTATGAATGACGTTAGAGGCGTTACCCTCATCCATAATTCTGAGTAGTTGCGAAAACAGCCACAGCAGCTGTCGATTGCTCATGGCTTTGCGATAGAAATCTAGAACTTTTGATGGCAAGGCGTGTGCGGTCTACCGCATGTTCACTTTCACGAAGCTCGTAAAAACCATACATTGTAATTCGTGAGAACATCGTCGTAATTTAGTGGAAAGATTTTCGAGATTTTGTTGGATTCCAGGAAGCTGAATCTCTCCGTAAACATCGAATAAGTGCAGAAGAGATGCAAGGGGCATCGAACTCGAGAAAACGTCGTTATATGTACATAGAAAACGTACATATCCGTGCAATTGTGTGGCGCTTAAGTTAAACACAGAACAAACGAGAGACCCACCTGGTATACAAGCGTATTTTATTCGTATATTTGCAGGTTTCCAGAAAAGCGCTTCTGGATGGTCGGACATTACCCTATAACGACAATGGTGACGTCCTGAACACCTGGAAATAAAAGTAATTATAAATAAGTAAAATCAAATTAATAATTTTATGAAATGTTTATTATTATCTAATTATGTTTATGCTTTTTTTCATTTAAGGGAATAGATACACCTTTAAATTTTAAATTAAATGTTAATACATTTTAACCTAAAAATAAATCACTCATCATATACCTAGTAAAATATAACAGCAAGATTTTTTTAAAAACCTGTATATGTCTACATCTACTGCAAGGTTTTCAGAGCCAATAAGTTCAAATTGGGGTTTTTAAGGGTTTATTATAGGTATGCAGCCAATGTGAGGATTTGAAAATAAAAATTATTTACCAAAGTTATAGTCTATTTAAGATATATTTCATAACAAATTTTTAAAAATCGAAGAATTCTTAAAAACCCTAATTCGATCTCACTGGCGTAAAACCTTTATTTTTTATTTTATGAAGAAATTTACAGATTTTCATTATCGCTGATCAAAGAGATCTAACGACCTTCGAAACAAATTCTTTGTGTTCTATTTTGATAAAATATTAAAATTTACCGAAAAAAATTAGATAATATATGATGAGTGACTTATTTTAACAATTAATTTAAAATTTAAAGGTTTATCTGTCCCCTTAAACTAATTTACACTTTATACTTTTGTGCCATTTTACATATTTATAAAATTTATTTTTAATAATAAATAAATAATGTAATAATTTCAAATTGTAAATGGAATATTATAGTCTAAAATAACCAATGGCGTCGAATTTATATAAAAATGACTTTTTACTTTATATGAATAGTCAATAGAAATACATAGTTTATTTGAATATCGTACTCAATAAAACTGAAGTTCGTTTTCCTACTTTCTATTGTACATTTTTATTTCAAAGTATCACGTACATCTAATTTGCATAGAGAGAAAGAAACTTATAGAAAGTATAAAGAAATAAACTTTCCGAATATAAAATTATGTTTTGCAAACAACGAAATCATAAAATTCAAACTTTCACAGATATACAAGAAAGTAAGAAATCCACCATAAGCAAGAACTAATATCATTTGCGTATTCAAATTTAAATACTCCACGCGAGGGCGCCAACGTAACAACCCATCGGCTTGAATTCTTAAAAAACAATTTAAAACATTAAAGCACTCTCCTCTTGCAGCGCGGAAGCGGCGAGAGACTTCCTATTCAAAAGGCGCGCGCGGGCTCTCTCGTACTCCTCGCGCATGAATGGATATTCGGGAGCTGCGCCGCGGGGAGCAGAGATTTTTTCGCCGGGGGCGATATACCAAGGGGTCGAGTAGGCGACCACGTCTGGCATTTTTATTGCGAGAGCGCGCGGTTATGCAGTCTTCCGCTCGCAGAAATGTAAGGGCGCAAAAAAAGGAAGGGGGGGGGGAGAGAGAAAAGAGCCGCGCGCGTGCGGGCGTCTACTTTGAACTTGGTCTTGTTGTGCGCCGTTCGTTATCGCGCGCGGCTGCAGTCTGTGTAAGCGTGCGGCATGCCGTTTGAGTGCAGTATATCGGAGGTGACTTACTTTCATTAAAAGTTTACACCTCGCCTGCACTTTTGTCTCTTGTTTTGGGTAAATAGTGCAACGCTCTGATGCACTGGTTAATTGCGCATATGCAAATCGGAATGTTCGAGATTTGATTAGTGAAATTTCAGAACGAGATTATAATATTAATTTTTCTGGTAAAATAAATGCAATACAAAATCAAATTTGTTATAATTAAGTTCAGTTTAAATAAACGGTTTCAATATAATTTTGTAACTAATTTTACAGATAATTTTTATACATAATTTTGTTCTATGTTACCATAAAAAATATTACGTTAGACAGTTTATAAATTATGGCAGTATGTTGACTTTAATGATATATTTTAATTTTGGACTTGGATGCAACGTTTTGTTGTTATTCGGATCGGTAAGAAGCGTTAATCTTTATTATAATATCGGATTAATAATATATTCTTTAGCCATATAACTATTATTATTTTTGATAACTCATATACTTTATTCAATATGTTCAATGCAATATTTATGGATAAGTATGCACGTACATTGTGAAAATGTTATACGTGTATTCCTTGCGTATCAGGTGCAATATTAATGTCTATATGCACAGATTTTTCCGCGCTACTTTAAATCATAGTGGGATGACTAATAGTGCACGTGAGCAAACGAACGAGATTAGATATTAATTTTCGGTTGACTTTCCGACACTTGGCCTGTCGTCTATATAGGCTCGACGTGGAAAAAACGACCCGGTAACACGAGCGTGACGCGAATGCAAAGCACATAGAGGGTGCACGCGTATAATATATGCCGAGGTTCATAATAATTGTCCGCAGCCCGTATTTGCCGAAGATATTTCGGGATGCTTTGTGCCTCGTGTATATCGTAGATCAGATTGCCCTTACCCTTGGTGCACTTTTTCTCTCCCCCTGCTTTTTCTCCCCGTCATTCGACTATTCTCCCCGCGTACGCGCCAAGTTCGATCTGATCGTCCGGACATCTGCGGTGCATTCGCTGCATTCTACTGACGGTTTTTTTTAATATACCTACCCTGTGCAATATACGTTAGCTACTAATTCTCTTGTTTTCTCTTTGTTAGATCAATAAATAAACATGTTTTGTTGAAAAAATTATATCTTTTGAATAAGATTTAATCAATATATAATTATTTGAATTGATGACTGCACAAACCAATACTTAAATTATATAAAAACTTATTAACGGTATAAACATACTTACTGTGTGTTAGTAGATATTAGATAAATTATTTATTAACCCTCAGATGTTACATAGGGTATGTTTTATTTTATTTTATTTTTTATAATATCTTCTTAAAAAATAATTTTTCAATATTATATTATTATACTTCCTCTATTAATATTGCAAATAATTTTATTTGAAATATGAAAAATTGAAAAGAATGAATTTGAATCAAAGAAATAAGCAAATGAAAAGTGCTAGGTACACTATACTGCTTTATAAAATAAGTTGTTTTTTAAAGTAAAAAGTTAAATTTTTGTAAATGTAGAATATAATACTGATTGTTGTTTACATTTTTTCTATGTTATACACGAGAGTAAAGTGGTTTGTTGTACAATTTTCAAGTACAATCGTGTTTAGACCGAGACCATGAAAGTGAAAGCTATTATTGAATTTAACCAAAAGAAAGTCGTAACACGTGTTTTTATTCAGTGTAAAGTTCAAAACAATAAAATACTTGACAACCGCTGTTGATTTAATTATGTTTACATATTTATAACAGTAACTGTAAATGAACGTATTATGTAATAAGTAATAGGTACTGCGCAAGTGTAGAAAACATTCTCCTGCTCTCAGTTGCGGTTGGATTGTCAGACTGAAATTCTATATTTTACGAATTCGGTATCCTCCTTCACGGCCGTTTTACTCCCCATATACTGGTTCGCATTACCTCTGAAGCCGTTCGCATTGTTTCACAGCCTACATTACTTTTGGATTTTTTAAAACTGTAAGGTTTCACTTTTATATATTATGAAATACTTTTAGTAAACTAGGTAGCTGGACTATATGAATCGATAAGTGAGTATGCGTTTAAAAATTGCTTACATCATTGGGCGTGCACCCTAATTGAAAAACGAAACTGTCCTGCAGTTTTTCAATAAAATTTTATTGCTTCCTGAATTTTAACCACTCATACCCTTATATTTTATGATAAATGATCGAAAGAAATTTAACTGTTCGAAACTTTGTGCGAGATGCTCGACTTCTCGTGCTTGAATAGCGTGCGAGAATTCCCGATTCCCGCACTTTTATAGCAGCATGCGAGAAACACTGTGTTTCTCGCACGCTTTTGTAAAAGCTCCCCTGGACCTTGTCCTTCTTCCGAACCTTAATTATACAACTTTATTTTCGCTCGCATTCACCTGAATCACGTGATATAATTTCTCATACTAGTTTCAAAAAATAGTAGTAATCTTTGTAAAAGTGCTTAATAATATTTTTATTTTTTAAAAGATAAATTTGAACCGTTTATAACGTAATCTAGAACTGTGCAGATATGTACTATATTCATAACACTCCTAGACGCAAATGTTATTTTTACCATAGTATATTTGAAGCGTTGTATATAGATTCAAGTCTCACGAATACACAGCGCACATAGCAACATCAAACAATGTCACGCTCCCAAACAAGGGAAGCACCCCTTTGAAATACCTGATGTCAAATTACTCGTATTATCAACTCGAATCGGTAAATTTCACACACAACCCCATTCATCCAAAGAATCCAACAAGCCATATGCCACACCAACCTGCGATTAAGCGTACTCCGAAAGTCCAGGGGATCCTCGTCGATCTCCCCACCGTAGCTCCCTCTCAGGTAGCTCCTCCTCAACTGCAGATTCCGAATCATGGCGAAGAGCGACTTGTACCTGCACCAGCTCTGCCTGTCGTAGACGCAGGCGTCCGTTCGATTGGGCTGGTACAGGGCCTCGAGGACGAAGACGAAGGAGGCGAGGGACCTGCAGGTGAGCCGCACCAGCGCGGCCGAGCAGGTCTGCTCCTCGACGATCTCCATGACGTGTCCGCGCTCCAGCTGCACGCCCGTCACGTTTCGCGTGATGATCTGGCGCAGGCCCGACACGTCCGTAGGCAGGCTCGCGCAGCCGGCCAGCACCAGGAGAGCCGTCAGTAGTGTGCCCGGTGTCATCGTTGTCGCGCTCGCTCATGGGGGGCCTCTGGACAGGATTAACGCTCGTTCAATATTTTGGTGAAGATGAAATGGCTTTTAGGGGAAGTGTTTAATTTAGGAGCTACGAGGCGCCGGTTGCGCCTAATTTCGGTGAACGGTGATAGCAAGGAGTATTGATGGAACAAAAGTACTAAAAACGTTTGGAGTCATTTGTTTATAAATAACAAATGTTTGTTTAATGTTTTTTCGACTTTGATAATACTTTCTTTCATTAATATGTTAATAAATTTTTTGGGTTTTAAGTTTTGTGGCTTTATTTGAAGCTAAATAACATTTCTGAAGAATACGTAAAAGTCCCAATATAAAACAAACATTTATTTCGCTGAGAAAAAGCCGTTTGTAAATAGCGTGGTGTATCAAAGCGCGAGCCCGCGGGTTTAATTATAACTTTAAAAGAGCAATGTACGGCATATTTTTGTCATTGTTTTATTTTAACAATGCTTTAAATAACATTCAATATTTATTAAAGAGTATCATTTTATGCGCGTTTTTAATATTAACTTTCTCTTTTTTACGGAAAAACTGCTTTAAAATTGAGTACATTGATAGTATATCAACTTATGAGCAACATATAAAATAGAGGTATAGTTATCTAATATGTCAAGAATGCGCAAGGACTATATAGTGCAGATGAGATTGCTTAATATTTATCTAATAAAGATGAATCTCTTTAAGTTTTGCTAAATATAAGTTACCATAAAATGAGGCTATTGGCTAAGTTAGGAATTGAGCACGATGTGGTAAACCAAGTAATTCTTTTTAATTTTATTTCTTCATTATAGAATATACTATATTATTTTCAATTCTTTCCTACTAGAAGTCAGGCTTTATTAAACGACTTCTTGGCTATAATGTGGCAAATGGCTAATTATGACCAATAAATGTTAATGATATAAACAAAATATAAATGAATAAATTGAGTTGGAATTTAACAATATGTAAATTTGTACGTACAGTAAGTAAGTTTGTATTAAAAATCTAAGCGTTAAATAAAATTCTGCTGGATTTAGCAAACTATGCTCACTTTTTTTCTCATAAAATGATATATAATATAACTTTGTAAAGGACCTATGCTGTGCAGTTCAAAAGTCCCATACAAAAATATAATGATTAATTTTGCATTTAATAATTGTAACGAGTTAATACTTAATATATTTAAACGTAAAAGAAATTTCGACAATTAAAATTTGAAAAAAGCAATAATCTATAATAAACAGCAGCACACCATTGTATATATTTATATATGTGGCATCATCTCCTTCGCGCAGATAGCAATAAAACTTGTAGATTGTAGGTACTCGCTGCTGCGCATAAAATCTTTTAGGATACGCCGCATTCAGCACGAAGGATTTAAAATAAAAACTCGTGTATTAAAAGGCGATTCGGGTCGAAGGCGCGCGCGCACTCGAGATAGCTTCAAGTGCGCGCACTTTTGAATCTCGATTGGCGCGAGGGTGGGCGCGGAGGACACGAGACTATACGCGCGCAACACTGCATCAATCACGCGAGCCGTTTTATACATTTTCTTCTCGGCCGATAGCGCACGCGCGGCTTCTGGCGGTCGAAAAACCACTCGTCCGTTGTGTGTGGTTCCGCGATTGAAAACCGGCACACGCGAACAAACCGGGGAAATACGCGAGCGCGCACTCAAAGATACCGGGGGATGAGATTGTGAAGAGGCTTTCAAAGAGGAGAGGAGAGTGAGCGTATAATTGATGAAAGGATAAAGTCAAATATAAAGCATCCATATTTTTTACTTTGAGTACTTTTATGCTGTTGTTAAAAAATGATGAAAGAGTAATAATAAATATCAAAATATTCGTTCTTTGAAGATTCTTTTTCATAGCTAATCTTTTAATAAATTATTTATTGATCCATACCCTGGTAGAAAATTATCTAGTTTTATCGAGGCCCTCGATTATACCCATGGTGAACTAGATAGATCTACATACTTCTAGATTAATTTTCCACCAAGGTAAATACGTAAAAAATTTAGTTCTGATAATAAGATTTCGATAAATTTAATTTATTTTTGTTTTTGTGTATGTATATTGTAATATTAATTTATGTATATAATACAATTTATGTAATATTGAACACAATAGATTAACTTTCTTTTATATGATGCTCTCTACCGTCATGATAGTTTAGTACTTGTTTTCAAATCAAACGCTTTTAACGGTTTTCCCAAAATACAATGTTTGTATAGCCGAAGTGTGTGCGCTGTAGCATTCAAAATAAATCTTGAAGATTCTAAAATAAATCTATATATTTCTAAAAAATATGAATGGACAAAATTAAATAACTAAAATTTTTGTAGTTTATAGACTTTAAAGAAGCATTTTTTGCGCATTTATATAATTTTATTCTTTGATTAAAGTTTCATTTAAAATTTAATTATATGCAACATAATTCTCATTTATTTAATGTTCTAGAGTTTAATATTAGAAAAGAATCTAAATGAATAAAATGCATAGCTTCATTATGAATTATTATAATGTCCAATAAATGTTGTAATAACAATCTGTTAATTCATCGTGTGAATATAATCTAGGGCCTCAGAAAGAGAATCTATTGTTTAGATAGCTATAAATCAAGTTAAATGATGGTGGAACTCCTATTGAAGGATCATTCTAGAGTAATAATAAAAGAAAACTTGAAGCTCTTCTTTTCGAGAAATGATATAATAGATGGTTATAAAAGTGGTAGTATGGATTATATTTCTATTATATTATACTTTAAT
>OX424576.1:37917320-38182345 GCA_949152435.1 Gastracanthus pulcherrimus | reverse complement strand
AAAACGTAGGATAAGTTTTTGTAAAACAACAGGCTACACCGTTTATGAATGTACATCCACCCTGTATGTGCCGATGAATGAGTTTCACAGGGTTCAAACATCGATTGTACCAGCTTTTCTGTAATAAAAGTTAAAAATACGTATTATAAAGATTTAAAATCAATTAGTCAAGTGTACTTTCAATATTCAAAAGTGGTTTATCCACTTTCTTATAGAAAAAATAAATTTCTTATTTTTTTAATGAAGTAAATCATAAACTTCGAAGTAATCATTACTAAAAGACAATAATTAAATTTTAACTAAGACTGTTAATTAATTAATTCATTCATTCATTTATTTGATTTAAATTTTAATTAATTTATAAGACTGTTATCTGTTTAAAAATGGTAAGTTATAGCAATTATTTTATTAAAATTATCTAACTTCCCACTCCATTTACATATTTAAAAAATCAACTCATACACATGGCAACTCTAATTTTATCGTTATAATACAGTAAAACGAAGCGAGCATTCTTCAAAACACTAAAGTCTTTTAGTCTCTGCGGCTACCCAACCCGCCTTATTTACCTTTTCATGTAATTTACCGAAAGCATCTCGTAGCATTTGATGTACGAGCACTTTCCAGCTCGTTCCAAAGCACCGCGGGTTTCTCGTATAATACAAGCCTCCGCGCAAGGCACTTCTGTGCAGCATCGCACATCCCTTATACACACACTACTTTACTTTTTCTCCTTGATCGCACTGTGCGCGCGCTCTCGGCGGAGCCATGTATTTTTAAAGAAAAAGAGCCGAATTCACCCAAAAATAAACGCGCATTATCCCCGAGATTTTCCAATTCTCTCTCTCTCTCCCCTATTTCCTTTTCTTCTCCTGCATCTCCTCCCTATACGTGTTCGTACGAGATGTACATACGTGCATTTCCTGGCTTCGGAGAGCACATGAGAGGTGGAGTATATAAGGACGATCAGCATCGGACACTCGTGGCTCGGCCCTTTTTTCTTTCTCTCGCCTCAATGGAGCTATACGATGTAGGCCATCGAGGTTATACCATTGTCGCTTGCGTCGAGAGAGATCCGTGAGCGGTCGTGCATTGTGGGGCTTTCGTGAATTTGGTCAGAGAGCCAAGACGGTAGGATACGGACGCAGACACATAATATCCTAGGAGCCGCTACGGTCCATTGAGGCCAGCACGCGCGTCTCGTCTATAAAAATGCGCTCCCGCGCGCTGCATCTGCGCACCGCGGACCGCGATCTCCGGGAGAGCCGCGTGTCCAATGCCTGCGCCGAACGCAGAAACGAGCGGGCCGGAAAAGTCGAGTTGAAAAGGGGCACCCTGTGTATAGGTAGACGAATAAAAGTGATATTCCGCGCACGCCGGCTGTATGGGGCTGGCATTTGTATGAGGAAAGATTTCGATGCGCACTCGTCTTGGGATCGTCGATATGAGAAAAGCAGCGGAGCACCGAGCGTCCTCGCTCTCGCGGGGATTATATAAATAAAGAGAGTATAAATCAATTAGCGGGGAAAAGTTCGAGGTCATTTGAGGGTAAAAGATGCGAGCAGGAGGAAGCTTAAGTATGGGGAGCGGAAAAAAGCGCCACAAAAAACGACGGGAGAAAGAAGTTATAAACACTTTGAACGGGAAGAGGGAGAGCGCATGGGATCGTTTAAGAGAGACAAAGTATCGAAGGCTGGAGTTTAATTTAATGATGGTAAATTGTCTCCAAAAAAGTAAAAGGATTCTAAAAAGTGGAATGAGAATGAACAGGGCACTGAATTTAGGAATTAGGACAAAAAAGGAAAAACGTGTACATGGGAAAATGTAATGACTCACAGTGTGATACAAAATTAAAACTAATTGATAGATACTTTTTATAGATCAAATTGTTTCAAATAGAGCAACCAATACCCTTGTTATTTTTTATTGAGAGAAAATACATTATTTTAAATTGTTTCAATAATTATTATATAGTTCCAGTAATTTTATATAAATAATATTTATAACATTGCTTAAATTTTTCATTATATCTTATAAGATTTATTAATAAAGTCAAAATGAGTTGTTCAAAGTCTTATATTTTCTATTGTAATATTTTTTATAATATGTTTATAAATCTAAGCGAGGAAAGAGAAACTCATTTTTAATAAAAATATATCATTCCTAAAAATGAAAATAATAAATTCAATAGAAAAAAATGTATACCAATCTAGAAAATGTTATGTTGCAATGTTACGTCAAAAAATAAAACTGAAATACCGCATACATACACCAGAAAAACCACAAGAAAAGCCCTAAGAAAATCCCGGCGCACAAAAAGGAAAAAAAAGCGTAACACGAGACCGGGTCGATGGCAAAAGACAAAGCAAGGCGCACATTACAGGAAGTTTAGTCGAAGGGCACTTGGCTCCGCATATACCGGTTTGTCATGAATCCCGAGAGAAGAGCAGACAGGCGCGTGTACAGCGTCTTCCCTCGTCTTTGTACCTCTGTAACGCGCAAGGAGCTGGCGCGCGCCCGATTTAGGCGGAGCGCATCAGCCCGCAAGATGCGCCGCGCGTGCTGCAGCCGCGGAAGACGAAGAGGAAGGGAGAGAAAAGGATCTCCCTTGTGCGCGCACGTTTTGTTCCGGAGATGCATCTGCCTCTGGGCTGCACACGGGCGGAACCGCGTGTATATTACGGGACGTCTGGGTGTACGCAGCGCGCCAGGGTTAACAGGGTGACGATTTTCGAGGCGGCGGCGCGAGAAAAAGAACATAGCTCGTGTGTTGATATGACGAAGGATGATTTATCTGGTGGTTGATGACTCGGAGAAAGCGTTCTGGAGTGAGAGAATAGCGGGACGCCGACGTGTTTTTATTCGGTAGTAGAATATACAGAGACTCGCGCGGCGCGATCGAGGAAGATACAAAGAAGCTTTTATTTTACGTTTTACCTGGGTTACGGAGGGTCATTTGATTTCTATTGTCCGTTCTTATTTATCTTTATTGGGGAGCTGAATGGTGAATATGATATGTATAGGAAGATAGTTAAGATTAATATTATCTTTTCGGATTTCAGGACTAGAAAGAATAATGAGTATCGATAGCAATGAAAATAATGCTGCGAGTAGAAATAAAATAAGTAATGTAAGTAGTAAGATTAAATTAATGTCAGACATGACGTAAAAATTTATTGTTGCAAAAGTTTAAATATATAAAAGTAATCGCATATGGATAAAGCACTATAATGAAGTATAATTTTAAATCTATTATTGTTAAATCAAAGTATAAGAAAAAATACGATCTGAATTCATTAGACTTTAATTTGAATACTATTAGAATGAAATCGAATAATTCTGTTTTTTCTCAAACTTGATTGTACATTTTTTGTGCGTCGTAATTTATGTATTATTTCTTTTCATTTTATGATAACTCTTAATGAAGAAAACAACAATATATTTGATCATTAAAAAATATCGAAATATAAGTTTCATTTGCAATTTGATTAGCACATTACCTTATTTGTATAAATTAAAAGAAGCAATAGTATTCATACGGTGTATCTAGAAAACACGAGGGGCAACAGATAAATTGTTTTACATTCATTTAGTATTTGACCTGTAAAAAGCATGATTGTACAAAATAGCAGCTTTCGCACTTTCTTAATTGATTCACGCGACAGCTGCAAAAAGTGTTTCCACTTTTCTAATAGAAGCCCAAAAGAAAGCCAGTTGTTCGTACAACAAGAAATTAAAAGAGAATAGGTGAACCCCATTTGAATCCAGTTGGAGTTCAGCTTGGAGCGAGCGACAGCCTAATGGAAAGATTTATGAACTTCGCCCGAAGGTTAACTCAATTGTCGCGCTCGAGGAAGATAAGGGGTCGAGAGCCGGCGCTCGTCGGTGCCCAAACTCTCTCGCTTCCACTCGCGTATCTCCAGTTGCCGTCGCTCAGGCGGCCGCCGCCGATATATCGATCGGTAATTTGAGTCGTTTCCGCCAAATTCTACTCTGACGCCGCCGTCGCTCCTCCTGCACACACACACACACGCATCACGCCCGACTGTTATCCGGCCGCGCTCGAGCGTTCAACGGCCAATTAATACACGCGGTGCACAGTACAGCCCGCGCAGCTGCACAACCCCCTGGCTTTTCTGATGAGCGTACAGAGCCGAAGGGCAGCGTGCACTATCGATGCACATACGGAAGAAATGTTCTGGGCACGGGTTGGCGTCGCGACGCCATGTGGACGCGGGCCCGCCTGTGAAAGGTCGTGAAGGCTCGGTGACCGAGCCCGAGGTTACGCCGATATAAGTGCGCGCATTCAAATTAAATTCACGCGATTCGGCATGTATACGCGGCGTTGAACGCGCTTACAGTGTGTCTTCTGTGTGTATGGGCTTGAGAGCTGTTGGCTTTATGTACATAATATAGACGCACTTTCGATGCGAACGCGCTTTGCGAAAGCCGAGCATGACGATGCGAACAACAGCTGGATTCTCCCGCGTGGGTCCTTTTGTCGGGCGCTGGCTTTCGCGAGAAACGAGAGGATTCGACGCTCGCTGTTTTCACAACAATGGCTCGCTGATTGGAGTAGCTTGTTGAGCTTCCTTTGATTGGTCCTTTGGTAGCCAGTTGAAGTGGACAGAGTTCAAATGAACAGCCCAGTATGTAATGGAAATAGGCAATTATTGCGTATATATATGAGATTGGAGATTTTAATTTAAAATAGAATCATGCATAATTTTATTGTTTTCATTGTTTTTAATGATAGACTCGTATTATATTGTACATACATTGTTTATTCTCGATAGAAGTATATTTTGGGCCATACAGGTTTACATTCTTTAATTGGATAGTAAACTAATTACTATTTTAATTTATTTAAAATTATGCTTATTATAATTTCTATGGTCCATTGCATTTTATTTTCTTAATTTTATGAAAATTTGAAATCACAAAGAATTTTAAACTAAACTAAATGTGTAATTTTTGTAAAAATGCATCTTTTAACAAACTAATAATGATAAAATAGCACACCTTTTTTGAGCTATTAATTAAGAAGAGATATATAGCAATTTAAAATTAATTTATTAGAACAAAGAATTTCATATTGAAACCAATTATTTAGTTTGAGAAATCTAATAGTGCCAATGAATTAGCAACGGTTTTGTTATTCTCTTAGCTGATTTTCGTATTTACTTTAATTTCTTTGTAAATGTTGTAACTTTACATTCTTAGTTATTTGTACACGTATAATATTTGAACTATAATTTAGTGTTTTTGCACTGCGTGACCACTTATAAATAATGAATGAAAAATGTGGTATTTAGATGTTTCTTGTTATATTTTGTAGCCAACTTGACATTGAATTGTCAAATAAGAAAATGGCCTCAACCTAGGATTCACTAATTTTAGAAAATGGATTGTTGTCACGAAGAAAACGAACGAACTTTCGAACGTGACGTATGTTCTAACGTTTAAATTTAGAGACGAAAGTCCAGTAGCTTCCTATATATTCTATTGTTGATTTATAACTACTTCTGCTTTCAAATAACAGTACATAATAAATGATATATCATTAATCATACTTGATTTCGGCATGGTGTTTGAAACATGATTTTTCAAAATATTGATAGCATTTTTCAAATTCAAATAATCTTACGAACGCATGCTATTCTTGTTTCTCTAAAAATAACAACCCAATTTTTCGAATGCATACGCATTGATTCTATATAATATTGAAGCAATTAAAGAATTATAATTTTAAACATTATTTTAATGAATCAATATTCCACTTTTTTAAATGTCATATGTCACAAATAAATATTAAAAAATAATAAAATACTAAAATAAAAAATATAATTTACTAAATTCTCGAAACTTGCAAACATATTTTATTACCGAAATAAAATTAATTTGAGTATATAAAAGTAAAATAGTAAAGTAGTAAGAGTGTAATTATTTGGGAACCCTCCAATGAAGTTAGCGAAAATGTACATTCGATCCAATGAAATTGTAGTATTTAAAAAAAAAACAATCGTTCGAATCGGATATTTTGTCCGTTGAGTGTACCTAAAGCGATTTTTACCTTTAAAAATATATTATTATTATGATAATAAACATTATAATTATGACAATAAATATTTAATATTATAACTGTTATTAAGGACGCCAGTCTAAGTTGACTTAAGCCTGTAAGAAACAGTAGTCATTACATAGACTGCTAAGATATTTTGACGTAATTTAAAAAATAACGCATTAAAAAGGATCCAGGGCGATAGAGAGTTAACATACTATAGTCAATTTTTTAAGTGAAAATCTTACGTTCAGTGACTGTTTTCATAATTTTAGAATGAATTTCACTTCAAGTGTGAAAATAAAGTTACTCAACACATTTAAAGTGCAATTTTCATATTAAACCTGTTAGAAAATAAATATCTGTATTTTTTAATAAATAGTGTAAAAAGGTATTAAATATGAATGATTCGTATAGATAAAAAATTAAAATTCATTATTTATTGTTACGTAAAAATAATTATTATTTGTAACAAAGCTTTAAACAATTCTTCAAAGTATACTCATAGACTTATTGGATTACATTTATGAAATAAACTTTATTTCTTATTGTTAGATACACATGTATCAATAATAATATTATAAAAATATTGTTATTATTCATATAATTACGTGCTTAACAATTGCAGATTATTTTTTTCGGAGATTATCGAAGACTTATAGAATAATGACCACTTAAAGGCAGTAAAGTCACATTACATATTTAAGATAGATTACGGAAATATTTTGAACGTAACAATAAATAATGAATTTTAATTTTTTTCTTTACTAATCATTCATATTTAATCATTTTTACAATATTTATTAAAAAATACAGGTATTCATTTGCTAAAATTTTTGAAATGAAAATCTCATTCCAAATGTATTGAGTAATCGTGTTTTTATACTCGAAGAGAAATTCACCTAAAAAATTATGAAAACAGTCACTGAACGTAAGATTTTTACTTTAAAAATTGACTATAGGCTATAGTAACCCTCTAACGCCCAGGATAATTTTGTCATTGAATAATGATATAGGAGATCGTCTACTTTTAGTACCATGTGGTATTTAATTAAAGGGATTAGGGTTCTTAATGAGTTGAATGAGCTTGTTTTTCTATGTAAGACTTCACAGGGCCACCCAGTGCATCGCAACTGATATTATATATATGGGAGGCGCTGAGTGGCGGAAAGTCCATTGCTGGTCGATCTACGTAAATGTAGAGTGCGTGGGCGAACAGTGTGGAGATTCGCAAGTGCTCCGGAACGCAGTATAATGTGTTGAAAAGCTCGTTCTCCGGCTTACGTTTAGCACTTTGAAGTTTACTTTCACGCCTACTCCGCTTTATTCTGCGACCGTTTGTTATCTTTAGAAAACTTGAGAATGAACTGATGACTTCTTTTCTCTTCTTCTTCCAAACAAATGCTGCCAGCGCGCGAATCATGGTAATGAAAAAGAATTTAAAAACTGCTTTCAAAATTGTTAAATGAATAAGGTAATGAATAATTTAAAAAAAAGGCTAAATTATAGGTCTGATGCGATGTACCCGGGAAAAAATCTTTCATATATACACATATATGGTTATATATGATCATATATAGAACACATACATGAGCATATATGGTCATACATGGTCATATATAGCCATATATGGCCATATATCAATTTTGCGACGATATGGACATATATGGCTATATATGGAATTTTATTTGCAATTTAGTATAATCCATATATAGTCATATATAATCATATACCTTTCACTCTTGTCCAAACTGCGGATATATTGTGGAGTTTATTGAAAAAATTTTGTTGTAAGACGCATAAGAGAGTCTCTCAGTTTTACAACTCAAGCTGACCCCGAGATAACCCCCCCTCCCCAAACAAAAAGAGTCGGGCCTATGGCTACCCGTTATTTTTTCAATACACTCACATTTTAGAGTAATATTAATAAAAAAAATATTTAAAAAATAAAAATGATCATCCGCATAATACATCTAAATTAGGCACTAAAACTATCTGAATTCCAGTTTTTCAAGCTTTACTACAAAAACTGAAATCTGTAATACCTATGTAAATCATATATGTGTCCATACATATTTTGATCATATATATTATGTCTATATATATTATGATCATGTATGATGCATATATGTCCATATAGACGCAAAATTCATACATGGCCATATATGGAACATTTTTTCCCGAGTAGTTATGAAAGATGTTGAACAGAATGAAAATTGAAAAGAAAATGAAAATCCTTTAAAATAATGAAAATTTAAATTATACATGTTAATAGAAAAGCAAGACGAACGGTTTAACGGTAATTAACTAACGACTTTCTGAATTTTGTATAAATAAGCTAATTATATTAACCCTTTAGGTCCCAAGTGTGCCTGCAGGTACACGCGGGTTTGACCAGCATTAAATGTTGTTATTTGATTTAAAAAATATCTGGGACCGCATAGTCATTTCTAGGATAGATAGATCAAGAAGAAGCTATCAGTTTGTTTTAAAGTCTAATAGAGGGCCTTTGTTTAAAATGTTAACCCAAATACTGATACCATAACAAAAAGACAATGCGTATGGCAGAAAGAAATGCGTTTGGAACAATAGATTTTTTCTTAAAATCACGAAGAAAAATTTTTCTTTTTGAATCCTTATGGCAGATACTTGTATAATAACACTCAAAGTAGCTAATTACCATGCCAGTTGTTAAAACTTAATTAATATAAGAGTATAAACACGACATAGTAGTTTTTTATATTCATCTCGATAAATCATATTAAGAGTATTTTTTCTTTTAAAAGCCATTCGTAAACTCCTCTTAGACCACCTTTGAGCTAATAAACCGCTTTCCATATTTGTTTTCAATCGAAGAAGGACCTAGGGACTTAAAGTGTTAAAAAAATAGTAATTATAGTTTATCTTATAAAATAACCGGTTATATGTTATTTATTTCTAATTGAATTCTTATTTTTTGCATAACAAGAAGTGTGATTCGATTTAGTACATACATAATTCTGTAAATATGTTGTATATATCCATTATATAAATTCAATAACATTTTGTTTGTTTTTATATAAAACCATTTTAATTTCTTTTGCAAATTACAACACAATAAGTATATAGCTATTGCAAAATATTTTAATGGTATGCATGTAGTACCTCGCATATATGTGTGTCGTTAATGTCGTACACTTTGATATTGGTAGATAGACTTCTGTTACTGGTAATGGTTAGTAGACGCAAAGAAATCTATTTTATCGGCCTATGCTAATAAATCTTTTATAGAGAAATTCCGAAAATTTGATAGAATATTTTCCTATAATAACATATACATATACATAAGCAGATGTAAGTTTATTATATTAATATAAAATGGATGTTACATAATATTTACATATATTTTTTTAAAGCTTGTTAACATAAATTACATTCATATTTTTTATGAAAGCATTTCTCTTTTTTTTAAAGTAAACATTATTATAACCTACATGATGGTAATGTTGGGTTAAACGAATTCTAATAAAGAAAAGAGCAGATTTAATAATATTTTTTTAAATCTTGAAAAGTTTATCATTATATTATTGAAATATTAACTTTGTATAATCACATAGTTAAAACTTTGTATTATTTTATAGAAAGTACTTCCAATTTTCAATATTAAAAGCAAGACTTAATTGTTTTCTATTTAATTAAATTAAAAAAACGATTTTAAAAAATGACTGTTTTTACATTTTAAATAATTTGTGTATACTAACTAAATCGGAAATTACCAACATAACACGATACAAAATGATTTATCAAAGACCAGTATTTTATTTCACTTTTAATTTATAATCGAATTTTGTTAATTAATTATTTAATGTTTTCATAAGTAAATAAAAAAGATAAAATGATATGTCTACATATTAATTAATTGAAGGGCTGGATGCCATCAGGAGACTAGCGTTCGAGAACGCGTAGAAAAAAGTATTATCCAAGGAGAAAATTTTGAAAATCGACCGAATTGAAAGTTAAACGATTGATACAATTTTATTACCCAGTTCTTTTATTGCAAAAAACTTTTATCCTCTTTTATTTTCTAATAATTTCAGTACAAAACAATTTTTAACTTTAAACTTAAAAAAAATGTAATGTATTTCTTATTTAAATTTACTGTAACTTCGTATGGTTTAAATATTTTTCCTTCAACTTTAACGTGATATTATTCAACATATTCTACGAGTGTTAAAATATTTAAAACAAAGTTAAACATGTTAGAATCCTATTAAAAATATTTGAAAAAAATATTTTTAAAATCTCCCATTGGTATGTATAAAGAAACACTAAAGTTGTGTTACGTTATGAATTATAAAAACTTTTAGGGATGAAAATGTTCATTGTTATGTTAATTAAGGTTTTTGAAATGTTTAAAACCTTCATTGATAATGGTGAAAAAGTCTGAGCCATTTAAAAATTTCATGCGACTTTGGCGATCATTGTAAGGAATATAGCATTTGCATATGATTATTCGGAGCAAATAAACAGCATGTATCGTTTTTAATTTGTCGTATGTAATAATTTTTTTTTTAATCTAGAACTCGAAAACTGTGCTATAAAAGAGAATGACATTTTTACTGAATATTAGTTTCATATAGAAGTATACCTATTCCTGTAAATTTGCAAGCCTTAAGACTCTTTCTTTACGAAAAAAATTTCATTAGAAAGCATTTTTGGGATAACGCTAACTTGAGTAATATTTGATATAATGCCTTGTAATGTTTAGTGAATATTTGTTAGGTATTGGGTTTTGGCTGAACATATTTAGCCAATTTATTTGATAATATTCTTAGGTATTTGAGAATTATTCAATTAAAAAAATATTTTTTTACTTTGTATGTCGCAACGTCTATAAGATCAATCAATCGTTATGCTATTTTTGTAGTTATTAAGTATTATTATATATGATATTATATAATATTATAAATTCATAGTTGATTTTATGCATTGTGAAGTACAAAAGAATAAAAAATGATGAAAAATATGAATTTTTAATATTTCATTTGTATCTATCTATAACATAACGTACAAAAATTATAATCTTTACACTACAGTAAAAGCAGGAGCACTGTTTAATGGTCAATCCGTATTGCTCCACCTACCTCCGCCAATCACGCGGCAGCGCTTGCTTGACCTAACGTTACTTCTCTTTCTAATTAGGTCAAAACCCTTTTCTGAACAGTGTTTCAGTTGTGATCAGTACTAATACGTTTTATCAGTACCCCCACTTTTACTGTCATTCTACAATGGAATTTTTAAAATAGTATATGTTAGGTAGAAGTAAAGTTTTTAAGTGAGTGCTTAAGTGAGTTTTTAAGTGAGTCCTTTAAGTGAGTTTAAAAAAGTTGCATTTTTGTGTCTTATGTATTTTTTTGCAGTGAAATAAAAATAAATTAATTCAATCTTCTATAGATACACTTGACGTAACATACGTTTGATCTCTGGTATTTAATACAGTCTAACCTTATTGGATAAAATCCTCTTTTCAACTGTTTTTATAAACATTTGATCAACTGTTTGTTATGTCCAGTAGATACGAATCATCCATTTGTGTTATTTTATGTTATCCATGTTTGATTTTTATAATGAAAACGTAACAAATCGAAATATCATTTATTCACCAAGTACGGATGAGTATTACTAAAAATACTCAATCAAATTATCTACATGTATAAATTGTTAAAATTTCAATTTGAACGATTTTCAAAATTTACATCTCGTCAATACTTTTACGCTTAATCGAGCATTATACTCCTTATTGCATCCAACTCTTCGATAATAAAATAATTAAAAAATTCGAATTATTAAGGAGTCACATACATCTTACAATTGTAGTTAAAAAAATATATTTCAAATAGTAACAATTTGGTAAATTATAATATGTTTTCCATGTGTATAATGAAGATTTTCCACCACTTACTAATGCCTATTTCCATTAGACCTCCCAAGCGCATACAACACTTTCAAATAAGAAGTTGATGAAAGAAGTATCTCAATTTGATGATTTTAACTCTTAAATACAGTGATTTTTCGAGAAATTTTCATCGCCACCTTTGAAAGTTATTAACTTTGGCCCAGACTAATATTTTCATCTATTTTTATTTACGTTTAGGTAATTCTTTCTAACATGAAATCTTGCAGAGCTATAAACAGAAGTATAGGCACCATTTTTCTTTACTAAAATAACGCACAATGGAGATCAATTGGTTGATATCTCAAAAATAAGGGCCCATCGGAAAAAACTAAGGGTGCTAGACTTTATTTTTAGATGTCTAAAAAACACCTCTCAAAGTTTCAGCAAATACCGGATTCCAAACTTCTGACACTCCTAGTGAGTGGTGGAAATCTTCATTATATACATAGAAGACATTGCAATTTACCAAATTAATACTAATTGAAGGGCCGGATATAATTAAGGGACTAGCGCTCAAAAACGCGTAAAAGTAATGTTCGAGGAGAGAATTTAGAAAATTGATCAAATTGAAATTTTGACAATTGATCCAAATAGGAAATTCTATTGGGCATCATATTTATCTTCTTTTGTTTTCTGATTATTTAAGAAAAACGCAATTTATAGCTTGAAAAATATTCAATAGATCTTTCTCTTGAACTCGTTGTAACTTCGCGTGGTTTTAATATTTTTATTTAAGCTTTAATAGAATAATCTTCAGCATATTCTACGTGTGTTAAAAAAGTTTTAAAAAATTTCAAACATTTTAGAGTCATGTAGCACATTTTTGCAAATATTACTGTCAAAATCTGCCATTGATAGAATGAATCACAAAAGTTGTGTTACAAAATTGGGAATCCTAAAAACTTTCAGCGAGAAAAATATTCATTATATGTCGAGGAAGTTTATTCAAAAGTTTCAAACCATGATTGATAATGGTGAAAAAGTATGAGGGATTTACAAATTGCATGCGACTTCGGCACGCTCGAAGTAGCCGGCGCGTTTTCTCGTGATCGAGTATTATTCTCTCAACAATAAGGATTTCAATATTTGTATGTTTATTTTAATGTTTTTATTTTACAAATAAATAGTTTAGTACTTAATTATTAAACTAAAATATAAAATAATTATTTATATTATCATTTTTATTGAACAATATGCTTTTAAAATAAGTAAAATTCTAATTACACATACAGAATAAGTAAATAAATGTAAATAATTACAATTTTATAGAACGCATAATTATATGATATCGATGATTAGTAAGAAAAGTATTAAACTATTTGTTTATATAGTAAATATATTGAAATAAACATAATAGAGAGATTAATACTCGAACCCAACAAGACGCGCCGGCTGCTTCGAGCGCGCCGCAGTCGCATGCAATTTGTAAATCGCTCATACTTATCACCATTATCAATCAAGATTTGAAACTTTCTAATAAACTTCCTCGACATATAATGAATATTTTTCTCGCTAAAAGTTTTTAGGATTCGCAATTTTGTAACATAACTTTTGTGATTCATTGTATCAATGGCAGATTTTGACAGTAATATTTTCATATGACTCTATTTACTATATGACTCTAAAATGTTTGACATTTTTTAAAACTATTTTAACACGCGTAGAATATGTTGAAGATTATTCTGTTAAAGCTTGAATAAAAAATATATTAAAACCACGCGAAGTTACAACGAGTTGAAAAGAAAGATGTATTGAATATTTTCCAAGCTATACATTGCATTTTTCTTAAATAATTAGAAAACAAAAGAAGATATGCCCAATAAAATTTCCTATTTGGATCAATTATCAAAATTTCAATTTGTTTAATTGTCTAAAGAGCGCTAATCCCCTTAAAATTGCATCCGGCCCTTCAATTGATATAATTTAATTTTTGCTTATAATAATAATTTTTATTTAATTACAATTTTAAGGTGTATGTGACCCCTTAATAATAATTATGAATTAATCATGAAAAATAACTAAAGTCATATTATTTTAGGATATCCTTTATTTAATGTTATAGTGAATGTGTGAAATCAGTTCACACCTGATTTTTTAAATATCACGCGAGGTTAAAATTCTCATCATCCTCTAGCGAAACTAATTCGAGATAATCATTTAGTCATTTACAACTATTATTATATTTATATGACAAAGAAATCAAAAGTATTAAGTTCACAGGAAACAGTTGTTCCAGTAGGTGGAAGTTAAATTATGTAACATTTATTTAAGCTGACGAGCGATTGAATTGCCAAATTTTGACATGGCCACTAGACATACACAATCGCCATAATACATAATTTTATACACATTACGTCCTTATACAATTTTCTCCTTCCTTGCAGATTTTAATCAAATACTAAAAATTTCACGTATAAATAGGGAAGTTATGTCTGCTTAAATCACTTTAGTCTCGAACACTCCAGTCTGCAACAGCAACAGCAAGTAGCAAATTCAATTGTAAATCATGTTCAAATCAGTGCTTTTTATCGCCCTCTGCATTGTTGTGGTAAGACAAAAACTGGTATAACTGTAAAAACTAGAATAAAATATTTTCTATTAAATTGAAATATAATAGTTATAACTTTTATTCTGTTACCTAATAAGTGTTACTATATACGATATAGTATTTGATTTAGTCTAATTAGGGTAAAGCTCTACTGATTCTTTACTATTCAATAAAAGTCAATAATGTAATAAAAGGAATATTTCAAGACTAGCTAGATGTCCTAATAAAAAAATGAGCAAAATACATTTTGCTCGAATATATTTTTATAGCTTCAAAATATTCCAAAGGTCAGCCTCTCTCAACGTATAGTCTTTAAAAAAATGTTCATTTCTTTGTGCCCTAAACAAACAAAATTCGATTGGGTTTTTGTTATTTTTGTAGGTTACTTCAAGATATAATGAATTATCTATGTAGTGTAAAACAAGGTTTTTACGACTATTTTACGGTTTTTTTGGTCAATTTAATGGAAATATATTTTTATTGATGAAATTAGGGCATACAAAATAAAAAAGCAAGTAAATTATTTTAATTTAAAGTAATAATAAGAAAAAACCGCTGCCAATTTAATGGCACTTAGCTTCCTCAAATCAAAGAAACAGTTCCAGTACGAAATTTTTTGTTTTAATAAATTATTTTAAAATGCTATAACTTTTTTGTTATTAATAGTATATAAAATGTCTCTTTTATTAACGGGTTTTGAGTAATAAACTTGTTGTTTTTTAGTATGTATTTAAAATAAATATCTTTTAAGAAATTATTAATGTGGGACTTAAATTTAAAATTTTATTGTTACTTATTGGAATGTTTGTACGATGTTAATACGAACATTCGTTTCTTAAAAATGATTTGAACGTCTATCTTTGATAACATTTAGATGATTGCTTCTAACATATAAATACAGTGAAAACTAATAGTAGGATGTAATAGGTTTAGCAGAAACCAACTTTAAAATGGTTTCCCTTTATTGCTAAAAAGAAATTTCAATTTGCAGGATAAATACAAAAAATGTTTGGGTTTTTAATGTTAAATTAAATCTACATATTTTATGAATTAACAGTTTAATTGAATGCTGGGAGGGGTATTTGCCCGCGGAGTAGTTGTTTCTGTTGTTCAAATGAATGTAGTAGATTTTTATTAAAGAGTGTATGAAACACTCTAAATACGTAACAATTTGCGAAATAACTTGTCTAAGAAATAGTAAAAAGCTACCTTTTTGGAAAATTGCGGATCAAATACTGCCATTATCTACTCCAGTTATCGTGGGTGAAAGAAAATCAATTTTCTTTTCTAATTATTTTTTCTTCGACTAAAGAAACAGGTCAAGACTAATAAATTTTAATGAATACTCTTCTCCATATTCCTAATCATCTCGATCTTTTCTAAAGAATTTTCCTTTTTTATGTTTGACACATATAACCGTTTGAATAAGAATGACATTTTCGTGTATAACAAAACAAGGGAAATAGCTTATTCAAAATTTCGGGTAGGAAAAGATAGGTAATTTTATGCTTTTTTTAATACATTGTTACTGAATCGATGATATTATTTCTAAGGTATCAAAAAACCCGCAAAACTAAAACTCAAAAATCGAAAAACCGCTAAATAGACAAAAACGAATTGAAAAATGAATACAATTATTTTTGAGCAGCCTTCCTTAAAAAAATAAAAAAAGAGCCCGTATAAATTAATTTAACTGGGTATATTTAGAAATAAGCTGATCCACACACACAAACACGCATACACACACACTCACGCCCCCCCCCCCCCCCACACACACTACATGTATACACATCTCTTCTTCTATGAGACAGCAAAATTTATTTCAAAAAGTTGAAAGGACAGACCCATGGAACATTTTAAAAATTTGCTATTTTTAATGAGAAAAAAGTCTGTTACAACTTATAACATAACAATGTCTGCACTAGTGGAGGTCTAAGAGGGTAAAAACATTTTCTTTTTTTGCATAGAAACTAAACTAAAAGATTCAGAAAAATTACTTTCGAACAACGCCTTTAGAGGAGACCGCCGTTATATATAATATTATATCCCTACTGAAAATGGAAAAAGTAATGAAACGTAAACAAACTTAATAAACCTTAAGAAACTATTAGATAACGGACATTTTTACATTTTTTTACGTTTTTATGCGTATTTTTATATTTTAATGTTTTTTTTGCGATTTATTACGTTTCGTAATTTTGTGAAAAAAATATAGCTTGAATTTTTCACCGATAACTGGCGAGGCATATACAAACCAATTCATGTGTACAAAATAGAAGTTTTCAGTTACTTAAGGGAGATCCCTTCCCATTTTTGATAAAATTGCCCCTTGCTTTTGACTTTTTAAAAATTTTTACACATGTTTATATAACTAAAAATTAAAGTTTTTTGAAAAATTTCTGCGTACTTTACCATATATATATATTGATATACAATGAAATATTCATGATATTTTGAGTCAAAATGAGGTAGATTGCCAACGTTCCTGGTGCACACAGAATTTTGTATACAGTCTAGAAAAATTCCTACTTACTTTTTATACCATTTTGAAACTAAATTGTACATTATATTTCTCATCAAAATTGAATAGAAGTAACCATAATTAAAAATGAGATGATTTTATTTAAATAAAAAAGAACAGTGTTCTTACGTAATTTATTCGCCCAGAGCATGATCGGTGGCGCCCTCCAAAAGTTGGAAACTCGGGTAGTATACTCTACATATATATATATATATATATATATATATATATATATATATATATATATATATATATATATATATATATATATATATATATATATATATATATATATATATATATATATATATATATATATATATATATATATATATATATATATATATATATATATATATATATATATATATATATATATATATATATATATATATATATATATATATATATATATATATATATATATATATATATATATATATATATATATATATATATATATATATATATATATATATATATATATATATATATATATATATATATTGTATATATAGTAATGTTTTACGGTTACACTTCTATTTCCATTTTCTGTCATCTCGTGCGCTGCGATAGTTTCTTTTATCCCCTCCAAGCAGATGCTCATAGCGAATAGCTATTTTTATAAATAATTATTTTTCATTTGATTTAGATCAATACACAGCATCTTGTCAATGCACAAATTTCTTCACAATGCTAAAAGGAATATGTCAAATTAATTTTAAAAAGTTTCGACAAAAGCTAATGCACCTGGAATGTTTTAAATAAAGAAAAACAAAAACTGTAGAAAAATCAGTTTTTCTTAAAAAACTATTTGCCTTAATGTATAATCGTACTTTTAAATGTTATTTTGAAACTGAAAATTTGATGAAAATAAAAATGCGATGCGTTTCTGTGTTAAGAAAGGTTTGAAGAATCGTAAAAAGAAATAGAAAAATCCATTTATTGGTCCAAAAATGGTAGGGATCACCCTTAAAAAGTGTTGGCACTTAGAAAATATCTTTTTGGAATATTTTACACTAATGGAAGTATTTATAGTTAGCGGCATTTTTAGTGTGAAAATGTAATCTAAAGTAATAAAACGTAATGAAAAGTAAGAATATGTATAAAATATAATATATAAAATGTCCAAAATCCAACAGTTTTTTTACGTTTTTACACGTTTTCTTACACTGTTATACGTTTTCTACGGTTTCTTCCACATCTTTACGTTTTTTTACGTTTTACTATATTTTATAATTTCCTTAGTGGATTGATGATCAGCGATTAAAAGTAAAATAATATTTTAGCTTGCCGAATGTAAGCCGACAGAAGACAGCAGTTTATTCAACAATGAAAATCACCGAGTAAGTTTTAAAAATCAAAAATATTTTATAAACTCATAAAAAAGAAGTTTTTTATGTTTAACTCAGGTCTGTTCCTTTACAGGAGCCTTGAAAGCATAAATATGTGTTAACTATAAATGTGTAGTAAATGGAAAAATAGTTAGTCCCTTTGCACTCATAGATTTAATAAATGAAACAATATTATGCATTCAAAGAATTATAGATTGATTTGTATCCCCGAGTAATTACAGAAGATGTGCGCTCAACGCATGATTTTTACGTGATCCTTAGAAAACAATCATTAGAATGTTGTAATATGTTCAGGTGTCAAATTGCGATAATAAGAATTTTTGTTTACTGTGCGTAGATGCTATATCAATTGGTCCTAATAAAAAATATGTATCTCGCGAGCTGTATTTATAAAATACGTAGTTTTTTTGTTATCTTTTACCACGTTTTAACACTCAAAAGTGAAAATAGTTATAACATTGATTAAAATCGTACACTTAATATCATAAAGATAATAATCGTACATTTATGAGTATTAATGAATAACTGGAAGTTATATTCTAAACTGTCTTGTAAAAGTATTATGACTTAAAAGTTGGTGCACCAAATAACGTATAAAAGAAAGTTGGGTATGTCTTTTACAATTTGAGATAACGAGATACGTGTTTCTTATTTGGACTTATCGATATGTGATATAACTATTGAGAATTTTACATTCTGAATACTGAGAAAAGTATTTCTTTAAGGAAGTTCAGGAGTTACAAAAAATACAGAGAACTTAATAAAATTAAAAACTATAATTGTTTAGAGTATCTTAAAGTTTACTAAATTTTTTCAATATTTATACCGCACATATATTGAAGATATTTTAATTAGAAGTTTACCCGTTATACATGTGCTCTTAAAAGACTCGAGTCATAAAAATAGATTGATATAGGGTGCGATGTGTGTAAAAATGCAGAGGCAATAATGAAAAACTACATACTTATTAAGTGAATATTTAGAAAGCTGCATGCAAAGTTTTAACCCGTATTACCGCATTTAATTCAGAGAAATAAACGACAACTTAAACAAATACTCAAGCTTGTTAGCTACGCCAGGTGTAGTGCGCGGGGAAAGGGGGATTTCTCTCTCTTCACCGTATTCAGATAATAGTACATTATGCATCAAGGGAGTAAAGTGGGCAATGTACGCACCGTGTGACGTTGCCGACCGAGCGAAGCGAGGTCGGCATTTGACACAGTGCATGCTTGCCTACTGTACTCAAGAGGTGCGTATACTACTTTTCACCACACCCCCGTAAAGAAATGACTGTACGCATCTCAGCAGGCCGTACAGTACCCCATGCTCTGCCTAGAAGTAAAGTGACTTGTGTACGCGCGACGCGCTGTTTTACCGCTCGAGACGCAGTCGAGAGCGGAAAAAGGCGCATCGCGCATGCGCAAGTCACTTTATTCCCTAGGCAGTCCATGCGGTACTGTACGGCCTGCTGAGAGGGCGTACAGTCAGCACTTTACGCGCAGTGTGGTGAAAAAATATTAATACAACTCAACAAAAAGTAACATAGATATCTTAACTGTTAAAAAATAATATTTGGTAGTCCATTGGAGTAAGATTAGATAACAAACATTTGAAAATTATTACGCTTATTCGTCGTATAACTGTATTTCTACTACTATGTAAAATTTTATTTTATCCTTAACGTAACTACATTTAGATGTATAAAAGTATAATAGCTGTCTAATTCGGTATTTACCTCCTGCTTTATGATTCACCAATTCCAATCTCTGTTTGTTAACTATAAAAAATATGAATTTAACTGCATTTAAAACTTTGCAAGTTATCAGTTAATGCAATGGCTTGACTCAAATGAATGCTTGTTCCAGTGTATTTATTTTTAAGGATCACGACAAAATAATGTAATGATATTGTGTAATAATACTAATAATCGTGTGTTGAGCTCGCTTCCTCGGTAATTACTGATGGAAATGTGTAGGGTGTTGGGAGGTAAAACCAAATACCTCCCATGCTTATATACAGGATATGTTTTATCTCCAACGATTTAGTCAACGTATATGTAAAGATTTGACTTAAAGATTCTTATTTTTTATTTACTTGAGTACTTTTTACACTTTTAATAGGTGGCGAGATCCCCACAGCACGCCCAAAATGCTATGAAACTAGCTGGACAAATGGCAAACGAAGGAATACAAGCAGCTAACAAAGGAGTAAATGTTCTATCTACTGCGATGCAACAGGGAATAAGTGCTGGAACATCAATTGCTGCAGAAGTAAGTATATTTTAATAATTTCAATAATTTACTGAAAACATACTTTCGAACCACTTTAGAATGCCGTGCATTTGATTCTTTTTAATAATAAAAAAATTGTAATACACTATTCCTTTGGGCTGAACTTAATAAATAAATCTTAAAGTATGTATTATTAATATGTGACTTACATACATAGTAACTATTTGAATGTTTCTTTTCAGGTTGCAAAATCCGCTACTTCAATTATATAAAGCAACATGTATTAAATTTCAACAACAAATTGTATTAATTTCCTGTGACATAAAAAGCATGCAGTATCTATGTTCACCTGTTTTTATACAGTATGTTAATAATATTAGCAGTATAATAAAGCACACTATGTATCAGTATTGAGTATACATTTGTAACTAATTTCCTCAATAATTAATTTTATCGATAAGTTAATATTTACCTTGAACTATTTTAACACGTTTTATTACAATGATCAAATCAATTACATATGTAATAATTAGATGAATGCAATATTTGTTATTTTTTAGATTTACGACTTTAAATTCACAAAAAAAATTATAATTTAATTTATGATTTGAAGAAAGAATCAATTTTTAAGTTAGTTAATTTATGATAGTAATGAGTCTAACAGCACCTATGTAGAGGGTTAACATTTTAATATCTTTATAATTAAATAATTACAACATTTACAGTATCTCGTACACTCTATGATTAATTTGGTTCTTTCTCGTGAGTACATCTTAAATATTAAAATTTATACAATAATTTTTTTACATGTTATAATCTGAGAAACGTTATAATATGAAAAAAGGGTAGTTTAAGTAATAACTTAATTTTTTCATGAAAATTTCAATATTACAAAATTATATAACGTGTTAACTAAAAAATGATTTGACAAAATGTTCGAATATTTATTTTTTATCCGACTATAATTTTGAAGGTCCCATTTTGTTCCTTGTAAGATTTTAGGGTAACCTAATAGTATATAAAGTGAAAAATAATTAATACTTGTAAAGTTACATCCAATAGATTACAGTTATATACGAACTTACAAAAAACACGTATACGAACTTATAAACAATTGGCTGTAACTTTGAAGGTTTTATATTAATTATTTTTCAATTTTCAAAATCGAATAAAATAAAGAAAAGATTTGAACAGTTTGCCAAATCATTCTCTACTTGACGCAATATCTAATTTTACAGTATCGAAATTTTCATGAAAAACATTTGTTGTTACTTTAGCTACTCTTCTTTCATGTTATATAGTTTCTCATATTGTAATATGTAAACCAATTATTTGTATACATTTTTATATTTAAGGTCGATTCTCGTGAAAGAATCAAAAGCTTTATCGTTCTGTATATTCTTTGGATATTTATTAACAATTAATTAATGAATCTTATACACCGGATTTTTATCTTAAAGATGATAGAAGAAAGAAAGAACAAAAATTATTATTTTAAAATTGAAAAAAAAACATTAAAATGAAAAATATTAATTATTTCAAGACTAAATTTACTTCACTAAAAAATAAATTTATTGGTAAACTACAAAAATATAATCATTAGGTAGTTTTATTTTAGTGAAATAGTAAAACCCACATTTTCTTTGTGTGAACGTTTTATTTCAATTACAATAATAATAGTAATAATAATCGTAATAATCATCACCATTTTTACAATAATAGTCATGAACATGCTTTTACACGTCAAATACCGTGTTAAGGTGTATGTGAATGTATACAATTGTATACAATTTGTTTCTTGCGCTTTGCACGAGTGACCCTTCGTCGTTTTCTTTACATTTTGCAAATTATCTTACTGCACATATCTTCTTCTTGACATATGTTAAAATGCACGCTAACTTATTAAATCTGTGTAGTTGCTGCAAAAACAGTTTGTTTAACTACATGAAATGCGTACGAACGAATGACACTTTATGTACAATTTTTATAGTGTTTTACGAATAACAAACGTAATGTCCTTAACGTTGCGTTTATATTCAAGTTTCAGTGAATTTGTATTTTAGTCGTTTACGATATTATTTTATGGGTATAGTTGATGATTTGCGCTTTTTCTTTCTTTCGATTTATCGTACTTTTTACATTTTTTTGGTCAGACATTAAAGAAGTTTTTCATTTCATTTCTTAAAGTTTAGAAAATGACTTGTCGCACAATCTTGCAGAATTTCTTAGAGATTTGCATTTAAGCGAAATTTAGTTTTGCAAGATAGAACTTTATAATAATGTGTTTAAGAATGTAGGAATCAGAATTAGAGTCTTTCCATCGTTACGTCTTGTTGAAAAAATAAAACCTAACATTTCGCTACGTTAGATTCAGCTACATTTTAAAAATTTGGTATTTACTTATCTTTTTTTTTTGCAAATTGTATTACTAAACTCTAAAATCGAGAGCTACTTGTTTTTATTTTTATTCCTACGTTAAATTTTCTATTACTTTTACATAAGTCCGTATTTACGGACAAGCTTCGTTTCCGCTTCGAAGGAGTAGATTTTGAAAATTTTTTCTCTTTTAAACTTTGTGGGGAAACAAGTTTCTTTGTATAAATAAGCTCGATTTCAACATCAAAGAAGCTATTAGCGAGCGATCAAACGCACGCTACTTAGTATAATTACAGTGTCCCTTTTATCGTGGGTAGCGAAGCGAATGATTTTCAATTGAATTGATCATCCACTTGTGCGCAATTAAATAATTGCTGTAATGACTTCAATTAATTATTTTACTACCTACTATGTTTATCAACTATCTCATTACGTCATTTGCAATCGTTAATGTATAACATATGTTTTATTTATAGACTGACAGTCATTAAATGTTAATGTTTTGTTACCTAATTTAGTTAAAAATGATTTATTAGTTTCACGTAAAATAATTTGTGGCAGAGTAAATAGTACCGATATGTTGCATGTTGAACACTATAAAAATGATTAATTTATGTGAATATGTTATATTTTTAGTTAACACTTTCATAAGTCAAAAAAAGTATAGTATATAGAGTTAATTTACTAAAATAATTATTAAATTGAATAAAAGTTTCATTGGTTTCAATAAGCTTATATTAATGATTTTTGAGCGTTCTTTTAAATAATTTCACATATTTCACATATTTTGCATATCGGTTATGTCATTTAATTGTATTTAATTATTATTATCAATAGCAGATATTTCATTTTAAAAATTCATTAATTATTTAATATAAAAATAAAATAGTGTCCAAAACGAGTATCTACACTATATATTTTAAATAATTGTACAAATAGTAATAAAGTAATACAAATTAAGTAAAATAAACGAAACGTTAGTTAATAACATGAAACATTATTTGTACTATAGTATAATATATTCTTTAAAAACAACCGTGGTTTTCAATTGAAACCAATCTAAGATATTATGCATCTCTCGGAACTTAAAATATTAAAATACTGAATTTAAAATATTTAATGGATCCATTATTAGATAAAAATATTTTGCCTTTTGGTATACTGCACTTGTACACACATACTTGCTGAAATAGGTAAACACTTTAGCTGCAGTGATTTTACTATAGTCCAGCTATAATTTTTCTTTAACAAGCATGGTGTAACGCCCACCTTCTGTAGCAATCAGCATTCGTAACAATTGTTCCTAATAAAGTCTTTAGCAATCACACTAAATCGTATCTATACATTTAGTAATAGTACTAACTTAAAAAAAAGTAATAAAAGTGAGAAAGATCTCATTGTTATATTTATGCAGTTTTTTGGTATTAAACATTCAAAAGTTTTTCTATAATAAAATCTGGTCAAATATTAAAAATTTGGTCTTATGCTTTAATAAAAAAAATTCAAAGATGGTGTGGCTTTTAGATAAAACTCAATTAAAGATCACCGTAAAAAATATATTTAATTTAAATTTTTAACACTGTTTCTATTAGTTTTCATCATATAAACCCTTTGATGTTGGATTCGAGCATTAAAATAGTGTCCGATTTTTTTGAAACTGTCAATCTTTAATCTCATTGGTAGTTAAATCGATCGATGCTGCAACGACTGCTTTGTTTTGTATTGTTTGTTTTTCGTTCGTTATTCAACACATAAAGCGGTAAGGCATTGTTCAGATATGTCAGCTGAAATCTCTGGCTATTCGGACACTGCGCGTATTTCGAAAGCCGCTTATAAAAATATTTGTTTCTCGGGAGCCTCAAAAAGGTTCGCTTTGAAAAAAAGTTTAGCTTATTATATCTGTTCTCTTTTTTTTTGGCGACCTGGAAAATAATTTCGACAGAAACTCTGCACTGCGCTTTCAACGACAGGAAATCATCTATATAACGGTAAAAATACAAATGTAGGTATATACGACGAGACATTCGTTACATGCAAATGGATTTGCGTTGAAGAAGAAAATAGACTTTTAACGCTTTTGCGTATAATTCGATGCACTGAGTTTCTGCCGACATCGATTCTCCGTAGAATTTACAAGTTATATTTTTTGTTTCGCATATTCTCACATTTTATATTTTGGCCATCGTACACGTCCAGCGAACGTCGTTACTTCTGAACCTTCACACAGTATTTTTTTTGCTTTTAGAGACCTCGAAGATAAGATCGCTTGATCAAATAATTTTTAGCTCGCATGTCATCGATAAATTGTTTTTTTGTTTTGTAAAAATCGGTCTAGATTTTGGTCTTTCTTATGTGCTACGACATCATTCGCTGAAAGCAGTGCATTATTTCATTTTTTTTTCATGCCATTGTTAATTTGAATCCGTTATTGTGCGTGCTACGAAAACGAGGAAAATGCTTCACGCTCATGAATAGATTTCCATGCCCAATTTCTTCTACCATTTATGTTAGTCCAGTAATTCGAATTATTTTGATAATTTACATAAATGCATTTTGAATATTTTTCTTTTTAAAGTTCATGTCATAGATATATCTAATAACTTACGCCCTATTATAATATTTAACACTTTGTAAATAAAATAAACGATTCTATATACAAACGGGTTTGAACAACAAATTGATAACAGAACTTAAATACTTTATTAATAAATTATATTATTTTCTTCAACCGACTTTTGTTTTCATATTAAATTATATCACATTTTAAGCCTTAATAAACAATCATTTATTACACAATAGACCGTATCTATTCCTTCAATATTCTCGTATAAATAAAGCTTAATCTATATAACATGTTTTAAATAACTTTTTAACAAAACAGAAAACAATTAATTTTTTTATAACTTTTTTAGTTTGCGACATTTCTAAAAAACAAATAATTTTTTAATAACGGGCACGGAAATGCTTAATGGTTCCTCCATTCAATGTCAAATTTTCCGCCACGCCATTATTATTTTCTCTTTTTTCATTCTATACATTCATACGCAATGCTTCTTTCAAATCGGTTACTCCGTTCAATACTCTCGCCGACGATTACGCGTCATTACTAGCTATTTTGGCACATTAACGATCAACGCAACAGATTTTTTCGCTATTTTTTGTTGTCATTCATGACGTTATTAGAAAAGTTTTTAAACCAGCTGCGTGTAAAAAAATCAACGCGTTTTGTATGGCGAAGGTATAGGCGTAATACGTCTTCGCGCAAATTTGAGGGATTCATTGAATATCATTTGTAGTCATGTGCGCTTACATTTGTTAGATAAAAAATAATTGTGAATTCATTTTTATCTTGCGATCGTTTGCTTGAAAGAAAAACTTTTCGAATAACATTTTGTCGGGCATATATAAGTGAACTTTTTATATTTCCTTATTATATCGACTCATATGTGATGTTAGAACTTTTGAACATATCCGTTATATAACCTTAGAGTAATCGAGATTTTTTCCCGGTGAGAGCTAGTGCAACTTGCAAATTTGGTATTACAGCTGTTTTCGCTTTTTTTCTTTATTTCACCGTTTAAGTTATAGTACATTTATGTATACAATATAATTTATAAGCCTCAACAATTCCAATAATAAGTCTATAGCATCGATCGAGGAACAAAAACGAGTTTAAGTCGTCTTTCGAGATCAAGTGCAGCGACATTAACTTTTTTCTACATTTTTCGCATACTACTGACAGACAACAAGGAAACTCGTTTCTATCCCTCGAATACGATCCCTTTTCTTTCGATATAACACAACATTAGTCAACAGTGAGTGCGTCGATTCTTATTTATAATATCTCCTAGGATTATCAGTACCTCTCACTTCTCGATTAACAAAATAAAAAGTGTATCTCGCAACGAGAAGAATAATCATCCCCTTCTTCTCTTGTTTAAAACTATACACATAGTCTTTCGGCAAATACATACATATATATATATACCCTCCGTCACGTGTCTCGTAGCCAGCAGTACTCGATCTTTAGCGCTCGTTGCTTGCTTTTTGCGCGAGCGCGCACGGTCCACAAAGTCTCTGATTACTTTGGCACAGAAAACTCCTTTTGTCGCGTGTCTCTTCTCTGTACTGATCACTTAGCGCGCGTGCGCGACTCGAAGGTTTTCTTCTTCTTATCCACCTTCTTCATCATCTCCGTCTTCTCTATACTATAACAAACTCGTATACGTCAGCCCCGATCCTCGTGTATACGCGTGGAGGACCGGTATCCGACGCTCCGCAGTGTTAAACGCGCACTCGCGAGCTCGTGGAAAATCTCCCGAGGAATGTCTTTTACAGTTTCGTAATTGATTCGCTTTGTACGCCTGTGTACGAGGATAATAAAGCATGAGTTCGTGTGTACGTGGGCAAACGTGTGCAAGGATCGCTGTATTATTGCATCCCACCACCGCGGCCAGGCTGCTCGAGTGACTAGTCGAATGTGCGCCGGTCCATGTGAGAGGGCGATTGTGTCGTGCGCGTAGCTTTGTGTCCGATAGACGAATATTTCGGAGCGAAGAGGACTGCGGCTCGCTCGCGCTGCTGCAGCTCGCCTGGAAAAGATAAATAGTAAGTGGTGTGTGAGCGCTTATTGCTTTTTGTGCGCCTCCGCTGGTTTGTTGAATAAGCGAGGAATGTGAAATTATGACAAGCGCGTTCGAGAAAAGTATAACTGTAATGTTTGTACAATGTGTCGTTTGAATAAATGATGCAGTTACTTCGTCGAGAGCTCGGAGCTTCAAAGAAAAACCGTTTAAAAAAGGCTTGTATTGTCTTTAGTTACGTTTCGTTGCGTGTTGTAATTATTATATAAACATTTTTATAATAAGAAAAATCATCTATGATCAAAATGTAATACTTTGGACGCTTTCAAAAATGTATCGTTAAGGAGATGTGAAAGTGAACTAATAATCCCCACCTTACCGGCATCACAATTATACTTTTTTCTTTGCAACGAATAAATATTTCTAAAGAAACGCCATACTATGCACTCCTTATTTTTACCAGGAACATTCAGTTAAATTTTCAAAAGCTTTCATTATTAACTCTCAGAGAAAAATGCGTCAGAAAATATACAATTATAGTTAAATTTTCAAACGCATTTTTCTCCGATAGTTGATAATGAAAGTTTCTGAAAATGTAACTGAAGGTTCCTGGTAAGAATACGGAGGGAACAGTATGGCGTTTCTTTAGAAATATTTATTCATTGCAGAGAAAATAAATGTGATGCCGGTAAGGTAGGGATTATTAATTCAATTCACATCTCCTTAATCAACTATTAATTATAATTTTTATAAATTTGTACACGTTATTTTCAAATAAATAATATTCTTATTAACAAAATAATAAGCAATATCAACATGATTAACGTACTTTCATATAGTGAAATTTAAGTTTAAAAAATTTTCTTTAAAAAATAGATATCTCATGTAACGCGGAAATGACAGTCAACATTAATTTATTTGATGTCTTAATTAAGTACCCATGAAGAAAATAGTATCGTAAATATGATAGGCAGACATAAAAAATAACTGTAAGTATTACTAGTGCAAGTCATTTAAATACAGTTGCTCTTAACATCTATAAAAACATTCATCATGGAATATTACAAATAGAAGGTTAAATTTAAGACATAGATTACTAGCTTTTAACAATTTTTAAAGAATTATTATATGACTCCGTGCATATACTAAAAAAAGACGCATACCCTTTAATTATAATTTATTGATTACTAAACAAAGCAAAATGTGTGTATTTAATGAATTATTGTTGTCTACATTTTAGACAGCTTGCACGTTATAAAAAATAATCACACAGGGGATTGGAGTCGACGGGCCTCGTTGTCAAAGGCACTAATCTATCCAGAATACAAAATAAAAATTCGTAAGTGTCTGGGCGGCAGGCGTATCGGGGCATTTATCGCGCGAAGCAGAGCATGAAAAAAAGCGAACCTCCGTCGAAGGCTCGCTCGGGCGGATTTAGGTCCTTCGTCCGCTGCGATATTCGGCTCTCGGGCGCTCGTCGTCCGACCATCGGCCTCTCGCCGGCGACTCGAGCTATGGTGGCTCTGGCTCGGAGGTGGGAGATTCCTGCTACGCCTCCAAAAATATGAGCGCCGTAGGCTTCGGCTCGAGGTTGCTCTTCTTCGCCTCGACGACTAGGAACTCAATCTCGTTGCGGTCCCTACGCGCGAACGACTCCGCTATTAACCTCGCCACTTCCTGATGATGAAGTCCTGCGGAGCGAAATATCATTTACAATCGCTGGCGCACCGTTATCGCGCGTGTACATAAAGCTTTCATTGTGCAGTGCACTTGGGATGCACTTTTCTGTCGAGTCTATATTATATACAGTTATATTGGCACACAGAGCTGCATTATCATTAATGAAAGTAATTTTATTTTTTAGAGGTTATTTATTTTCAACCATTGAAGAAAACAGTATTGAGATTTATAAATCCTTGTTTGGTTTTTTATGATAAATAAATTAAAGAATGACAGTTTCAAGATTAATCATAAACAATTACTTAAGCTAAATAGAAATAAAAGTCAAAATAAACTCAAGGACTCTCAATATAATTATTTCCTTAAAAATACAATTACATTCAATGAATTTCAATAGAGGCGTTTTAAGGACGTTCTGGTAAAACATTTTTGTCAAGGTTTTACTTATTTAAATATAGCTAACATTTATGAAACGCATTGCTAGTGTTCTTATATAGTAAACCATTTAAATATGTATTAAAAAGTTTTATGTCAAAAGCGCTAAAAGATGTTAATCTTCTAAATAGAATTTGTTACTAATAATTTTGTACATTTTAATACAAAATGTACATGAATGAACCAAGTTACACGTGTTTTAAATATGAATGTTATACAAATATATACAATAAAATTTAAGATCCCATTTTATTTTATACAGAAACAAGAAAGCTACGGAGTAAGTCGAAAATCCTTTAATGAAGGTTGATAGTCTTTTAACCTTGATTGAAGGATTTGAGCCCAGCCTTTAAACCTTATTTAATCCTTTTATGGCTTTCGACTCTTATTGCTTTTGCAGTTTTTATTGCATCATAGTAACGAAAATGGTGGCAGGAAAATTGATAACACAATAGACTCTCGTTATATCGCCCGGCAATATATGAAAAGAATAGTGTAATATTTAATAAAAAATATCTATTTTCAAGTAAGTTTCAGTTGAATTATAACTTACTGTCTCTCAAAACTGTATTTCAACTGAAAAACAATTTGTTTTGTTTGTACCTTAGCTCCACTGATTCAACTATATTTTTACTCGCGTTTGAGCGCTCGGCGACTTATCCGATCTGGATCCTCAATCATGGATTCATTAAGTTAGAAAATATTGAATTATATCAGTGCATAGAGTTTTGATTGTAATTGTTTGTCAGGTATCAAGAGTTATTTTGAACCCTCTAGTTCCGAATGGTATCCATAGGGTGCATACCTATTTTTTTCGTTTTCAATACATTTTTTAAGTTAAAAGCTTTAAATTCTGTAAACTAAGTGTATGGATCAGATTATAGTGGACCATTTCCGATTGCATAATGGGATTATTAATAATTTTTGAAAGCATCAAAACCGAGAATACTCAAAAAATTTTAAAAAAACATTGTATAAAACACTTATTTAATGACCAAATATCAACACTGATTTTTTTCAGAATTTTAGTAAGACATATACCATTGTATCCTCAACGCGCTACTTGTTTATTTATCAAAGTTTTTTTATGAAATGATCACATCGTATCCAAAATCGTCCCAAAAGTTACATAAATAAATCGACCAAAGGTCACTAAAATAAGGGTTATATTGTCAGACTACTCTAAGATGTAAGACTATTGCAGTTCTATGCTCCTCTAAAGTCCAGCTCGATCATAAGTGTAAAAGAGTAATGAGTTTTGTATAATAAATAAACATTTAATTGTTTAAGACTGAGAAGATCGAGTTTATTTTATCATAATTACATTAACACGAGTAAACGAGATATCATTTAGAAATTACAATTGTATAATCTTGTTAAAATAAGCTATATAATGTTTGTATTCCTATAATTGTATAAAATATATATTTTAAGATCAATTGAGTTGAATAATAAAAAATATAAATTAAAAAAAACTCTTTTTTCCATTGATGTCACGCAGAATCACATCAAACTTTACGTCACAATTTCTTCTCGTACGTACCTTCGACCTTGTGACCGTCGACCTCCAGGATCAGTTGGCCAACTTCCAGACCGCCGGCATCGTAAGCTGCACCATTATCCTGTTTGCAAAGAAAAACGTCAATGGCAATGAGTTACGACGTCCTCGAGGGTTTTTCGATTTGAGAGCTGTACAATGCGAATAAAATTTAATGAAAATTCAAGGACGAAACAGATAAAAGCCAGGAAAAAAGTTTTTGTGGGTGTAGCGGGCGTCGGGGTTGCTAAACTCAAAAGAAAGGTATTGTAACTTCTACCAAAGTTCGTTCTAAAACCGATACTCGGAATTTCAGAAAATGTCATGATGATAATATTTTTATAGGAAAATGGAAGCCAGTTATAAAAATATAATCGAAACAATAATTAGAAAATTGTTCACTTTTTTACGATTCAGTTCTTTTAGTGGCACATCATTTTTAAGGAACATATAAAATATAAAAGTACATAAAACTTATGGTTAATTAAATCATAAACTATTATTGTAGATTGTTCTTAAAAAAATACTTAAAAAAGGTACAGATGAAACTTTTTATACTTGATTACTTATTCGGCTATCCATAAAAATTTAGGTAATTGTGTAAAAGGATTGATTTTAATCACTGAAATCTCAAATATATATACAGAACTTTTTGTTGTATTTTGTTGCAATATTGGACGTAAAAATGATTTGGGCAAGAGATAATACGAAAAATCGATGAACTAATGATTAACAGATGGTTTAAAATAATAATATTCGTTCCACGAATTTGCATAATTTAGTCATTTTCAAAATTTAATACCCAACGTAAAGCGAATATTATTCGCGTATCGCAGGCCACCTGAAGAGGACACCTCGCGCAACGTGGCGTAACAGAAGGAAGCACCGTTTTAGGCGCGGATCACCGGGAAAGACAGAAAGAAAGAGAAAGAGAAAGAGAAAGAGAGAGAGACGGGAAGGGGGGGGGGGGGGGCTGGAAGGGAGACAGAGACCGGTCGCGTCCTCTGCGTCGATCTAGACCGTGCGAAAGTCTTTGGGCGAGGCTCCTCCTTTATTCCCGTGCTCGAGCCTTCGCGTGTCCCATTCATCTTGCGCGATCGTGGACGACGTCGCTTCTTTTTTTCCTTCTTTTCTGTTTCGCCTCGTTATCCCGGAAATCGAGAGGCTCGACTTGCACACACACGTGCGCATATACATACATACATTGACTCGATGAAAAATCGACTCTGCATCACGCTTCGTTGGCGTTATTGTTTCTTTCTTTTTTCTCCACGGAGGTCAATCTACACCATAAGCTGTGCGATGATCGACGCTTTTCAAGCAATGACGCAGCGCGAATTCGCGCTTCGGTGCGTCGACCTTTAGGATTTGCTTTGAGGGAGCGGAAAACTTTTTTTTTTGATATATTTTTTTATATTCCACTTTAAGTTCGATTATGTGTTGGTATTGATACTTATGTTTCAGTGGATTACATAAAAAGTTATGAAACTTCTTGTCCTTTTTGTACGCGATTTTTTAACTGTTAATTTTTTAGTAATCTCTTCATATTTAAGATCCGTCATTAAATTAATTACCAACTGAAAAATATCAGGTATATCAATAAAATATTAAACTGACATAAAATAATATTATTTATTCTAGGGGCCTGCGGCGGCTCAGTCGGTAGAGTGTCGGATTCCCACGCCGGTGACCCGGGTTCGAATCCTAGTCTCTGCCGATTGATACAAGCACCTCTGTAAAAATTACATGTGCTTTGTTTACAAACACACCGCAGACCCCCGTCGTCGATTAGCACCACATGGAAGCACAAACATGGCGACGTTAAATAATAATAAAAAAAAAAAAAAAATTATTTATTCTGGCTACTGTAATAATAATAATAATAATAATAATAATAATTAATATAATAAAAATCTATGAGTCAGGATTTTTGGATAGTTACATTTACAAGCAAAGTGCAAAGTGATCAATGGACATCCTCCGGGAAACAGATTTTAATCAGGCTTTGGGAGATAGTATCTAGTGTCCAAAAACGAAGCATCATGCTCGTCAGTTATTCCAATGGGACTTTATTGCATAAATATAAGCTATTTTACTCCGAAAAGTATATATATATATATATATATATATATATATATATATATATATATATATATATATATATATATATATATATATATATATATATATATATATATATATATATACGAGTGGACAAAAAGAGCATTAGCTTTGTTTTCAAGTTATTAACGAAGGTTACGGTATTGAACATGGCCCCTGAACCCAACATGGCCCACTTGGCTATTCTACCTATTACGCGATTTAGGCTGTAAATAGTTTATGCATTATGTACATCATGTCAGTGGAAGCTATTTCATCTGAAAATTTTTCACAGTAGCAAAAGGGGACCAACCTGTAGTGCATTTTATCTTACAACCGCTAAAGTGAATTCGTCACTATACTTTGAGTATGTCATTATATTTACTGTAATATTAAATAAAGAAGTTGGTTGAAGTCGACACTGCCCTAAATGTCACTGTCGACACTGCCCTGGATATTACTACGTATCGTCAGCTTTGCAGTAGCATAGTTTATTTTATCATCCGACTACGTACCTTTTTAGTATAAGAGGAGATGTGTGTACACACTCATTTTATCCAATAAAGCCCACGTAATATAAAGCATACAAGATTTGTATCTAATTACCAGCCCTATATCCTCAAAAATTCGCGTGGATCTTACTACGATCGACAGCAATGATTGTGTCTGCCTAGGATGCCTATTTAAATTAATGAAATATATTACTTGTAACATTTATCTATATCATTTCATTATTTTTAATCCCTTTTGATATACATCCATTCGCTTTGTATTAGTGATTAATGAATTAAAAATAATGGGGGGCCATATTGGGTATTCGTGAAACCCAATATGTCCCACTAACGATTTAATTTTAAAACTCTATAGAATTACCGCATATAATGCATATTTTTAAATAAAAAAATCTTATGTTAGTTTTTATGCTATATTTTGATATCTAACCAACCTGAATAAAATTCTTTTAATACATCAACAATGGTAAATGCTCAAAGTTTAGGTGGGTCAGATTCGGTACACTCACTTTATCAAAGAATGTTAATCTTGTAAGGTATATACTTTCCTTGTTAATGGCAATACATTCAGAGATCGAATGCTCGATGTGAAGTATGTATAATAATTGCACGTTTTTTCAGAAAAGTGGATTAGAGCATTATTATAAAAACTTTTTTTAAATTTATTTATTTTTTAACTTGGCCTAAATCAGTACTAAAGCTATAGTTTTTACGTAAAATACTTTCTTCGTAATAAAATAAATATCTCCTACCTATTATGATTATTTTAAGATTTTAATTTTTACATATTAAAACTTTTTAAAATTTTATATATTTTTTAACATTTCTTGGTCAAAGAATATAAAATATTTTCAGAAAAAAGTATTATTGCACTTTTAAGATCACTACATTTTTGTGAATTAAAACTTTGTATGTTTAACAAAAAAAAATACGTTTATACGTGTACTGCATTATAATCAGGCTTTGATATTCATAATTTAATAAATGTTGAAATATTCAAACAACTAACAGTACGGTTCAATGGATGATGGTATCATAGATCAAAGGTGCTTCATAAAATATTTAAAAATGGCATTAAACCGTACGGTGATATTATGTCATGAAAAATTGGTATTCAGTATCTAAAAACCTTAAGTTATATTATTTAACAGGAAAGGAGGCAGTGTATACTTTGATTGCAAAAATGAAAACAAATGTATTATAGCTAAATGCGATAAATAATTAATTAAACATAGTTCTTATCTAAGTTACCAGATCTCATTCAGTGAAATTTTGCATCGTAACAAGTTTTGTCGTTAAATGCCAAAACAAATTAGAGCCAGATTAAAATCGAGGACCCACGTGCATGATTATCTCCTCATTAGTTGCGTTATGAACTTATGCTCCACTAAAATGTATTTCTACCGCTAGTTTTCCAGTTAGTCTGGCAAACGTCAATAATTTATTAACAAATTGTTCTAGTTGAGAAATTTTAATTAATAAAAAATATATTGTTATGAATAATGTTTTTAGATGTTTGATATGTAATTACGTTTTATATTTCATAGGTTGAATAAGTATTTTGAGTATGAATTTTTATTTTAACACTACTTTAAATAAGTTCAAGATCAGTCGTTTGCTCATAAAAAGACGTATATAACTACTGTTAGTTATAGGTACACCTTCGATTATTCTCGTCAATTTTTAATTTTATTTTAAAATTTTAAAATTTTATTATAAATATGTAATAAGTTAATTTTTAAAATTTTGTCTACTAAATGTCATAAAATCTTGATTTTTCCACTTATTTTATCGAATTTGACCCTGTTTTCAAAAGACTCTATTCACTCCTCCGGATCAAATTCTTTCTTATTTTCATATTCTCACAAGCTCGAAACAATAGAGTTAGTTTTGTATGTTCGCCTGCGTCTTCTTATTTACTACGCATTCATGGACAGCTTCATTTCTGTCGCGTTATATCTTCTTTAATTTTGAATGTATCATAAAAATTTTAAACGTATTTAAAAATAATATGATATAATCTATTAGAACATATGATATAAAAAAGTATGCACATTCCCTATTGAGGGGGCTAGCCTGAGTTAAACTTTGAAATAGAATCTTTCTTTTCATAGGCCGATACAAATTTTTTAAAAGTAATCATTCTGAAAATATTTTTACTATGAATAAATATTTGGTAATGTCTGTAATTTAACTGTTGTAAAGCCTCAAAATCTTCCTCCCGCGTGAAACAATATATTACTATAGTTAATACCATATTTATTGAGAAAACTTTGCAGCATGCAAAAAAAAATTCTTTTCAGAGAACAAACCAATTTTGAAAAAAGTACTAAGAAAAATTCGTTAAAAATTGGTTTGTCCTCGGAAAGAAAAGATAAAAAAGTTTTTAACTAAAAAGTGAACGTTAAAAGTTTTAGTACATGTAAAAAGTAGTGAAACCGCCGATAGAAAGCAAAGTTTCGTCGATCGTAACCCCAGAAACACGCACGGCGCAAAACTTCCCCAATAAATATATGGTACAAATTTGTAAAACCAAGGTCTATCCTGGTCGCAGACACACGAGCATCCACAAGGAAATTCTCACGTGAATATTGATGATCCTGGGCAGTGGGTGCTTGGTGTTGGCGCCGCCCTCGATGGCGATGCCCAGGGTGGGCTTGCTCTTTTTGACGATGATGCGCAGATTGCCCTGGTGGTCGGGCACGACGACGGCCGCGTCCTCCTCGCGGCGCTCGGCCCCCTCGGCGCCCGGGCCGCGGGCCAGCCGCTGGGCGCTGTGATGCCTTCGGGGCGGTCCCCCCGAGCCCGTGCTGCCCGTCGTGCCGCTGCCCGCCTCCTCCAGCAGCTGCGCCTCCTGCATGTCGAAGCTGCGCGAGAGCTTGTGCGCGAGCTCCTGGAAAACAAAGTGAGACAGGGCGCCCGCCGGACAGCCACGCATCAGACGCCAGGCGCACTCGGCTGCTTTCTCTTAATTACCTACAAGAGCCTAAGTTCTCTTTTGCGTTGCTTATTGCTGTTTTTTTTTATGTGTACTACAACGTAAATGTCGCGCGACTGCACTCTTCTAGTGTTTGAGAAACGCGACGCTGCCTTCGCGACTCGTATCGCGGTGATCTTTGGACTTGTGCGTTTGTTTCGACTTGCTCGGAAGTGCTGTGGTAATTGTTGGGAGACATTTGATGCTTCTTAGATTGTTTAGAGCGAAATTTAGAAGACTGAACATAGTATTTTGGCTGATTTAGCATACAATGGAAAGTTTAAAATTATTTTCTTTGCTTTTGTTTAGCAGAATTTAGTTGAATGTTAAATAAAGATAATCTCCAAAATATGTTTATATGTAAGTTTTAAATATAAAATATATTTGAGAATGATTCTTCCAAGTGATATTCCGATCTAAACTTTTTCAAGTTAGCATAAAGAGGAAAGGAAGCAGAGTCGCGTAGACAGCGTGCACTTTTATAAATAAAGCGTGTAACTGCACGCAGAGCACAATCACTGCACGAAAAAATAAAAATCATAGTGATAATTAAACTAATTTCTATGAATAGACCTAAATTGAATTTCTAGATGTATACAAGAATACGTGGATATATGAGAGCGCAATTAGTATTTACCTAAGATAAAGTTGTAATTATACGTACAATGCGTGTATAATACACAATTCCAAGAGCATTATATAAGTAAATATTGAGATAATAAGTATTGAGAATCATGCTTGCTGAATAGGCTGGCAGTGGCAGGGTGTTAATTGGTTGGTGCTTCGGAAAGTGGTGGCGGTCGTGACGGTGGTGGTGTTGCGCGAGGCTTATTATTTTTTGTGCTCGATTTTTCTCTTAAATAACCGGACGAGACAATTCACATGAATTTCTCTTTCCTATATACACTGTACGAGCGGTAAATACGTATACCTAAAATTAATTGAACCTGTAATATTGTCATTTGTCAAATATAATAATATGCTTAAAGTTTTAAATTATATTTTAAACAGCATTCAACTAAACTAATGTTTCATAAATTGAAAATTGTATTTTATAAAAATTTAAACTAACTATATTTAACTAGATTCTACGAGATTTAAAATAATAATATGGTGGCTCAGCTGATCACTTTTATCCATCGGTCATTCGACGATGGTGGGAGAACCCAAGGTTTAGAGAGCTGATGAGTCGCCAGTTTAAGGCTCGATTTCTTCGTATTCTAGTTCTTAATGTAACAAAGAATGATGGAGGTAAACAGGATAAAATATGCATTCTTTGCACTTTCGCTGAAAACATTAATCTAAATGGCAAAACAAATTAAATAAAACAGATTTGTTCTTGTCGAGAAAAAACTCAAGTCTGACAAATAATAAATTAAATTACGAATGAAAATATAATAAAAATTAATTAAATACCCCTAACGTACTAAAAAGCTAATGTCGCAGAAGTTAAATAATTCTGTTTCTCGGATATAAATATAATGTGTATTTATGTGTCTGTAGTGTTTTATTATGGATTATTTTTTTTTAATTTTTATGAATTTTGACCTATATTATACACACATTATTCAGCAGCTTAGATTGATAAAAGCAGATAAATTCATGATCGATATCTATATAATCGAATATATTAAAAATTAGTATTTTATGTAATTAACATACTCTATCTTTTTTACTTTGTGATTACCGTCTCATATGTGAACGTGCATGCCAAGACATCTAGAAGTATATATCGTGCTTTAAATATAATATACAAAGACAATAATAAAAGAGCGAGTGCAAGACATCTAAGAAAACACGTACACACGCTAGATATATATGTAAATATGTATATTGACTATTCACTAATAGGTTCTATAGCAAAAGGATCGATTGTATACTATTGATGTGAGTGAGAGAGATAGAGAGATATCTAAAATTAACTTAGACATGCTAAAAGCATCAGTCACCCTCTGTATCATCGTCATTTAACTTTTGTTTTATTTCTCTCAATTCCGATTTTTCAAAGAATATAATTTTTCTCTTGTCTCTCCAAATCTCTCTCTGTGTTATTCGAATTCTACGAAACTCTCAACTATTTATTTTACATTTGTCTCGATTTTAGTTGCCTGTTAACGGCCTACCAAACAAGAATATTTAATTTATCATAAGCAAAAGGAAATCAAAGTATTGAAATGCATTGAATTAAATTATTTCTAACAAAAACAACAAAATGTCCGATATTTAATATTTTATTTGTATTAATCATATAATATTGTATGTTATATGCAAATTATTCTGGAAAAAATTAAACAAGTAGAGAAGTCCAATATATAGTGAATTTATTCAAATTTGAAAGTGGAACTTTTATAACTTAAAAATATATAATAAAATAATTTAAATCCCACACTATAAATTCATATTCATTAACCCACTTTCGGGTAAGTTCATTGCTATATTTTCAATGTGGATGAGGGTAGCGACTTAGCAAACTTTTTCCAGATGGCAGCACGGTGGAATAAGACTCCAGCCAATGAGAAGCGGCGATTCCTACGCTCTGATTGTTATTTTTCTATTTAAAGCCTTTAACTTATTCAGCTATATTGGCCACCAACATTGTAACCGGGGAAGTGTTGAAGCACCACCCTTTAGTTTTTTCCTTCTAAATTCATCGAGGAGGAGTTGAAACCTTATTTCTTTTACAAATACATATTCTGGGCTCTAAAGTCGAAGCACACCGAATAGGATTCACCTGGCTTGTCGAAAAACCCGAAGAAATTTTTCGCCCAAACCAAGAATCAAACCTGGGACCTTTAAAGCAGTCGTGTATCGGGGGCAAGCGTCTTACCGCCTGAGTCATGACTGCTCGCTCTGATTGGTTGAAGTCTTTTACCGCTCGCGCCATCTACCGGCCGGAGGTCGGCGCTCGCCATCCTCATAAATCCAGATTGTTGTAATTAAGAATTTATAAAGAATAGTATACCCAATACAATTAGTGCTATCACTAGAATATATTAAATGAAACTAAACGATAAATATGACTTAAATCAGGTACTAAGATAATTGATACTAAATACTATTTAGCTGTTCTACTTATCCTATTAAACATATATTAAGAATGTTTACTTCATTTTCTCTTTTTTGAACATTGTCACTGATAACATAAGTAATTTACAAATTATATTTAATTTAATAATATATTATTACCTATTATTCCATTTTATTAAATATGTAGTGTTAACTTGGGTCTTAATAATAATGCTTTTTTATTATGGGAATATCATTTAGTTTTATATAAGTATATTAAACAATTGCATCAAACTTGTTCGATTCTTGCATTTAATTTTTGTTTAATAATGGTCATGAACGTTGACATACTTATTGTCAGTTGATGTATACACCATCGTCCATTACCCTTAATAGGGTTAATGAATTTAATTTTCTTGATTTACATACTTCGCCTTTTTAAAGATCTCAACAATTTACTAAAAGATTAAAAATTAACTTGATTAAAATTCACTTTTCCTGGTCTTCGCTACTTGAACCCTATTTGTACGAAGCGAACTCACGTAAAACGATACAACGCAGGTAAAACAAAAGTCCAAAGTGCGCGGTGTGTGGTTTACATACTTTTGAGACACGTTTAGAACGTATCCTACAGTGCATTTTTGAAGTAAGGAAAACAACACAAAAAACCAAAACCAAACCAAACAAATCAGAAAGAAAAAAAAATCGAAAATCTGCGAGACACAGCAAAGTGCGAGAGAGAAAGAGAGTTGTTAAAAAGATATGTAAGAATAAAATTTTAGGAAAAGTCTGCTTGAGAGCTGAGAAGTCCTCGTGCCAATCAGAAGGTTTATCAGAATGAGATACTAAGAAGACGTTGAGTGTGCGTTGGAGAAAGAGCACGCGTGAGTGAGAGAGAGACAGTAGAGAGATAAGAGAATGAGTAAGAGAAAGAAAAAGAAAGAGAGAGAGAGAGAGAGAGAGAGAGAGAGAGAGAGAGAGAGAGAGAGAGAGAGTGAGTGAGTGAGTGAGAGAAAGAGAGAGAGAGAGAGAGAGAGGGACTTACGAGGGGTCTGGCGCCCCAGTACCAGGACTTGACGCGCTGCGTTAGCCCACCGAGTAGGTGGGTCCTCCAACCACCGAAACCTCCACCACCGCCACTCTCCGAGCTCCTCTCCTCCCTTCCTTCGTCCTCGTCGTCCTCGGTATCGCGATCGCGATCCCGATCCCGATCCCTGTGATCGGCTCGCCTTGCGCCGTTACCGATCATCATCTCGGCGTCGCTACCCTCGCAACCGCCGTCGCTCTCCTGTGATTGTGTTTGAGTGCGTGTGTTTTTAATACGCCAGGGGCCGTCGGCGCGAGTATTTTTTTAATCGTCGTCCGGGCCACCGCCAACACAGGGGGAGAGGAGACACACAGAGATACACAGAGAACAAAAGCAAAAAAACAGAGACACATTGATCAGCCGTCGTCGTCATCCAAGTGCTTCCTTCTTCGTCGATCTACACGCTATACAGTTTTCTTTGCTTTTTTTTTCTTTTTCATTTTATGGCAGTTGACAAGCTATTTCTTTCCATTTAGTTGCTAAGCTTTTTCTTTGACTTTATGCGGTACCCAGAGGAAAGGAGCCAAACTTTGGCACAGCGAAATCCCTGTTTTCTAACGTATCGACGCACCATTGTAATGTGCCCTTCCATTACTCGATAGTTTAATCCATTAGATGACCAAAGAGGAAAATGAATGGATGAATAAAGCTAATTCAGTCAAAAAAGAAGCCACTTTAACTAGAAATTTTTTAAATTGCAAAAACATTTGGGTGGAAAAAATAATTATTAATTTGGACCATTAATAAGTAAAGTAAAAGAATTCGTCTGGATACATTTTTTGTGACTTTCTGTTTTAACAATTCTATGCAGTAAAATCTGATGATAAGTGATATATACAGAAAGATAATAATATAGCATTGAAATAACACCCTGCGAATTATTATTTGCCTCATCTGTTACCACAAAATTAAAATTTAAGGATTGAAATTTGAGATATAGAACACATGGCACATTATGGTCAAAAATGCGTGAAATTAATATCATACGATCATTTTACCGGATGCAATCTTGAAAGATGATCAACTGGTATTGGAGTCAGGAATTTTCATCGTAAATTGTTATTTTTCGTAGAATATTTATTTTATATTTACATAAATTATAAATTATTTAGCATAACAACAGTTTACTACAGAATAAATTGTAACGATGATTTTATAATATATTACGAATTGTTAATTAAAATTCTTAAAGTGTAAGTGTTAAATTAAATTATAAATATCTGTTGCTAATTGAAACATTTTTTCAAATATTGTTAATTATACTTACTCTACTTTTTAATATTTATATTTTTAACAACTATAATATTTCAATAATAATTACGTAATTTTCTTTAAAACAATACGCTTTACACCCAAGGAATATGTTGTATATAATTAAAATTGAAAGAAAAAAGTGTTTCACATTTGGCGCTTTTCCTCTGTTACGTCACTTAATTATATTAATGAAATAATATCCTGTACTTAGAAGAGCACACTAAACATGTATGTTCTCCATATTATTTCAACTGGATAGATAAGCATCTGGCCATTGTTATATTATAATTGTTCATAATTATTTTAAAAATATTATAAAAACTTTTTCCTTCCTTTTATTAGTACAAAGAACTATTATAAACCGAACAGAAGGTAATATAAAATTGAAAAATTCAATTACAAAAGTATTTAAAATATGCAAATATTAATATTATAAATATCTTAAAATATAATAATAATAATAATAATATTGTTACTAATACTATATTTTTATATCGATTGAAAAGGTTATTAATTTTCGAAGAAATACTAAAAGTATTAATAAAAAGTTGTTGTAAACATATGTAACATAACGATTTACGTATAAGTAAAAATTTAGAACTTCAGTTATATTTTCTGGTATTTTATAAAACGTTACTTTTCCTTGCTATAATATTTCTTTTGTAACAAGAAAATTCTTTCTTGGCCAACTTCCAAGATTCTGAGTTTGTAAAACGAGGAATGTCTTTGAAGTATCAGCAATTTAATTTAGCTGAAAATCTGGAAAGTGTCCCTCTTCTGACAGGTTGTTAGTTTTATCGATTTGCCCTACGTGAAAAAAATCGATAAAAGATGCCATATTTATATCTATTTTAAAATTAGTTTTTCATTCGAAAGATCTATTAAGACGTGCAAAACGCACAACTTATTTTGTATCGATAAAAATGTATATGGGTCAAACATGACGAATATCGTAAACTCAATTAACTTCAAACTCTCCTACTTCACTCATATTGTTACACCAGTGCCAATTAGCGAACATCATATACTATGCGTCCCGTCTACACACATCTCTAAATCATCGCGGGGAACTGTTTATTAATCGCTCGATGTAAAAGTGAAACGGAGAATACCGTCAGGAGTGGCCGGCGCGTTTAGAAACAAGAAGGAAGTCGCGATGTAATGAGCCATCGGACGGGAAAGCAGAAGATATGTGCGCTCGCGTCTTATCGTCGCTCGCTCGCGCTCGCCGATTCGATACGAGTTTCACTTTTATCGCGTGCACCGCTGCGGCGCATAAATGCATGCGCGCGCGCGCGGTCCGCGAGACTGGATGTGTTTATATGCGCGCGGAGAGCGACTACCGTAGGACGTCGGGTCGATCATCATCCTACCACGACGGCTCGCTGCAACCGCCCGCCACGACCAAGTGGGCGTACAGCGCTGTTTTTATTTCACCGGGCGAGTGTACGATGTACACGGCGAACGCAAATGAACGACCGCTGCGACTGACAATTATACCATCGGAAATTAATGTCTAGGCCGCGCGCTCCTCTGTAATCGAGAACGTCGACCTCTTACACGTGCGAGCCTTTTTTTCTGCAAGTGCCTGTGTTTTGATGCTTAAATTTCGATGAGGATGCGAAAAAATTGTTTACGAAGAACGTGGAGGAATGTCACATATAGTTTTCTGTAAACTGATACTACAATATGGTAGTCAAAATATAGTTCATCAAATGAATATTAGAAATTGGAGAAAACAAAGAGTAAGAAATGAATTAAGCTTATAAATTTGAGTTATTAAGCGATTATGTTTAGTTTATTATCAAAAACAAATCTATCACTTTAAATCACTTGTTTATTAATTAATTGTATATTAATTAATACACTGAAAATAAATTTATTTGAGTGCTTTAATGTTTTAAGCACAAATTATTATTAACAAAAAATTTAATTTATGCAGATGGAGAATGAATAAACTTTCCAACAAGAGTGACTGTGTACTGCAAAATAACGATTTAACAATATCTATAAAAATCTATATAAAATATTTATAGGTAATTGTAACCAGCCATCGCAGTATATTATTCCGACCATATAGCCAGATATTAAATGATCGACAATCTTAAACATCACGGACATGATTTTCTTCATGTCGCGATAAATATAGCATACCAGACTCATTCTAATGAAGCGTAATTCCACTCTAAAACATTTGGACTCTACCAAAACCAGTTTCTCGACCAATTCCATCAGCTCTAGAGAAGAACGTTATAATCTCTCTCTGGCACGAGTACAAAGAAATTATCCCCGCGAACACGTTCCTCAATTTTCACCCAGCTGCAGCAGCCGCGGACGAGCGGCAAAAAGAGAACTTGACCCCTATAATTAAATTATTGCAACCGGAAGTGCTATATATCGAGAAAGTCGGTGAGCGCGCGGGCGCGCTCGCGGTGCGAATCTAGCGGGGCATTGTGCAGCGCGCGCTCTCCGCGAAAAGAAGAAAATCGACCGCTAAAACGGATTAACCTCGGTCACTCTTATAAAAGAGAGGCGCGAGCCGCTGACCCCCTCTGGCAGCGCGTTGCACGCCGACGACGCTGCGACACGACGTCGACGCCCCGTTTTAACAATCGACCTACTTCTCTGAAATCGTGAGCTGCTGCTGCTGCTGCCGCTGTTGCCTTCGTCGTCTCCGCACGCTGTAATGTATATACATACAGCTGCGTGGATGCGCAGGTGTATATATATCATAAAGGCGCGAAAGACTTTCTCTCGAGCGCGCGATCTCGTGCCACTATACAGGGCGGCTAAACGACTATCGAAAACTTCAATTTCGCGCGGCGAGGCTCGGGTTTCGCGAGCGCGCGAAGTCTTTTCCTGGATCGGAGCCGATCTCCTTTCTCTGTGCACGCGGGCAATCGCCTCGCTGCTTCTTTTTCTGTTTCTTCCTACTTCGATGATGAGGGAACACAAATCGCGACTCGCGAGACGTGACCCGCGCCGATACTGCATCAGCGCCACGCCAATCGCGTGAGATGAGCGTTTTCGAAAAATCGCCACCTCACGCGTGCACTTTCGTTCTCTTATCGCGGCCACTTTCTTGCTATCGAGGCGTGATAGTACGGTGAAAGAGCTTGCGTCGGATTCAAATTATTGACGAATAATAATGAGAAAGTTCGAGCTGAGTGGAGATATAATTTTCAGTGTGCGTGTCGATCGCGCGTATCATGGAAAGACACGTGCAGTTTTACATTAAATGTAGTGCTGCGAAGTCGAAAGTATTTTTTACTGTCTTATCGCAGGTGAAAGATTGGTTATCTAACTTTTTTGAATATATTAACCATATCTTTTATTTAGGAATCATGTACACTGATGCGATTCGCGGTTAATTTGTTCCATGTAATCATTGAGTTTAGTTTTACATACTTTTAACATAAAAATAAACATCACTGACAATGTAAAAGATATTGAGCAACTTTATCAATTAAAATACATTAACAATGGATATGTGTACATGTACATAAATGTACATATATTTTCGTATACATTGACAGCCGTTCGTTAATCATTTTAATTGCCAAACGCTTGACCAACGAAAAATTTTAACACTTTACATGCGTGTTTATTATTCTGATAAATATAATAATCATCTTAATATTTTGAATAAAATTGAAGTCAAACTTCTTTTAATTACATTTATAGTATGGATAAAAATGAATTTTTATCTTTTTTTCAAAAATAATATTTTTAAATACTTTCTTATGAACTTTTAAATAATTGTTTGACGACGAGTAATAACTTCAACATAATGTGCAACCAGAAGTATCATAAAGCAAAAGCAGTTTAAATGCAAAAGGACGCAATAAAAGAACATGTTATCTGCAGTATATAAAGAAATAATTTTAAAAAGGAAAGCAGGATTATTATCAGTTTCGCGAAACAATCGGATAGTCCCACAGTTCGCAAACAGTTGCGAAATAAATTTACCTAGATAGTGTGACAATCGTACGTCATTATCGCCTTTTTTCTTTTCCGGTCTGCGCATAGAATTGCAAAATTATTATTAAACTCACCGTCCGTACTAATATAAAATAAATAAAACAAGGTCACTTTGTACTATAAACTCTTTCGAAAGAGCGCTTTGCTCAATATATAAAAGTCGTCCCGTAAACAAGCGCCGAAGAAAGAGAAAACCTCGATCTCCGCGTCGGAGTTGACTCGACGGCGCTTGGCTCGCGTGCCCGATATTTTCCACGGCGTTGTACCTATACACGCGCGAGACTCTTTTTCTCGTTCTTCACGCGCTCTGCGAACGTGGCTCGCGCCATGTACTCGCGCGCGAAAAAACGGAGCAGACCCAGACCGAGTTTATATATATACGCATCCAGGATTTCGGAGCGCTCCAGTTGCTGCTTCGAATCAGTATTTTACGTCTCTTTCTCCATTGACGTCTTCGACAAATATTATATAATACGTTACAGGGCACGGTTTACTTATAATGACATGCTGAAGGGGCGATAAAAGTACGGACAAGAATACTGTCAGTTTTATAAAAGCTTTTAAAGGAATGTTACACGGGCTATTCGTCTGTTTATAGCAGAATTATACGCTTGAGAACATTTTTACGAGCATGTTTTTTTATATAATTTGAGTTTACTTTTGTGCAGTTGGTTATACGGCAATTAAGTAGCTTAAAATCAAGCTGTCCGTGTAAAATATATTAATGTTTATTACGACATAAACAGTAGTTTAAAAATATTGTGTTGTAATGTATTTTTAGGGAAACTTACAGGTATCATTTATTATCTAATCTATTAGATATCTATTTTAAAAACCTTGCAATTCTAAAAACAACTTCACAATTTCTTCATATTTGTCTATAATAATGGCCCAGTTTGATTTTATCTTGAGTACAAAGTACAATAACAAACCTATGTATATATTTATATAAGTGCAGGTTTATAAAAATACATGCGAGAAAAATTGGCTAAGGTAAAATCGGTTAGTCCTTGGCCTATAATATTAGACAAATATATTCAATATTGGTTATAGATAAAATCAACATAGTCGAATGTAGGGTTCTTTATCTCAGCATTAGTATTTGTGTTTCTAGTGAAGTTCTACATTTGATTTTCATCAAATCTTGTATAAGATTCAGAATATGCTAACCTGTGGATGAGGATCTTTTTTATACGAGTGTTTACGTAAATGTGTTGTATAAGATATTTTTACAAGAACTATCGTATAGGCTTAATAGAATAAACTTTTGGATATAATCTAGATATACCTACAAGATATATGGTTTCTTAAAATTTTTATATTTTAATTGCATTGTCCTTTTTTGACTTCCCGTAGTCTTGAAGGTGTACAAGACGGATATCATGTACACTCACTATTCAAGGATGCTTTAAATGTCCTCAAATAAAATATGAGTATGCATTTAAATCATTGAAGTGGAATTACACACTCTTGACATAAGTCATTACAGCACACAATTAAAAAACTTGAGATATAATTACCGAAATGAATACATTTTTAAAATGAACGCTTCATTATTAATTTATATTAACTACTCAATAAATTTTTATATTCTAATTCAAGCAAGCGAAAAAAAATCAAATTAAAGTGACTACTACCTATGTGTATCCTATTAATAATAGACTAATCTAGTATGAATCGAAAATTTAATTTTCAAAAGATTATACCTACCTATATTTAATGAGCAACGTAATCACTTTTCGAATAAAGAAAACGCTCTATAAGGTTACATAAAAGGAATTATAGCTAATTTCTGTATGACGCATGTAACTCTCTCTTCTGAGAACCAGCTGTACACTTCGAAAACCAAAAAGTCAACGCACGCACATCCCGGATTCCTCTACTTCCTAAAAACTCTGAAAAAACTGTAGATCGCCTCCAATAAAGCTGCTTCGAGCAACCATTTATCCTGTCAGTGGAACACGTCAGCGCACCTCGCGCCCGACGGTAAAAAATAGCTCGGCCCGATACACGCTGTATAATATACGCGTACCTATCTCGTACATATACGCTCTAATCTCTTTCTCTCTTTCTCTCTCGCGATATACTTATGAGTCAGAGTTGCGCGGGAGCAAGAAAGGGCGAGCGCTGAGTCACAGTTTCGCGCTCGCGAGAAAGGATCCAGGAGAGTAGGCCTGCATGACATGCTGCGCATCGCGCCTGCAGAGGAGGAGGAGGAGGAGGAGGAGGAGGCCGCGGCGGCTCGATTTCTCGCGAGGAAGTCGCGAACGCGCGCGCGCGCGCACGGCTCTCGTCTTATAGGCGTGCACGGCGGCTATACGTGTGTATATACGCGCGCCGCGGGGATCAACGACCCGAGGCTTCTAATGACATTTGTATGCACGCTTCTTCCGTTAGCAGGCGGCTCTTTTTTTTTACCTTGCTCTCTTACTCTCCGAGCGAGTAGGGATATACTCTTTTTTTCGCGGCGCATGTGTTTCCGAGAGACTTCCTCGCTGCCGCAAGCGCGCGCGCGTGCTGTTTGCTTATACGCGGCCGAGTGCTCGATGCGTGAATTTTTTTGCTTGTGTAAATTATTACCTATGTAACTGTAAGTAACTAGTTTTCATTAGGAGTGAGTATACGTTAGCGGACGTTTAATTTCATGCTATTTGATGCTGATTGTCTTGCAGGGCGTCTAGTTTGGATTTCAAAATAATAATGTAAGAGGTTTTTTTTTTCGTGGGAACCTGTTGATACATTGGTCCATTAAGAACAAAAAATATTTTAAGAGCTTTTTGTAGTCTGGGGTTTTTACTTCTTTATTCCTATTTCTTGGCGATTACCATGTACCATGATAAAACTCAAAATATTGCCTGCACAAAATTATGTAAATCGTTTTTGGAAATAATGTAAGGGTAAGAAGAAAGAAAATTATGAAGTGATTTTTGGCTGTACTGCATTGAGTAAATATATGAATTTCTTTTTATTTCAGGACATAAAAATGGAATGGTACTTGTTGCTCAGAAATGAAGCAAACGTATTCATAAATTCTTTTTGTACTGGAAAATCTGGGAAAATTAACCGGTGCATTTTTTCACGTAATAATCTTTTAGCATTAAATCCGACAGTGCAAATTTATTTAAATTTGTGTAATTTTCAAATTTCACGAAGCTGTTGAACTGCTCTAGTTTTCAATCTGGATAGAATAATCATGAGTCTATCATTTAAAATTCATAGCTATACAACTCAAACAGATAAGTTTTGCCAGGCAAGCAAGGTAATATAGCCAGTATGCATGGGATGATGTTTTGACTAAATATCTTCTATGTTTTTTTTTATTTTATCATCGTATCGTCATTATAAATATTAATAAAGTTGTAGTATTAAAATTGCGACTATCGTTCTCCCCGAGTCAAATTTAGATAAAAGGAAAAAATAAACAAACTTTCCTTTTCTTAACGTTACAACGGGGAATACCGTAAGATTTAACCACAATTTCTAATTAGAATGGTCTTAATATAAAAACGATATTACTTATTGTATTAAAATAAAAAAATTATATTAATCTTATTTTTTAATCTAAAATACGAGTATAAAATTCATTTTTTAATAGCATCGATATTAATTTTGATTATAACAAATATCTCAACTACAACGATTTCATATTGTATTTAGCACTCAGCAATCGGTACAAAAACCATTCTTCCCTTCAGCAAACCTAAAAAACGACCACAAATAAACGTACTTTTAGGCCTCAAAAAAATCCGACGAATGTCTTCTTTTCGAAGCCGACTGGGTGAAAAAGATATTTAGTACATACACTCGTAGTTCCCCGCGTTCTCATTCAAATGCAAATGCGCGTGCACGCGCGCTCGCCATTAACGGAGCCGCTTGCAGCCCAGGGAGCAATTAAAAGGCTCCTCCTCCGGAGCGTGGGCGGCGAAATTCGCTTGTTTGCCTACAGAGTATAGACATAGAGAGATCCGCCGCGTGCAGCGCGCCACGAGTTAAATCGCCGCCGTGGCGTGGCGCATTATAAAGGATCACGTGCGAACGTACAACGAGGCAGCGATAGTTGGATTCTGCAACAATAATACGGAAGTATCTTCGAGGCGATGCGGCTTCAAGGCCCGCCACTAGCATGCGCGGGGCTCTTTCTCTGCACCGAGCGCGCGCACACCTTGTTCTTGACCGAGAGTCTACGAGAGATGAAAACCTTCGCCTCGCGCGCGCGTTGGGATCGATTTAATTAACGCTCGCGCTACGCTCATCAAGCCCACCTTCCAGCTACGTTCACCGTTTTCAATTACCTTTTCTATATGCCGGCGTGTGTACAAGTTTTTTACGCCACGGCTTTAATTTCATATCATAAGTCACTTGCAAACTGCGCGCGATACCAGTAAAAATGCTTTATTGAAACCATAAACAATGACGTCATGTTGCTCTATAGGTTGTTTACTATTTATATAACGTTTTCGTACTTTGATATATAATACTTTCAATGACTGCTTTATAACGTTTATGTAGATGCAACCGTTACGGCAATGATCTTATTGATAATAATTTCAACACGCTAAAAGACTTTAAAATTACCCGTGTGTGACGAAATATCATTATAAATTATTTATTATTAATATATCGCATCAAATTATGTACTTCATTACATACGCATTACAATAAAAAGTATTATTTAAGAAATATTGAAAATCATATAAATCCTAAATAGAAAACTTTTTATTTTTGTTGCTTATTGCATAGTATATTTACTGACGAGAATAAATTTTTATTTATTGCAAAATGAAGGATTTGCACTATTAAGAACACAATTTTAAAATAATTTAATGTGCTATTAAAATATCACAACTTTTGACTTTTTTTTCTAAAACAAGATTTTAATCAAAGTGGAACTTTACTGATTTCGCCATACGCCCTGCAAATAAACTTTTTTTATTTTAACTGCAAAGGAAATCAATTAAAACTTTTTACCAAGTTATTTAATTATCCTTTAAAACATAAATTAAAGCAACGTATGCTATTGATTACTGAACATCGATCTGCATAACGAAAAACTACAGCAGTAAGCCCTTTAATACTTTAAGCCACAAAAACGAAAACAAACAGGCGCATTTCCCACAGGCTGCGGTAGACCTGCTGAGAAACCGACGAAAGCGTAATTCCGTAAAAATTTGTTAGCCGCTCTCGAAGCCGGGAGCGCACATCAAAGATGCTCCGATTGACCCATCGGCGCAAACAAGAAGAGCAAGATGAGCAAGAAGAAGACGACGAAGAAAAGATGATGATGAAGAAGAAGAAGAAGAAGAAGAAGCTGCGGCAGCATCGGAGACTGCCAAACGCCGAGACGAGTTGTACGCACAAACATGCGCTTTTAAAGTCCACTCATACAGAGGCAATCTCACAGCCTCGTATATATATACGTGCATATACACACTAGCACAGTTCTCGGGTTGTATTCGGCCGTCGACAACTTGGCAACGGTGTACAAAGATCCAGCTACAGTGAGCAAGAGAAAGACAGAGAGAAAGAGCAGTGTGTACCAGGTAAACTTTACCTGCGAGCTCTCTCGCATATGGTCCTCGCTCTGTCTCGCTCCAACCTTTCTCTCCGTCTTTTGCGAGTATACACACTTTCTTTCTCCCTTGCTCCTACACACACACACACACACACACACACACAGACGCATTACTATACGTGCAGAGCAGAGAGACGGACACTTTGCTCGTTTTCTCGGAGCTGCTCCTGCAGCAGCAGCAGCAGCAGCAGCAGCAGGCCGCTGCCGGCTGCCCCTTCTACTACTCCACCTTCCTCGCCGCCGTCGCCGCCGCCACCTCACTCCCGTTCAGGTAAAGCCCGTGCGAGGCTACTACTACTTCACGGCTCTCGGGGCCTCTCCTGAATCAGTCGAGTCCGCAGCAGCGACGGTCTCGCACCTTATATATCGCAAACTCGACGCCTGGGTTAACATATAACGTATACCATACGCGCCTTTGGTATCTTTGTTATTGCAACGCGCGCAGGCCCCATACCGATTCAGCGAGCCGCGCGCAGTATATACCCAGTATATATATAAGGTACCGCCGATTTCTACTTCGACCTCGATTCGCGCGACGCACGTTGCCGCCGCAGACAAGAGTGTGGTGGGCTGCCGAGACTCACGTCGCGCAGGAGAGAAAAAAAGGAGCCGAACGAGATAAAAGCCGAAGGGTAAGTGGCGTTTGTGTCCTTCGTAGAGAGTGTGTCGCGGTGCCGATGGCGTGTCGCCACTGATAACGTGAATTCGGTCGTTTCGAGCTCGCTTTTGTTTGTCGCGTGGCCTTGTTATGGCTTGTTTTTCTGTGATTTATGGAAACAGTCGTGAAACTCTTAGAGTTTCGATTTTTATGGTTATTTTTTCTTTCATTTCATAAGTACTCGTAATTGTGATAATGATTATGTAAAGTAAAATCCTTTTGTAAATAGCAGCAATATATTTAGATTTTATTTATAAAAAGGATGAGTCTGAGTGATCTATAATATATTTTTTAATTCAACCTGCTATTAAATAGGTTTTGAAAGTTATTGATCACGCAGTAAAAATATTAACTAAACTAAAAAATATAAAATAAAAGGAATCGAAAGAAAGAAAACTATCGCGTAAGAGTGACGCCGACTATTTTTCAATATGAATTATATACTTATAATTATATAACAAGATATCGTTATAAGATTAAAGTGCATTCTATTAAAAATCAATATAAAATGAACCCGAAAACTGTCGATCAAAAGCATCGATAAACGTCCCATTATTAATTGTCTGCGCACACAGCAAACCTGACTCGTCTTTTTTTTCATGGCTTTTAAACCTTGTCACGTGTATCCTACATTGACGCACGCGTATAAATTTACTGCGCGCGCAGCTCTCGCGTGTTAACTGTACAACGGACCTATATGCAAATTTCGCCAGACAGCCTTTTTCCGCGGACAAAATTTATTCGGCCGATATTTCACTTTTACTCTCGTTAAATCAAGCGAACACATACAGGCAATGCATTAAATGCGCGCGCGAACTTGGACAGAGTAGAGTATTACAAAACCGCGTCCGCCGCCGCCGCCGCCGCCGTTGCAATAAGGGGGAGGCAGTAAAAATTGTAATACGCGCGCGGAACGACAGCTATAAGCTGCACGTGCGCGTGTTGGTATATCCCTATATATATGTGTGTTTGTATGCACGTGTAAAATCGTAAATCGCATTTTCCGGAAAATAAAGCAAAGTGAAAATTCACTGCTCTCCGGCCAAGTGCACACGAGCGGCTGTAGTACGGTTTCCGAACGCGAACTTTCCTCTTTATCTCGTAATCACGGGCCCAAGCTGCTATACCTAGACCAAGCGCGCCGATTGTTTTAATAACCGCGCCGAAAAACACGCTCGCCGCGGTCGCGTGCGCGCGTGCACGCTTTTTCCTTCGTTTCTTTTGTTGGCTTTTCAGCGCCTCGTTGTTCTTTGATCTGTACAACTGATTCTTGTGTCTACATTTTAATTGATTTTGCCGCTTCTTAAATGTATTGCGGTATTTTCAGTTTTTACTTTTTGTACAGCAGTTTCCTTTAAGTATTATTCTTTGTTTTAACTTTTATGAGTGCATTAAAAAATTGTTAATTATAATAATAATTCTTTTATAACGATTTTATCAATAGATGAGTGGCTTTTTTTCCTTTATTTTACAATAGATGTAAGATATATTAGGATACAAAATGTTTGTAATTCTTCGTAGCGTAACAACTTTATTATGTCAAACGCAGTATTTTATAGTTTTTATAATTGATGAATAATTAATTAACTAATTCCTATATTAGTGTATACTATATTTATTTTATAACTTAGTCACCTCTTTCTTTTAGTATGACTAACTATATTTAACCTATTACACGCAGCGACATATGAATTAATTTTATCAGACACATAAGAAGATATTAGTAATAAAAAACATTTAAAAAATTATTAATGAAAAGTTCAGTACGAAATTTATGAAAAACGAAATATTACAAACTTCGAAAATTAGAAACTTTCTTGCTTTAATCATGTAGTGAATTGCAAAACATTTCAAGGTGCTTCAGGTTCTACTAGAGATCACTTCTTTATAAGAGGATTATCGAACGAAATTAAACCAAAGCAGGATTACATTTTTGAAGCTCGCACAGTGCAGTAAATTTTTTATTTCAATATAGTGGATTATCTGGTAAATCTGTATATAAGTTTCTTAAATTATATAGATATTTTTATAAAAGTATGATAGTAATTGTTATAAACTCGTTATAGTATATTATGTTCGTTGTTCAGCAAAAACATCTTTCGATCATTTTCAGTCTAATAATAAAACACAATATACCAAAGAAGAATCTCATTAACATAATAATTGTACTCTATATAGTGATATACAATGTGCACAACTATATTTAGTATCAGTAAAAGATGTTTTGATTAAAGTTTTATTTAATTTAATGCATATAGCTTTCTAAATTATTCAAAATTTTATGCTTCGTAGAGTACCGATTAATATATACGAGTATATATGTAAAACTTTTTTGACTTAAAACTTTCATATTATATTATACACTATTAATGAATGATTCTTCTGAATATAAAAATTAAATGTGTGCATTTTTTAATTATGAAAAAAAGAGTTTAGAGATTTGTCATAATATTAATATTAATATAATACGTGCATTATTCATATTATACAGAATCAAGACATACAGAAAACAACTTTTTTCTGTCATAATAATGAGCTCTTTGAGCAAAGTTAAACTTATAATTGGGCATTGAACAGCTTTGCGCATAATTCATCCCATCATATCAACATTTAAGGCTTCGAATAAGGACTTCATCGAACGGATGTTAATATCTCTTAGGGGCCATTAAATTGAACTGAATATGGGATTTATGGACATACATGTAAAGAAAATTTATAGGGATTCCAATTACGATGTTATAAATTTCGTATAATTAATATTTTAATGCAGTCCAAAAGTTGATAGTGATTTTTGGCTTACCGGTCGTATATAACAAGATTTCATCAAGCTGCATAATATACGGGCTCGCAAATAAAGGTTGTGCAAAATTTAAAAACAAGTTCAATCTCTCGCAAAAACACGAGAATAAAAGAAAGAAAGTGAAAAAAAACGTCACGTTCAAACAACCCATTGATAAAATGCATCCACAATCTAATAGAACACGCGTAATACGAGACTCGATAGTGTCACCGAATAAGCGGGTTTCGAAAAGAAAAAGAAAAAATAAAGAAAAACGAGGTAATAAAGAAAACTTATGTCGCGAGAGAGTGACGACGACTGCAGCGTCGCGTCCGCATTATATTATAACAGTCGCACGCGAGCTGCGGCGCGGCAGTCTAAGTCTCTCCTCGTATAACTCCAATTGCATAACGCGAATTCGCGCAACGAAGTGTAGCTAGGTGTACGCGCCTTCGGAGAGATAGAGAGACAGCTGCGCAGGTATACGTTGCGAGCGCGCGAATAAAATAATTACGGGAAACGTCGTCCGCTTGCGTGGGACACTAAGTGAGCGGAAGGGGGAGGATGAGAGAGAGAGAGAGAGAGAGAGAGAGAAGGAGAGAGAGAGAAGGAGAGAGAGAGCGACCGTCGAGAAATTGGATATCCTAGGATAAATCGCGCGACAGGGGGGCAAAAATCCGTGAGTCCGCCGATTTATCTAATCTACTGCTCCGTTAATCCACGAGGTCCGGCGCGCCAACCTGGAGAAAGAGGAGCGAGAGAGGAGAGAGAGGATAGAGAAAGAGAGAGATGGATTGAGATTATACGAGCGCGAACACGCGAGGCGACTTGGTCGTTTCTTTAATGCAGGTTTCCATTTCGCCTCGATGTTTATTGGACTTTCTTTATTATTTCGCCCTTGAAGCTTTGGCTTGCTCTTGTGTATACAATGTTGTATAAATTTATGCATACTTTTCGGCTGCGAGTTTCACGTTAATTTCTTTTTAATGGCTTTTCACCAAACCCTAAAACTTTGATTGCTCTTTGGCTGCGCGATTAAAGGGAATCTAAGCTGTAAATTTATTTTGACGCAAATGTTTTGATAGTAGCTGAGATTAAAAATTAATTTGAATATCGTATACTTATTCGTTTATACTTGGTGGTGAACTCAAGAGAAGATTTTAATAAAGTAAGTATAAATGAAGGGTACCTAACCAACTTAAAGATAAAAATTAATTTTTCAAATTAATCTTTAAAAACCATATTTTATGATAAAATTAAAAAAAAATAGATGTATTATTTAGAGTTATATATAGGTCATAATTTTGGTAAATAGTTTGTATTTTCAAAGTCCTACATTGGTAACCTATAAGGATATTTATTTTGAGTACAATAAAACCTTTATGAAATCCAATCCGATCAACAAAAATACGTAATGAAGAATTATTTTTCATTTTAAAATATATAACCAATTCATTTTTAAGTTTAAGGTAATTAGGTGCCGTTAATCTAGGTGTTCAGACTTAGAATATTTAAATTTTATACATTAATTTTTCTTATACCACCTTGAATGTATAAAACTTGATTTTTAAAAATTAAATTTCTATATTAAAAGCAATTAAATGCATAGTATGGTTTACTAAAATGTAAATTTTATTTGATATTTTGTATGGTTATAAAATGAAAAAAGTTTCCTCAAAATATCTGACTCAACAAATTTTTTACATTCAGTATTATCACAAACTATAACTGTTTACGATAGCAGAATGATATCCTTACGCAAATACATATTTTACGAGCCCATATAATCGGCCTCTAAAACCTCCCTAAAGGGATTAAAAAAATGTTTTTATGCTGTAAAGGCGACAGACACTTATGCCGGCTAATGAAGTAAAACAAGAAAAAATAGCATAAAAAAAAGGATAACATTTTATACACACTATTTTGCTTATGGCATCCCGGTTATACGAATATTGCGCGCCTCCGCGCTTCGCATACATACCCCTGAAAGACTAAACGCGCATATTGCAACGCCTAACTGTACGCATACATACGCGGTGCACGAGGTGCGTTTACGGTACCTCACGTCGCAGCGGCTCTGGGAATTCATATTTTTCACCGTTTTTTAGTCTTTTTCCAACCCGCCACGTTTGCCACATTTACGAGGCATTGCCTAACAAGATCGCCTAATTGTAGCAAGAAATTTGCATTAAAGTAGAATAGCCGTGCTCGTCTTTTTTGTATTAGTCTTACAATGCTATTTGATTAAAATATGGCTTCAGTCTGCTAATCAAAATCCTTAAACCCTCTTGAATCTGAATTAAAAGAATACGCCCAATGTTATTGAAAAAATGTTTAATTATTATACTATTATAATATTCATTTAATTTATTTTTAAGTATTCATAAAACTAAGTATAAAATCTTTTAATATAATCAAAACAAGTTTAAATTTTAATCATACGTAAGCACTGACTATTCTCGTATGTGGGTATTGAAATAGCTTATACAGTTAAACTTCAAAAGAATATTCCATTTGGTCATCTATAGACACTTTGAGTCGCATTTTAATTAAATATCAAATCTATTATATCTTTTCATTTCTGTACGAAGAAATTTAATTTAAAATATATGAAAATATGAGTAAGCACCATAATGGAATTTTGTCTTTAGTGATGAGAAAATCCGTGAAAGTTAAGTAGATGGAGTAAGGATTGTTTGAAAAAATTAAACCAGATAATTTCATTTTTGGTTATTGACAAAAACTTGAATGAACTATTTTTTTAAGGAATCATCTCATATTAACAATCGCAAAAAGAAACTTTAGGTTTTCTTTTAATTATCAGATATATTATGTTTTTGGATACAAAGTTAATATAAACAATAAATTAAGATGCACAACATGTACTACCGAGTTCAGTCAAAAATAAAATTATCTGGATTTGTTCAGACAATGTGCAAATATTGCAGTCGAAAATTCTCAATCAAAGAAGTAAAAATGCGAAGGGAGAACAGAGAAACGAGAAATCTAAAAGGACGAATAAAATATATAAAGTTGGATCTCTCGCAAGCGTCATCGTAAAAAGGGAATCCAAAGGGGTTTGGGGGCTGCGCTAATTGGATACATCTAGTTGGCGGCTCTCTTTCTCTCTCCGTCTCTCCACAAGAGCTGTGGGGCCTTTTACTGCCAGTTCGCGCCGCAGGAGAGGCCAGCTTGCGCATGTAAACAGGATCGTATAACGCGCGTCTTTTTTAAAACAAAGACTCTTTTTACCAAGCGTGTGCGCAAGAGAAAGAGAGAAGACGAGCTGATTGTCCGCGCGCTGCTAATTGGATTTACCTCGTTGTCGCGTGTGAGACTCCGCTTCGCGCGCGCGCGCTCTCTTTCTCAGATGCGATCTTTGCGCCCCTTTCTCTCGATTTTTTCGCTCTCGTTATACAGTTATGTTTTTTTTCTCTTTCTACACTCTATACTTTCCTTCTTCGCCAAATGGTTCATCTTTGGAGCTTTGGTTGCGCAAAGAAACGCGCGTGAGACTTTGCTCACCGAGAGATTCGTCGTTAGAGGGATGCGCCCGTGATTGTTTTTCGAGATAATCAAGAGCGTCAAAGGCTAGGATGATTTAATTCAATTATCTCCAGGCACCTTTCTCGCGCGCAACAGATTTCAAAGCTAATCGAGTATAATAGTTGATTGAATTACGTCGTTATACTTTTTAATAAAAATCTAATTATATTTTAATTTTAATTTGTTTATAGCTTATAATTAAAGAAAACATTTTTATTATATAGTAAGGTTGTGCTTAAGTATAGCATTTTACATTGCATTTACTGTAAAGTATATTATCTATTTCTCTGCCTATCTATGTCAAAAAATTTACAGATATTATTATACTAATTAAGAAAAGTGTTTAAAATTAATTAACAATAAAAAGTATAATTTAATTATAGAAGCGTTAAAATTACGTAATTAGTTTTTTAAGCTATCAATTCAGCAATGAAATTTTATTATTTACTTATAATTAATTATAATTTATTCTGCTCTAAGCTGCCAACGTATACACGATCTTGTTTTTGTTTTTATCCAATAAGCTCCATAATGAAGTCTGTTTTTATTGTCTTGTAATCGATACTTCTGTATTCATTCAATTAAGAGAAAGTACTACACGTGTTGGAAATGCACAAGTATTAGTACTACAACTAATAGAAAGTAAGTTTTTCGTGCATAACACGCTTTTCGAATTTCGTTTGCGGAAAAGACTAAAGTTGAAAAGAAGAATTAAAATATAACGGCCATATCAGTTCTGAAGGTTTTGCATCTTTAGAAAGTTAAATGTAAATATATGCACAAACTCCAGCTGGTCGGCGTGGGTGGGAAAATATATACGATGAGAGGATTCGCACTGTTGATAGCAAATTTATAAGATAGCGGAGTTGAAGGTTCTCTTTTATTACATAAAGAAGAACAAACTGATAGTAATAGTAATTTATTAATAGTATAATGAAAATGAATAAAACATCGCGAATCTAAAGTTAACAATAGAAACATGAAAGACACATAAAAATTGCCTGTTTATTATCTATATTTAAATGAGAAATTATTTGTATTCTTTATTTAAAAGAAAAAGAAAAATACATAAATACAAAATAAAGTAAATTTTTAAAAGTAAAAGAAATGTTTCTGAGTAAGGAATTTCATTAAAACTCGAGAATTTTACATCGTTAAGTAGATAATGGCAGCGCCGGGTAAGACCCCGCGATAAAAAGGCTCTAAACCTCGAAAGGCCATCTTCGACGAGCGCCTCCGAAGACGTCTCTCGTCTATCACAATTTTTTTTACACGCACAGCGATTATCTCCGAAACTGCCACGAGCATCATCCTCCTCGGCAGACTCGCGCCTTAAACACTCTAATAACCGTTCTCGCGCGCGACTTTCCCTAACGCCGGCGTTGGCGGCTCGTAAGTAGTTCCATTTTTCAAAACCATCCAAAGCGCTCCGACGCATAATAGCGCGCGAGCGCGGCGCGACTTCCGCTGGAGCACGCGCGGCTTAATCGTCCACGGGGCAGCAATCTGACGTTCAACAGTGTGAAAAGCGTCTCTCCACACAAAAGGTAACACTGCACAAGAGAGAGAGAGAGAGAGAGAGAGAAAAGACGCGAAGAAGAAACGAGCAAGTAAGTATACGCGAGCTCGAAGAGAAAGAGAGTCGGTCGTCTCAGTCTGTCGAGCGAGGCGGCCTACAGTCGCTCGCGGCTCGCGCGATTAAGATGCGGGGCCTGTAGCGCGGAGTCTCTCTCTCTCTCTCTCTCTCTAGCATGTCGTCGTCGTCGTCGTCTTGTACAGCGAGGGCTGTACGACGTCACCTCGCGCGCACATTTAGCCTCGTGCCCCAGTGACTTCCTCTCGCGGGCGGCTTGCCGCGAACTGCGAGCTCTCTGACACTATGCAAATCGATCCAGAGCGCGCGCACCGTCGATCTCCTTTTAGTGTGTAGAGCCGCTTAGTACCTTGCGTGTATGCGCCGCACGTTGCCTTTTTTTTTCTGCGCTCTGATCTTTTCAGATGGGATTGCGTGGCGATTTTACTTCTTTTGAGGTGCGGACTGGAATTTGTTATATGTTACGGATTTTGATATTTTACTTGAGAGATGAAGTAGGAGGTATTTTACATGCTAGAACTGGCGCGACAATTTATCTATTATGGGCGAATATGCACTTACAAAAGTAGTTTCTGGAATCAAGAAGAATAAACTTATAAGTAATATTGGTTAGCCGTTACTCTTCCTATAGGTAGAAGAGGAATTTGTTAAATTGAAATAGAATCTTTTTTCAAAAGAAATATTTAGCTGATATTGTATTTTAGAAGATTGTACTTAAATCAAAAAGATTGCTTTTAAATAAATGGAAGAGGTTTGGTTTACAGCTATTTTCTTTTTAGCAACATTTCAAGATTTTTTTTCTTGGTTCAAAAAATCTACTTGTAAAAATGAACATATATAAAAAATATATAAATTCTTACTTATCTGTTTGAAAAACTAATGTTATCTTACATATCGGGAAAAAGATCGGAATAATATCTTAATACACGAAGGGCACGTTATTTGCCGCGAATTTGTAGTATGAAGGATATACAGATAAATCTTCGACGCCCACACGGTTTTTGAAACGTGCGTAGACTGCATAGTGCTATATCAGTACTGTGCTCTTTTTTGGTTTAGCATGGTCGGCGTGGAAATTATTGTTTATTGGTCGTCGGATCAAGTGCGCAGTTACTGAAGGATGACGTGACTGTTCTTGAGCAGTTGAGATTCAATTATGCACTGTTTACTAAATAGGACGTCTCAATACCTACTTTGATTATGGTTGCATAGACTTACAATGAGCTTTGAACTATTTAAAGGTAAAATGAATAATTATTGCTGCTTTTGTATGTTTTATAATACATCAAGACCACGTGAATTACAAATTAGTATTTAAATATCTTCCAGTGCTTAATTACTAAAATTTTTTGATGCAGTATAAATGAACGATTGACGAAACTTATTCGTATGCGCATTAATTATACGAAATCTATTTCATCTATTATATGTTATGTTTGCATTTATACTAAATTTTTAATTAACCTTACGAGTTTTACTAATTCAGAGGTATATTACCTATAAAAGAAAAATGAATTATATTTTATATCACATAAACAGTAAAATGTAAATGTTATGTAGCTCTAAAATGTTTTATATTTCTATGTTTTACTACAAAAGTATTTCAATCTTTGAATTTAACACATCTCCCTGAACAAAGAAATATTTTACTTTGCCAGAAATCACCTATATACATACCCATTAGCTACACAAACAAAACGCTCAATAAGAAAGCGTAAGCGCAAAGTTATCCAAACGCGAACAAAGCTATACACTCGCTCGCAAACGCTTTAATCACCCTAATTTAAGTGAAAACTCTCCTCTAAAACTTTCAACGGGCTACTGCATCCAGTCAGAAAATCGAGTAGCCTCAACTTTATACATCCTCGCAATCAGGGGTACGATTCCGTGTGATGAATCCTCTCTCACCGCCCACCGAAAGTTTCTCTTCAGAGAAAAAGAAAAGAAAAGAAAATAAAAGAGAAATAAAAAAGAAAGAAAGAAAAACACAAAGTACAAACGAAAGGAGAGCAGAGCCGTGTCGCAATAATAACAAAGGTTAATTTTCGTTCTTGCAGAGGAGGCAGAGCGGCGTAAAGGGGGTCATCGAACAAAGGCAGAAGAAGAAGCAACAGCAGCAGCAGATACAATGGAGTCCTGGCTGAGCGAGGTGCAGCGCGTGCGGATCCCCCGGCCGAAATTCGGCAGCGGCAACTCGGTGCGACGATCGAACTCGAGCGTGCAGCACATCCGGCCGGAGGTGAGGCAGGCCGTGATCGCCCAGGAGGTCGCCAAGGCCACGGAGGAGCTGCGCCAGGCGCTGCAGGACAAGCTCTGAGCTCCGAGCGACTCGCCGGATATACGTATATATATATAGCGACACTCGTTCGAGACTAGTCTGACCGTATCCTGGGATATTATATATCGTGTGCTGTCGCGCGTATACTGTTAATATCTATGCGCGTTACCTTGTTCATCCTTATTCATATACGTATTCTATATAGAAACCCTTGAGAATACCACGGTATAACGTTTGCTTGAACACGGCGATAACGAAGTTTCATATAGAAGGGTTCCTGACAATCCCGACTGCAAATTTTTGAGATATATGTTATTCGGAAGTTTTAGACTGTTGTGGGAGACAATTTGGATGTAATGCCTAATATGTACAAGAGAAAAAATAATATTTACAACTAAATCGTTCGGTAAACCTGAATGTTACAACAAAATAGCTGTATAAAAAGGTTAAATATATTATGAAGCAAATATTATTGAGCCAGTATATCAATAAATTCTGAAAGTGATCAAAATAATTCTGTAATAACAAGTTTTTAAAAACAAGGATATATCGTAATACTTTATTACTCAACATCCAGTGTAATTAACTCAGCGAATATATTTAATTAAAACGATGTTGCAGCAGTATATTGTGAATGATGCCAAAACGAAAAATAACTTCTAATCTCATTTAGCGAATACCACTTCGCTGTCCAGGTCAACAGATTTTTCTTTCCGGGATGATAAATTGCCGCGGACATGTCTCGCTCGATGTGACGAATAGAATTAAGATTGATATTCCGATTATCAAAAATTTGGGCAATGGCTTTTGTATCGAACCACTTTGAGGCTATTTCGTCGATGAAAATTTCAAGGCCTGGCTTGTCAGGGAACTATGTAATTGGTCATGATTGTTAAGATGACTTTAATGAAGGTCAATCATTAAGACTACATTCGTACGTGCAAAATTTTAATTTATTTTATCAGAGTAATGCAGTACAAATGAATAAATGCAAGTAGAGTCAGTTCTCATTTTATTCAAAAACATTGATACTATTTTTTTGACAAGTTTTGGTTTCTAAATTAACTTTCTTGCAGAGTACAGGAAACATTGAAAATATATTTATACAATATTTTTGTTTAACATTTTATGTAAAAAAAAAGAAAATGTTTTTGATAAACATCGTTATATTGCCAATCATTTTATTGCAAATGTGACTATTACACTTCGGTATATGATAAGATAAACTTTATAAAAGGCCTTCGTTGATGTCATCAAATTTTTTAAATAAAGAAAGAAACTAAAATATTTCAGAAAACGCGATAAAAGCTATATGTTTATGTACGATAAATATGGATTGACTGCAGCCAGCAATAAGTTACAACGCAATAGCCAATTTTCAAATTTTACATAAAAATTTTCGTTTTATAATATTTATTAAAAATCACTACATTTTTGTTTAAATTATTTTACTAATTATCGGAAAAATCGTTTACCGCAATTAGATTTTATATTCACGTATAATATAATGATAATCTTTACGTTTCACGAGACATTTTGTAAATATTTTCACGTAGTCTCATCTAAACTTTCCTTAATTATTATTGTTGTTTATCACTCTATAAAGAAAGTGTATATGCTTTAGATATAAGAATTTATAATGCGTTATATAGTAGCACATTATAATTTTATTATTGCTACTTACTCTTCAAGTAATAAACTCATATTAAAAAAGGATCCAACTATAATGGTTAATCATTATAAATGTTTTTTATTTTCCATACCAACTATAGCCGTAGAAAAATAATCCCTCATATATATATATAATATTTATGAATACAAAATAATTAAAAGCAACGAATTCAATCATTCATTTGTAGGTATATAATAAGGAATTTCGTGCAATCCAATTCTTACGGTTAAATTCCCAATTACTCTTTGATGATAACTACGGAAATACATGATGCATTCCTACATTTTGCTGAAGCTCATGGACGATGTATATAGAAACTCTTGCGTCAATTTAAATTCAAGTTAAAAGTTACAAAGCAAAATAGTACTTGCTTCACAAGAAAAATATAATTCTCTCTATGGATTCTACTAGTTTGCATATTTTTTCATCTGTGTTTTAATTTTCCTGTGGCAGAATACATTTCAACAGTTATACAGTGCTTGCGCGAAGTAGAATTTCTATTCATTTTAAAGCAGAAACTGCCAGGCTCTACATAATGCTTTTTCTGTGGAACTCCACACGACGTTTTAAGCTAGGTTACATTATATATAGTTTTGAAAGTGGATCATTTTTTTAGGTCATACAAAAATTGTACTACAATTTCAACAAAGAGAAATTTTTTTATTTTCGCTTAAATAACTTTCTAGTATCTACCTTCAAATGTAAACGCGTTTCAATCAGTTAAAAACCTTTCCTGCCGCAACTTTAAAAAATATGAAACTCCGTGCTCTTACAGGGCTGCTCTGCAGCTGCTGCAGAAAAACAAGCAAAAAAAACCACCAACCACGGCTCTTGGCGATACAGCATTTTATACATAAATACTCCCATTCACATAAGTATACACCGGCATGTACTCTCCCAGCATTCTCGCAGCTCCTCGTAACGAGAGTTACATAGTAGCGCGTCATTCTCGCCATTAAATACAGCGCTTGCCGCCGCGAAGCAGCTATAATAAACAATTTTTCGCGCAAAACCGAGCTGCAGCGGAAAAAAAAACAAAAGCCAGTATAATCATTACAATCTGCCTCATTATCGGTCAATCTTGCGCCGCCGCCGCCGCCTCGGCGTTCAAAGAAGCTAACGTGCGCGCGGCCGAGGCAAAGAGCGGAGAAGGAGCACAAGCGCGAGGAGGCATCATATAAACCTGTTAATTTCCAGCGATCGGGGAAAATGAGCGCGCGAAAGGCGATTACAGGTTTCCGCGGGACGCGCCGCTTCTTGTGCGGCGGGACATGTCGCATCGATCAAAGACCTCGCGCCCGCTGCGACGCACACACAGGGGCCCGGGATGACTAATTAGCGGGCCGTCATTATATCGGCGACTTCTTTTAATTGGCCGGGCCCTTCCGACGCGCGCGATCCCGTCCGATCGGTTCGCCCCCCCCCCCCCCTCCTTCCATCACGAGCGCGCGCGCACACGCGTGTTCGACGTATGTACCTATAGCGTCGACTTGGATATGTTGCTCGAGGAGGTGGTTTTTGATTTTATTTTAGCATCGAATATTAGTTATGTCACTATTAAGTATGATGATAGAAGGGTTCGGCCGTGCACGAGTTATGGTTTAATTAACGTGTCTCTTGACGTCGAATAATATTTCAGATATTTATGAGGCATGATGTCGTACGTTATAATGCCAGCGCGGTTCTTAGTTCTTTTATGTTGCTTGTATGTATAGTGTTTAATACCCATGGTATATAAGGTATATTTATTTTAATATTCAAAAGTGAAAAATAAACTTCTATTTTATTTTATTCTGAATTACGTATAACTATCATATTTCAATTTACTCTAGAAATAGCTAGTAACAAAAGATTGTCCTCCTATGAAAATAATTTAAGATTATTAAAAAATATATAAAAATTAAAATTAATGAAAGAATGTCGAAGGAAAACGCTAAACATTCTGAATAGAATTTCCGAGTTTTTCTTGAAGTGCAATTTTATTATTAAATTTTAATGAGTGATTATAGTAATGATATTTTTCAATGTAAAAGTAGCGTTATCTAAGTGAATCTTTTATTTAATCTACTTACTTTTTAAATGTATGATTTGATGAATGAACAGCATCATTAATGAATGTGACATTATTTTATAATTGAGAAAGGTTAAATTGATTAAATGTGACCTAATATGGATGCAGGTAATGTGGACATGTATGTAATGTGGGCACCTACACGAGATCTGGCTGTATGCGTTATTGTGGGGTGCCGCAACTCCTACAGTATATGTATATGTGATAATTAGGACTTTGTCGGACTTTGTGTTGACTTTTTGAAGCACTTACTATACGACTTTACGTGGCCAATTTTTAACTACTTAGAACTTCTTTAATTAAAATTCAAAAAGTACATTTTTTTGCAAAAAACTCATGAGGTATTAGAGTTAAAGGTTCAAATAACATGTCTCAATCGTTTCTGAAGCCCCAAAACTCGATATATATCTATTGGGAATCGAAAGTTCTTTAAGGTGGCCACATTACCTACACCCCCCTTATTACCTAAAACGAGTTAGAACTTTTTGCTTTTATTATTATGCTAATAAGATTAACATTAATCTATTAGTTTTATTTTTATTATTACTGTTCGTTATTCTCAGTCTTTTTGCAACTTACGTAGAATATTTCGTTATATTTTTTGTCATATATATTTTGTATATATAATCAATGGATATGTTAAGTGTAAAGCCTTCACGAAATAGATTCTAAAACCAATCTAGCATTAATAATTTCATTAACAATATGAAAAACTGCACGTATCGTTGAATATATCGATCAATTATTAATCTCAGTCAATTTTCTCAAAAAAATCTCCATCCTGAACTCGAGTCTCAAGAAAGCATCTAATAAACGCGCAAAATCTACTGATTCGAGTGTACAACGATGTAGCAAAAAGGCAACGAGGCAACGAAGCATTGAAGAAATCCTAGAAGAAATCAGTGAGAAGGTATGCTCGGCAAGATAAAAACATTCGCGTTTCCGAAGGTTGCGCGCGCGCGAGAGAGAGAGAGAGAGAGAGAGAGAGAGAGAGAGAGAGAGAGAGGGAATAAAAATACAAAAAGAGGGAGGAAAAGCCGCGATGCGCAGTACATATATACGCGAAACCGATAGTTTCGTCATTAAAATCCGCCGATTTGTTCACTCTCTCGCTCTCTCTTTCTCTCCGCCGCACATCCCTCCGTCGTCCAATTACTCAAGTACGGGCGATAGCCTCGCGATAAACCGCGACGTAAGTTACACTCGTCTGCGATGGGGTACATCGGGTTCGCCTTCTCGCTGCGCAACGCGTGCATCTGCAGCTATACACACCGGCAGTGTACCCCGCACCTGAAAAAAGGGCAAAACAAAACGAAAAAAGGGTTTTTACTGCGCGCGCACGCGAGAGAGAGAGAGAGAGAGAGGCAGGAAGGAAAAATGTTCAAGGTAGCGTGACCTTGAACCCCGGCGGCTCTGCTCGCAAGCCGCATCTTACTTATACTCTCCCGCTCTCTCGCAAGGCGCGAGTACGCTATATACCCCACCGTGTAATTATTAAAGGCGCAGCTTTCGCGCAGCGTCCGAGAGATCGGCGAGCGCACGAGCGAACTGCTCGTATAGCCGCGCGGTCGAGAGGGAGGGGCGTGCCTCGAACTTCCGAATATTGCTGAAATTGTTATGGGAATTCCTCGAGCTGCGCGCCGCGAGTGGCATCGATCTCGAGAGCCACGGGAGTTATTGACCGGGAAATTAGTCCCGAGCTGAGTTTTAAAATTCGGGTGCGCTGCAGTCGACGCTTGTGCCATCCTGAAGCTTGGATGGCCGGATGCGCGCCGACAATATTGGAGCGTAGATATTATACGACTGATAAAGCTCCTCGATGCGTACGCGTAATGTTTATTTTATGAGAAGTTGTGAGAAAACGAAGGAGGGCCCGATATTCGATTTATGTAATGCATTGTATAATGGTAATTATTGGGTAATATACGTGATATAACTAAAAGCTGATATTAAGTAAACGGTTAATTTACTTTAGTATTTTCTTTTTATACAGATTTATATACCGGTTCCAATGTTCCGCACCAAAATTGGAACTTTTTTCTTCATTTTATAGGAATTTGCACATTATAAAAACCCATTCAATTAAATCTATGAAATGTAAAACATATTCTGAACAATTATCTTTCTGAAGTCTATAAAAGTTTGTTAAATTATATTACTATAGTTACGGGTCTGCTTTAAATTTATGATTTCAAATCTTGATAATGGCGTAAATTTGTTAAACAATGTCACTTTTAATAACTTGATACTCATGATAGACGACTCTCGATAAGTAATAACAAAATTGATAAAAAAAATATTTTTATGTGAAGGTTGATACCTGGATTTTTAGAGTTTATAATGTGAAATTAAGCTAAAGTAACATGGAAAATAAACGTTTATATATTTCTAAAGAGAAATAATTAACAAGTACTGTAGATATCATAGGCTCAGTATGTAGTACAATAATACTTAAATTTAATAAATATTTTTCGTCCGATTTAATCAATTCAATTTTTCTTTTAACTGCCTTTGGATATTTAAACATTTAGAAATTTTGAGTTTAAGATTTGGAATTATGATTTGAAATTAAAATTATAATTTCTTGTAAATTCCGATTTGATATTTTATTGATTACGTCCTATAGTGGAATTCAATTGATTTAGAACTTGAAGAACGTTTCTTAAATGCCCACCACGATCGTCAAACTATAACTAAATCGAAAATATGTATATAGCATCTAAATTAATCCTAATACTAATAACCTATACATAACAACGACTATGAACTGGACTAGAAGTAATTAAGAAAGATAATTATTAATTGTATAATTAAAAAATATGATGTTCTACCTCTAAATTTACATGAATATCTTACGAAAACTTCTGGTCTACGTCCTACGGGAGGAAACATCTTGAACAATTGGAAAGCTCGGTCTAGTTTCTTTAACATCGAAATTGTAACTTTGATATATGAAATTGCTATTGGAACATTTGAAGCACCAAGAAGGCTTTATTAATCACTTAATCCCTTCAAATATTATATGAATTACACCCCGTTGCATCTCGGCGCTTCCAAGTTCCGATCTCAATAATCTAATATATAAATAAATGAAAAAGTAAGGGCGAATCCCCTGAAATCACATGTGCGATAGAGAATATAAAGTCAACGTGTGGATAATCAGTCGGTGAGACTTACCAAATTATCGGGGTGCAGATGATGATGGTAGTCCCGATTCCCCCGCGAACCGCCGGGCGAACTGTGACGTCGTCCGCCTCGATCGCCGTCCATATCGTCATCGTAGTCCTGCGACGAAATCGTGCGAAAAAGGTACGTTTTACGTTAAAAAGAAAATAGTGCGAAATCTCGCTAATTTATGTAGTGATGATGTGTGTGATTCGATTCGAGGATGGCGCGAAAGTGATTTGAGTATATGTTGAGGCCGCGTGGAGGGGTAAAAGAATTGTAATTTAATCAACTGTGCTGGTGTTTTTATTGTTATTTTCTTTGAGGAAAAAAACGCGAATTGTTTATTGTACCTGATTTTCGTACTCGTCATCGTTGGAGAGTGCGAGGTCAGACGTGGCGACCTGATGGTGCTGACTTCGCCTGCATCCCCCTCTGCAATGTCCCAAAGTACTGTTTTTCAAAATTGCTTTTCTCATATACTTGGCGGATTTTCTTTTGTAGGTCAACGTTTTATTTGAATTCTTCTCAGTTTTACGACGTTAAACTTGGAGAAAATACGTTTCTGGTATTCATTTTCGTCTATTACATTCCAGATTTTTGAATGTTTTTAGCTTATTAGATTTAAAATTTTCAAAACTTTTAGTTTCATAAAAATAAATATATTTTCTACGTAATATAGATAAAATAGTTTCAAATTAAAATATCAATACGGTATATAATTTATTATTAACCACAAATTGCATTAAGTTAATGATTTTGTTCTCCAAAAGTTTACAACCGAATGATAATCGACCCTATTTGTAGAAAATGATTCATTAAACTCAAATAATGTTCACAAATATACTCATGATTTTATTTGCATTTAACGTTAAGATTTACCTCTAATTATTTAGTTGGCAAATACGTCATCATTGGCGTTCTATTGGCATTAATTAACATTGAAAAAACATTTGTAATTATAAATTGAATATTCATTTATATATAAGTCTATTGTCATTTGACTAAATTGTTAAATTTATTATTTACAGTAAATTGATTGTCAAATTCCCTGATGGTAGAAGATATAAAACATTAGTTCTTAAATTTATTGAAACTACATAATTATATTCAATTGTTATATTCACTTATTATACAGTTTCGCTATTAAACACTTTTGAATATTACTTTTAGTTTATCACAAATTGTGTAGAAACAGTTTTCTATCATTATTGTATCCATAAAGAAAAAAATATAAGTACATATCGATGTATGCGTACGTTACAATGAAAACGTTCATGATTTACCATACAGACTGATTTCAATGACTTCAATTACATTTTGGAATTGCGTAAACTTTGACCGCGCAACAACTATGACCACTTGTTAAAAATGAAAAAGGAATTCGGGCACCCGACGCGATTGAAAAAGTCCTCGAATAATTCCGTAACGTGCTTCGGCTCCCTTTATCTCTCTACCTCTCTGCCTCGAGCCTGTAATTTCGTTCCGCGTCAATAGCGGAAGTTCGCTGTGTCGTGCCATCACCGTGGCCTATACCCGAGCCCGCGCGTTTGAAATCGAACGTGGCATTTTCTCGTTTGCAGCATTGACGGGCCGGCGCGGGCGGCCGATTCTCGCGGTGAGCTTCCCCGAGTCAAAGGCTTCGGGCACCGCGCAAGCCCAGGAGCAGGAGAAAGATGCGTGGCGGCCGGCCAAATATCGATTAACAATTAAATGAAATCGCGGCGCCGTCGCGCGCTCACTCCTTGTCTCTCTCTCTCTCTCTCTCTCTCTCTCTCTCTCTCTCTCTCTCTCTCTCATTCTCTCTCTCTCTCTCTCTATCTCTATCTCTATCTCTTTCACATACACACTCGCTCGCGAATTGTACGCGTGTGCATACGCCGCTCGGAGGAATAATTAGACGGCCGAGTCGGGCATGCTAATGATTTCATTTGGGAAATTAACATTTTTACGATGTTAGTCGACAGCTTTTTTCGCTCTACTGCTTTTCTGCTCTACTTTGGCAAGGTGAGAGAAATAAAGAGAGAGAGAGAGATACAGAGAGAGAGAGAGAGAGAGAGAGCGAGCGAGAGAGAGAGAGAGAGGGAGAGAGAGAGAGAGAAAGAGAGAGGGAGAGCTAAGGCACTATTGTCATTTTCCAAGGCTCGGTTTGGAGCGAACTTTTTTTATTTACACAGCTCGAGAAGTAATAGAGGGAAGAGTAAAGATTAAATCAACCGTGCGAACACGGTGTGCAGGAAGGCTACGTAAATATAGAAAAAAAATGACGACAAAAACAACCACATCAGGGTTGTTCCTTATTATTAAAGGAAGCAAAATGTGCATTTTTTTAAATAATTTTGTATCGTTTTGGCCAATGCGGTGTTGAAATACAGTTTTTGTCACTTACGCATGATTTTCGCGTTTTTCGCCCAAAAAGCGGGCCTTCAGTGACCGTTTTCCGACTGGGCGGCAAGAAGTCAGAAACAAAAGACTTTTTGCGCCCGAAAATGTTGTATAAGTGGGCGCAAAAGTCTCATTACTCGTCTGCGGCTCGTGCTCGCTCGTCTACGGCTCGTATTACACACTTCATACTCGGTCAAAAAAGACCCACTTTTTGCCCGTGGTAAACAATATACTATTATAATAGAAATCTATATATATAGCAAAAACTTTATTTAAGAGGAATTTAAAACTGAATGTGGATGCTTTATTTACATCATTATCGCGCGTAGAACGATTTAAACATAGAATTCACCTTCAGGTTTTTAATTTTAATCAAAAGACGTAGTGTGTGAATCTAATTAGTTTTTGTTTACCTTTTATGAGTTCTATATATACTTCAACTTCTTACCGATTGTCCAAAGTATCTTAATTCTCCGCCCGCTACCTGGGTCATTTTTGATCCAGACGAAATTTCGCACTCAAATTTATGCGAGATACAAAGAGGAGAAAACATATGAAAATTAATAAAATGATCTTTAAAAACAATTGGATAATGAAGTTGAGGCCTTGATTATAAATTGTGAATTTTTTTAGATTTTTTAAAAATGAGTAGTCTAAAAGACAGAGATCTTGACATAAAAGACCCAGGTAGCGGACGGAGGCTGTAAAAATATGCTAGCGGACGGAGGGTTAACAAAGGTTGACTTACAAGGAGAGTATCAGCTCTGCTGAATCGGATTTTAATGAGGCTCTAGAAGGTATTTTTTGGCACCCAAAAAAGGAAGCCTGGCACCCGTAGTTTCTCAAATGGGCCTTTGTTCCCGAGGTATGAGCCATTTTACTTCGAATATGTTTTATTGCATTGAAAGAAGGTATCTCTTCTTGTGATGATAGATATGTGTGTATTAATACTAAAAAAAGATCCAAATGATAACAAAAGTAAGCCGAAAGAGCTTTAATTTTGGCTTTGATTCGTATAAAAATATGATTTTGATCCAAAGTTATTAATTGAAAATGGGGCCTGAAAATTCATGAATATTCCAGGACGTTTATATATTAAATTCGTTACTTTTTCATGCATTTTTCAGGCCTCATCTTCAGCTGTTAATAACTTTGGACCAGATTAGCATTTTTATACGAAACATATTAACCGCAAATTAAAGCTTTTTCCGCCAACTTTCATTATCATTTGGACCATTTTCTCTAGATTAATACGATTAGGTATTATGGCAAGAATAGATATCTTTGTTTACTAAAATAACACATATTTGAAGTAAAATAAGCTCATATGTTTGGAACGAGGACTCATTCGAACAAACTACGGGTGCCAAGTTTCATTTTTAGGTTCCAGAAAATACCTTTCAGAGCCTCATCAAAATCCGAGTTCCGCAGGGTAGATATTCTCTTTGTAAATCAACTTTTGTTAAGATACTTCAAATAAATGGTAAAATGTTTAAGGATATGTTAAACTCTTAAAAGGTAAATAAAAACTAATAAAATTTCAACACCGAGTCTCTTGATTATATGAATTAAAAACTGAAGGTGAATGCTTTGTTTACATCGGCTTGCATGCGATAATGATGTAAACAAAGCATTCACGTTCAGTTTTAAAACTTTCCCTAAACTGAGTTTTCGTTAAATATATAGTTTTATATTATCAAATCTATTTCATTACCGCACTGTCCAAGTTCATCAAATATGATTAAAGAAAACACATATTTCGCTTCATTTAATGATAAGGAACAACGCTGCGGTATCAGTTTTTGTCGTCATTCTTTTTTTAGATTTCAGTAGCCTTCCTGCACGCCATGCAATAGGGATGAATATTGTCAGAATTATTCGTTCAGGACTTATACTTATACGTGTAAAAGTGTATAGCATTTTTTATCGTACTACATTTCTAATGTATTCCAAGAATAGTGTGAACGAGATACAAGTATCTCGTGTATTTTTACGATTGTGGGAATTAGCATAAAATTTTTTATGTTTTATTTTAGTGAAGTATATTAGCCATCGTTATTTTTTGATTATCTACCACTCACGTACTTTAAATTGGATTTTTTTGGTAACGTCTCAAACATTATCCACTATACATATTGAATTAAATATGCGATCAATATTTAACTGTTGAATAAATTCAAGAAAAGAAAACATTCTGTATTTGCGTGACGCATATATATTAGTTAATACCACATAATTAATATTTGTAATTTATATATGTAAGTAAATATTTTCTCAAAACAGGGTCATTTATGGTTAATAATAAATATAAATATTTAACGTAAAAACGTTCAGAAATGTAAAATCAAATGTATGATTAAAACCAGTAGTTTCTGACTACGCTAAAAATAGCTAGCTCAACGCTAGCACCAGTACGTGTAAGATTTGTCTCAGATTAACAGACTTTGAAGGATAAGCTAAGATAAGGTTGTTCAGCTAAATAAATTTAAGTAAAAAATATTTTTATTTTTAATTTATCATATTTATTGGTTGAGTTATGTACTACTTTATCATGTTCATTAAGCAAGATAAGTTTCAGAATTAACAAAATAACTGAGGATCAGTCAGAAAAATATGAAGGAATCGTTCTCACTTGAAAACCTCACTTGAATGTTTCAATAAATATTATAGCTATCAAATAGCTTTCAATACCATTGAAAAGCATGTATCGTTTCACTCTTGAAAATTATTTTAGCAATTTCTCTTATTTGGATACCAGATATAATAATTGTAAAACTAGTATTAAGGTTCCGCCAAGTTTTCGACTAAACACTTAGTCCAATATAAATTAGATTTTTGAATTATTATAGATGTCTCAACATCACGGTTAATTTAAGTTAAATTCATAACTTTTTTTATCACTAACTATCAGACAGACATATACACAGACATATACTCAGATGACCGTGATTTAATAAACATGAATTCCTAGTTACTATTTTTTAAAGTAATGATGTTAGTATTAGTATTCGTAGTCTATTAAGCCTTCGACTACCGAAATCTGGATTTAACGCGGAATACTGAAATACCGGAATTTAAAGACGTCAGGCCTATTTTCATTAGATAAAGAGCATATCGCGTAAAAAGGTGTTCAAGGGGTTTTCAGGGTCGTATATTTATAACACGAAGTCAAAATTGTAGAAAAAAATGGCGTATCCTATATAGCGGATTTTTCATAATTCGCTATAATAATAAAGTATGTTTTCCTTAGAGCTCTGATCCAGAGTTTTTGGGTTACTAAATATAATCAGTGGATTCAACATATTAAATTTTAATAATTTGACCTCAGATACACAATCTGTGACCCAAAAGTCTAGCTTAGAGAGTTCTAAGGAAAACATACATCATAATTATAACAAATTTAAAAAAGTAACAATATTAATACAATAATCATTTTACATCCTTATATCTGCTGAGTCCTTCATTTTGTTTCCTTTAATTTTGACTTCATATTCGAAATTAGTGACTCCAAAAACTCTTAAAAACAGTTTTTTCTCCGGTTTGCTCTTTATTTAATGAAAATAGGCCTGGGATCTTCGAATACTCAATTTCGGTACTCCGAGAGTTAAAATAACTAGATGAGTATCACAGATGAGCAAAACGGATTTTAATGAGGCTTTCAGAGATATTTTATGGTTTCTAAAAATAAAATGTAGTATTCTTTATCTAAATTGCGTATTATTTAAATGAAAAATGGTAGTTTTGATTTGTGAAGAAAATATTTATTTGACTTATATGAACAATCGAAGACTAATGAACATTGCACTCAAAATCGCCGAATTTAACCCTTAGCTACCGTTGTGGTGGCTGGCTGACACCACTTGATATAAATACAATTATAATTTTATAAATATTATGTTTTAGAGCTTCTTATTTCAATGTAAATTCGAAAAATGTCCTAATGTTCATTATGTAAAATTTTGGCACAGTAATGTCAATTGGATTAATAAATATAAATGATTTTGTTAACAAAAACTAGAAAATTGGATTATGAAAATTTTCAAAAACTGACTTTTTTACTTCAATAAGTGCTTTTTCTTAAAGATTTGTGTATTTTATGAAGATCAAATACATTTTTATTGATTATATTACATTTGTTGAATATTGTAATAAATGTATTGTTTACGAGCTCACTGACATGCCTGACAATAATTATACATAACCTCATCAAACGATTACTTTTTTTCAAGATTTTTGTCCAATTTTCGGTCAACTAATCATTTGAATTTGTTCAGTTATGTAAACTCTTAATTATAAAATTCTTTTTATATAAAAAATGTCACATGTAATATAATAGTTCATAAAAAATCATTTGACGTCTGTCAGCCACACAATGGTAGTTACGTGATAAAAATTTCACGACGGTAGCAAACGGTTAAATGAGTTAAAATCCTCAAATTTGTATGTAATTTTTATGACTTTAACGAAACAAAGCTGAAATTAAAGCTCTATTAATTAATTTGTGATCATTTCTCGCATCATTTCTCGCAAAAGAATTTGCGGAGCTATAGTCAGAAATAGAGGTACCATAATTTTCACTAAATTAACGCATAATTAAGGTCAATAGGCTTGTATTTTCAGAAGAAGAGCTCATTGGAATAAACTAAGGGTTCTACACTTCATTTTTAGGTGCCAGAAGTAAATTTTAAATTGATATCTTACGAATTTAGGCAAAGTAGAAAGCATTTGAAATCTATATTGCTAAATTGATCAAATTTACCATCACGGTTATCTGGGTTGTATGCCTAATCAATTGCAGTAAGAAGTAAATAGTGACTAGTAGTAGTAAAAAAGGAAGTAGTTGTAGCAATACTAGTAGAAGTAATATAAGTAGTAGTAATAGTAATAGTAGTAGTAGTAGTAGTAGTAGTAGTAGTAGTAATAGAAGAAGAGACAATCGCAAAGAATGAGATAATCGACCTGGTCCTGGGCATTTCGGGCCCGAGGCCGCTGTCCTCGCTGGGCGAACGGTACTCCTGGTTATCCCGAGGCAGAAGCGGTCCCGTCACTCCCAGGGGATCTCCTTCGACGTCCATCAGCCGTCCCGGTCGGCAACAGGCACCGCTTATGACCCTCTGCGAGAATTCACCAAGACGGTCCGTTCAACACCCTCGAGCTCTCCTTCTCTCGCGTGCACATACATATCAAACGCACGCACACCCACGTACACAACTTCTGCACGCGGACACACAGTCACGCGAGAGCTTGCCAGAGCTTTCGATGCTTTTCATTGTTTCAGGTACAGGTATACGTATCGTGCGATGTGTATTTTTACGAAATACTCGGCGTCGTGGGGGTATATAAATGAAAAATCGAGGGGAAGGGGGAACGGGTATATAAAACTTGACTGCTCTTGCTGTATAGGAAATAGGTTTCTAGGCTTTACGTATCAAAAGCAGCGAATCGATGAGAGTAGAACGGTATACGTATAGTGCGCTATCGTGCACGCGGATATGTCAAAGGCTCTGCGTGCGCCCGCGAAAGGCACGAAATTCCTCGCTTAAGGTAGTTAAAGTAAAAATCGCTTTTTCAAGAATTTCTTCAAATTGTCAACCGAGATTAACAAGACTATAATTTATATGTGATAAAAATTTGATAAGGTATGTCTTTCTAGTGCTAATATATTCGACTCCATGCATTGTTTCAATTCTTACATTGTAACTTTTATATCAAGCTTTTGCTAATATAAGACTTTTATTTATAGCTCGTAAAGTTTTTATGAGTTTTTATCAAGAAACAGGTAAGTTACCTGAAATCGATATATACGTTATGTAAATAATGGTCTATCATCTCGTTTTAAAAAATGCAGTAAAAAAAACGATGTCTAACTTTCTCAATATATCTTTACCGTTTTTATGCATGTATTCAAGATTTTTACAGTATTTACTAAAAATTTTCAACTTTATCCAATATCTGTAAGAGATTGCAGTTAGGTGCATTGCAACTAATGACGTTTGTACTTCAATAAGAATAAATTTTTGGATCGTATTCTAATATAATAACTACCTTAAGCTTGGCATGTCGCGAGCGACAAAGCAGCAGTGTATTCTTTTTTAATTTTCTTTCGTTATCATACGTATGGAAATTGATAAAAGAATTTTATTTAATTTTTTTATTCAACAAAAATTGTTTCATTTTCATAGGCATAAGCAACAAAGCTCGAGCAAACTTGTTCACATGTAACGGGCATTCTCGTACAGATGACAAAAACTTGGGGTACTCGTATACATAATCCACAATCTGAAGTCAAGAATCTACATTCAACACAGTTACATTATGTGTATTTGTATAACAATAGAGATTATAGTATAAGCAAAGCAGATACTGACATGTGAGTTTATTTTTGTGCGTGTAATGAAAGAATATTTTGCTTTATAATAACAATTTTTAAAGCACTGTACCAAAACATAACGTATTAAGATCCATTTAAAAAATAATAGAATATTAATATAATATTATATTATAATATGTTAATTATATGTAGAATCAACAGTCATAAAATTGCAATTTAAATTTATTTGAATTCAACAATGGTTTATTATAGTAACTGATTGATAAATCAAACAATCGATAACGATATTTATATCTACTAGATTATATGAAAAATAATTTTTGTCTTCTTTACATAAAAGATAGAAATCAAATAGATAAAGAAAACTTTTATAATTCAATACTTTCTTTTTGTTAAAAGTGAATACAACATCTTTTCACTTATATAATACCATCGTAACGCAATATATAATTAAAAAGAAAGAGTTCAAATTAAATGACTGCAAATTAATATATAGAAAAGAATTACAAAACTAATTTGAAATTTACATTACACAAATCAATTTTAATAATATTCAATAAAGAATTAATTTATAAATATCTATGTTACTTGCAAATTTAATTAATTGTATACAAATTAATCAAAATCATAGAATATTTGCAAAATATTAGACATGTAAAATACATTAAAATATAATAATGAATTAAATCTTTGAATCACTCACTTTACATTTTAGATTCTATCACGTTTTGTTTGGGCTAACAGTTTAACTGCTTGAGAGTATTTCAATCTAAATGTTATCCTTCAATTTGTAAAAAAAGTTCTTAGCAATCCATGTAAAAAAAGAGAAGATTCAAGAAAGTTGAGAAAAATATTTTATCTAGAGGTGAAAGAGTTCCCAAAAGTAACAAACACTAGTGCAGGATAAGCATCGAAGCATAACAATATTTATGCGAACTTCTACGTGTTTGAATTTGCTGCTGTCTGTATCGTGGCACAAACTTATGCATCAAGGAGTTTTGCAGTGCGTCGCATGCTGCATCAATAATACGCTGTGTTCTTATATAGAAGACGGACGGTTTCAAAGAACGTATAGTCAAGTTTCTATTTTATTGACGAAAATCCAAATTGTACGAATATGCGTTGCACAATATTAAAATGTGTTCTAATAATGTTCTAATTAATTTTACGAAATAAGCATTGTACTAGCTGACAATTCTCTTTATAATATATGAACCTTCAAACATAAAATAATATTATACAGCGTGATAAATTCTATGAGCTTTCAGAATTTCATTTAAACGAAGTAGATTAAATCGTGACTATACTATAAAAAAATTGTAAACTCAGTTTAAGCTCTATTATCCACTCTGAAGGTTAACAGAAATCTAATTTACTCGCATTATTCCGTTTCGTGTTAACAAACTTTTAAAAAATCTAACATGCAAAGAAAGAATCAGATTTCCCGATTACAAGAATACAAAATTTCATTTTATCAGAGTACTCACGCCGAACAACTTTCAGTTTCGTGCTTAAGCTCTAAAGCATGTAAGTGCTGTACGAGAAAAATAAGCAATAGTACAAATCGTGAGAAATTTCGGAAGTTTAATTAAGAAAAAATAGGAAAGTTGTGTGTTCGTGCAGTTGTTGCGGCATTCTATGACGAGGGGGAGGATATGAGTCGCGGTTTTTCGAGGTTTTCTTTGCTCGAACAGCTCTATCTTTTTTTTCTTTCGATGTTCGAAAGCGCGGATCTCGTCGAGTTTTCGCGTGCTTCTTTCTCTTCTTCGTACGCTTTCTTCATAAACAAAGTGTTTAATCCCAAGGCCCCCTGCCGAAGCGCCAGATGGTCCACTTCGACTTTTCGGCATCGATATTTCGCCTCGCACCTCTCCAATCGACAACGAGTTTCTTCCAGCCCTCTCTCATGTATATTCGAACAGGCTTGAATCTTTCTTTATTGTTTTTTGCTTCGAAGTCTGCGTCATTTCTCAAGCTTTTTCTCAATTAGTCCGTTGTGTGAATTGCTTTGTACTTTTTAAAACTTTTTTAATGTTTCTGTTTTCTTATTGCACTGGATGCGATTTGAGAAAGGGATGTTCTAAGAGGGTGTTTTAGCAATCTAGTCATGTACACACCAATATAGTATAGAGTAGAGCACAGTAATCATTTGAGCACGAGGATTCCCGCGGCGCGCTTTATTTCTCTCTTCTATATTTCTCATTACCAACGATTCTCGGGGCTGCTTTCGAAGGCAAGGCAGGAGCGTTTCTTTTCTTCAAATAGCGATGGAGGGAGAAATGTCCGTAAGCAGCTGCGCCACGGTACCTCGCGTATTACACTTTAAAAACGCTCCCGTTTTACGTGTTTCAAGAATATTTATTTGCACTCAGAGAATTCGTTTTTGATACAAATATCGGTTTCACACGAATCGTAATAATTTATTCGCATTCAATATGATATTGCAAAAACGGTTATATCGCTTTCTTCAAATTTCTTTTAAATATACTGAAGTAAAATAGATTATAAAATCGCGTAAACAAGAAATAATTTCGATCTATTTTTTGTCAAGCTCTGCATATACTTTAGCGAACTAAATCTATTAAAAATGGAAATCAAATTTGATTTTTTCTCTCTTTTTTTAAGTAAGAAATTAAAAAACTAATGTTATAATTAGAAAAAATGGTTGCTTTTTAAGCTTTTTTGCAGTAAGCTTATTCTCTGAGTATGTGATAATAAATTCGTATGTAAGACGACCCTTTTCATAAAAGAGAAAACAAAGTACGCGCTGCAATGAACCTCGTTGCAAGATTATAGAAGATAGAACAGTGACAGAAGATGGGCAAGATTGTGAATACGTAAGAGGAGAAAAAATATACTCTGCTAGATCAGTAAAATTGTATATAATGCACAGACAGAGGGTAAAGAGAAATAGATATATAAAAAACGTTTCATCATGAGTTCCAAAAAAGATATCAATATATATATGTAGACAGAGATTTGCGTGTCGGCGAACGTGAGATAATGTGAGTTTGAAATTGTTCTGGGTCAAGAGGACTTACCGGAAGCTCGTGCAGCGATGGCGTCACTATTAGGTCCGAGTTGTGCGCCCTGTCACCTTTTCTCTATAATAATAAAAATGCATATTCATTTAATAAAGTTTATCAATTAAATGAACTAGTTATACTTTTTTTATAATGTTAAATAATTTCATTATAAATGTTTACATAATAAATAGAATATTTTGTTCCTTTGATTTTACTAAAATTATGTTTATAAATGAATATGTACAAATGAAAACGACAGATATAATACAGTTGGTAGTAAAAACCTTTTTATGTTTTATGTGTTATTCAGTTCATCCTAAATTATACGCAGAAAAACGATAACGAATCGTTCTACCACTATACTCATAACTGTTTTATATTTACATTTTATGAAGAAAATCTATACATAAATAAGATAAAATATATATTTAAAAAAATGCTATTAAATAAAATTAATCTTTATTCTAAAGCGTATTATAAAAAATACATTATGAATCATGTATTCTAACATTTTTAGGAGAATAGGTACTATACAAAATAAGAAGTTTTATAAAGTTTTTGTTTAACAAAAATAATGGTATTATTAATTATAATATTTAAAAAAATGAAGTTCTTAAATTCAATGTACGATTTAAATAAATGTTGAAAATATTTTAATAAACTATCAAATAAAACTATATAAATGTGTGGCTGGCCAAGCCCGCTTTTTTTCACTAATAAGAAAGATAACTTATTTTGTGTCAATAATCTAATCGGGAAATATAATACAAATTTTTAAATAATTCTTTCTATAAACTCTAAATTTTAATCTTTTAAAAAGATTATATGAAAAAAATTTTATGTAAATCAGATTATCTACATAATTTGGTATGCGAATACACATAAGTATGCATGCATTGGTTTATGTGATTTTGAAATTGTGTTAAAACTAAGAAAATTTATCTCGTTTAAACTCATTCAGATACTATAAAATAGCGTCCACTGTGGTTGCAAAATGTATATCGAGAAGCGTATATAACGATTTAGCATTATTCAATTTTAACAAATTATAAAAGTCGAAAACATTAGAAGTTTGTAAAAATATACTGTATGTACAATATTTTGCGTTTTTACTTATAAATAATTAGTTTTCTCTTCTTGCAGATAAATTATTTTAACATTTTCTTTCGTTAACTTTGTAGATAAATGTTTAATAAAAAAATGAGCACAAAAATATTAAAATTGATTAGAAAATAAAGAAACATTTTTGAGATATAACTGATTTTTTTAATTGAGAATATTTCGATTACCCTTATATAGACTAGCACGTATATTGCATTATTCACGAAGAGTAGCACATTTGTATATTCATCACGAAAAGTAGCACTTTTCATGAGTTTTCCATAGCACATTTCGCGATTGTCCGCCGTCTGACTTTTTCGGGCTACTTTTATTTATTCGGGTAGCTCGATTCTCTCCAATCATTTTTCGAGTTTCAAAAAAGTTTAGTACCCAACTCAAACTCGATAAAAGAACATCCCTGCTGGCTACCCGTCGACAGTTTATTAGACAAAAAATTATGAAAAGTGTTAATCTTATTGGGAAGCTCATGAAAAATGCTAGTCTTCGTTGGAAATCATTTAAAGTGTTAGTATTCGTGGTAACTGCGAACAAATGCTAGTCTACGTGGGGTTTTGAAACGAGTTACACTACGTAAAGACCATCGATTTACACTCGTGATTACATCACGATTTTGGTGGAACAATTTTATTCATGTAATTGAGGAGATGCGTCAGCAACGTCAAATATACCAATTTTTTTATAGAAAAATATAAATACAATATAAAAAAATAATAATCATAGCTATATCGTATATACATTATCAGTATTCTTCATAAAAAATATTTTTGTTGCAATAAATTCGGTATAGTAATAAGAAATGGATTTGATCTATGATAAAATAGTATAACTCGAAATATTCATTTTTTATTATTTAACTGGGTTTTTAATTTTTCTTAGTTCTTGCATATCAAACTAGTGTATTGTAGAGTTTTTCAACCCCCTATAAAGTTTGTAACCTTTATAAACATTTTATCTATTTTCTTATTTACATAAAATTCGAATGATTTAGGAGATACGTAGGGGAGATCGGGGTAAAGTGAGCTTCGGGGTAAAACGAACTTTCTCTATATTTCGACATAAATAAAACATTTATATTAATTTCACTTATATAACAACATAGTCTAAATAAACAATGATTTTTAAATGCTTCGTGGTACATATAATCAGTTATTTAGTAAAAAATTTAACAATTAATTTTTGAGCAATTCGATATGATAATTTAGCATGTTTTCGTTTTTAGATAAAGAAGTATTATGTATGCTATTTTATTACACAAAATTTTTGTTTTATACTTAGTAAACTAAAATTTGAATAGATATTTTTTTAATTCAATATGACACTACGTAAATCTCTTAAACAACATTCTTACTTCGCACGTGCATTCGGAGCAAACTGACCGGGGTAAAGGGAGCTTATATAAACAATGTAAACTAGAAAGTGTAACCTCAACCTGGCTTTACGGTTATATGTGATACACACATTTTGTAAAGCTTTAAACTTATATGTCTGTTAACAAATCGATTAAATTACCTTTAAAAGTTAAATGAAACTTATTAATTTATCGTAATTCAAACTTTTATCTGCATATTTATTGAAGCTCACTTTGCCCCGTGCAAGGGCTCACTTTACCCCAATCTCGTGACAAAGTAGGCCGTCTCATTTTCTTTCTTGTAAGTAAATTTTAAAATACTTTCAATTACTGTGCATTCTTGGTGCTTGAAATTTACATTAAATAAAGTATATATATATATATATATATATATATATATATATATATATATATATATATATATATATATATATATATATATATTACCCTTTTAATATATTTAGAATTATTGATAGTTGAAATATATTTATATATTCGTGCTCAAACTTTTTTAGGCTCACTTTGCACCGGACTCCCCTATACAAATTTTAGCAGTACCGCAGAGCGGAGTGACTTTAGGCCAACCAGGCGACTTTGGGCCAAATAAAAACATTCATATCTATCACTGCAGAAAGTATGCATTTTCAAGCGATCAAAGGTACCTTTGATTCAAATACACAAAATCAACCAAAAAAACTATTAAACATTAAAACAAATTTTTCACTTCGAACACTTTCTTCTGCTCGATTTCTTCTGCTGCTATAGTGAGTGAAAAGGACTTCTATTCTGTCATTTTTGGTTTTTATATATAAATTATTGACTGATTATTTACTACTGGATCATCGTGTTGATAATAAAATGAGTGTTTAACTAACTTGCAAGTGCTTCAAAATGAAAATTTAGCTGCGAGATATATATAAATATAAAGTTGGCTCAAAGTCGCCCCTCAATGCGGAATGACTTTGACCATCATATTTTTCATACATTACTAAAGGATACGCTTTTAAAATTTTATTCCTGAGGTGTGAATATGTACTATAGCTTAAGACTAAACTTTTAGCACTTGTTTTAGAACTTAATTGTTGTTAGAAAGCAAACCTTAGTAGTGTAAAATTTCAAAGTGATCTAAAGTCATCTCGTTCTATGATACATTTAACCCCATAGCGCCTAAAATATTTTTGCCACTCTTTTTACCTTTCTAGAAAACATAAAAAGCGATGATAGATATTCATAAAACTTGGTGCCGTATAGTTTTTGAGTCTGCTCTTTTCAAATCCACTGGCCGTTTTTTCATAAATCAAAGTATTTTTCCAATATGGTTGCTTAAATAAAAAAAAAGCAAATTTTTACATTTATTTCTAAAAAATAGTTATTTTTTAAATAAAAACGTTATCCAATTGGGTCAAAATTGTGGATCTGGTGGTATACAGACTATCAAATTTCAAAATTGAATATGGCAGATTCAAAATGGCGACGGAAATTCGAACATTTTCTAGTTTTACTATACAATCCTTGATGATCAATAATGAAGTAACTAATAATAGATACTGTAGAATGTTCAGTTAAACTGATTGTTTGAATTCTATATTAAATTTTAAAATTTACTATATTTATCTCAAAGTACATTCGCCGGTAAGATATTCTTGGTACGAGGGTAGTTCAATAAGTCTTTAGAATGACCAACAGATGGCGCGCGAATCGCTCCAAATCATCTGTTTTCAGTCAGCACCACTCCCGACTAGATATATGGTGCAGTCACAGTCCACATCTTCTGAGTTTACGTGTTTTTATAACCAATTGAAAAAAAAAATTGCTTGTTAAGAAAAATGGAAAAAAACTAGTTCAGAGCGGTAATTAAACATTTTCATTTAAAGGGTTTAACTCCATATGAGATAAAAAATGAATTGGACTCAGTTCAGCACATCTGCCCCTGCCTTAGCAACGGTTTATAACTGGGTAAATGAATTTAAGCGTGGTCGTACATCAATAAGTGACGAACCACGTTCAGGAAGGCCCGTAGAAGCAACTACTCCCGAAATCATCAATAAAATCCACGATATGGTGTTGAAGGATAGAAGATTAAAAGTGCGTGAGTTAGCTGAGGCCACAAGGATATCTATAGGTGCAGTTGTTTCAATTCTACATGAAAAATTAGGCATGAAAAAGCTATCGGCAAGATGGGTGCCGCGTTTGCTCTCAGCTGAGAATAAACGCAATAGAGTGGTCGCCTCTGAGGCTCTTTTGGCGCGCATAAGTCGGAATCCTGAGGAATTTTTTCGTCGATTTGTGACTGTGGATGAAACATGGATACACCACTACACTCCTGAGACAAAGGAACAATCCAAACAGTGGATTTCCACAGGCGAACCAGCTCCAAAGAAGGCAAAGACCGTAAAGTCAGCTGGTAAGGTTATGGCTACAGTTTTTTGGGATGCACGTGGAATTATACTTATTGACTACTTGGAAAAGGGTAAAACAATTACTGGTGAGTATTATGCATCATTATTAGAGCAGCTGACAGAAGAAATTAAAAAAAAACGACCACATTTGGCGAGAAAAAAAATTCTCTTTCATCACAACGCCCGAGTTCACACATGCTTCGTTTCAATGGCTAAAATTGAAGAACTAAAATTCGAATTGGTCGAACACCCACCGTATTCACCAGATTTAGCCCCCAGTGACTTTTTCTTATTTCCAAACTTGAAAAAATGGCTCGGTGGACAGAGATTTACGGACAACGAAGACGTCATTGCCTCTGTAAGTGCTTATTTTGAGGAACTTCCGAAAACGCACTTTTCTGAAGGATTAAAAAAACTTAAAAAGCGATTGACCAAGTGTATAGAGCTCCAAGGAGATTATGTTGAAAAATAAAAAAAAAATTACCCAAAAAAATTGTTTTTATACTTTATTCTAAAGACTTATTGAACTACCCTCGTATATTTGCCGTCACTTGACTCGATATTTGACGGTACCTACATTATAAGGTATATGTAAATGTGACATCAGATACCGTCAGCTAGACGTAGAATATCTTACCGTCGAGTGTACATTAGCCGTTATTTGACCTAATTCGAAAGTTCTTAATGCATGTGTCGCCGTACGATCGAAAAATAAAGAAAACAGTAATATACTAATATTTTAAATACGGGATCCAATAGTATTTGATTTTTCAATTGTACATCCACTAATATAGAAAGGAAGATGTTTTAAAGTTATCAGAATAAAATCAAATAAATTCGGTTATGTACAAAATATTTTAAATAATCGCTGCTATTTTGAATCCATCATGTTGAATATTAAAATTTTGCTGTAGTATCTTAAAGTACAAGTATTTATTCAATCAGATCCACAGTTTCGATCCAATTGGGTAACGTATTCATTTAATAAATTACGATTTTCGAGAAAAAAATGTGAAAATTTACTTAATTTTGTTAAGGGAAAAAGATACAGGTTTTTGGTAAAATATTCAATTTTACTTTTATTTTTGTATACTAATTCTTAACCTTTCTTTTTAATAATGAAAAACGTTTCAAAGAAAAATTTGACTTCTTTAAGCTGTTTTAATTTTCTTTAATATTTTTGATTTTATCTAAAATTCAATGTTTTTCAATATTTTCGTAACAAAAAAAGTTAAATAAATGCGCCCTAAGCAAGGCTAAACGCCTGTAAAAGTCAGAATCCTCTGTCAGTTGTGCACAAAAAAGATTTATCCCATAAAATAAAAAAGGAATCATAAATAATTAAGAATTTACTTTTATTTAATTATTATTACTATTTTGCTTTAAAGTCATTTTTTTCAATTCTTTATTTTCATAACTTCCAATAGCGTCTTGTGCATCAGATTTTATTTTTATGTTTTATAAGTATAATACATTTTTTATAAATCTATGTTGAGATCTTTTAATAAAAGTTTAAATACAAATTTTGGCCCAGCAATAATTATACCAAAATACATGATTTTTGTAGAAATAAAAAATTAAAAACTTATACGGGGAGACCATGGAGTCCGGGCCTTGGATTTTGATAAAACTTTGAGGATCGACTTTTGGAACATAAAAATGAAATACATTACCCGTAGTTTTATCCAATGAGTCTTTAAATCTGAGATGGTGCCAAAAAACATTAGCATTTCTCATATGGGTAATGCCAAAAATCAAATATACATAGATATACTATCAATGTTAATTAAATACGCCGTATCTACCGTACAAAGGCCCATTGGATAAAACCAAGTGTATTGGGCTTCATTTTTAGGTATCACAAAACGATCCCTAAAGATTCATCAAAATCGGTGACCCAATATAAAATAATATTGTAACATAGATTATTATTATATTATATTATATTTCTAAGTGTTGCTTAAAAGAATACATACATTCAAGCTAATCAAAATTCACCGATGCCTGTTGCACAACACGATATTCAAAATAATGTCTTTTTTTGAATGAAGAAATATGTTCTTTTTACGTAATATTATATACAAAAAAAGAAAAAATATATTTATTAATGTTTAAAATATGGAAAAGGACGATGCCCACAGATTTATAATATTTAAGCCGTTAAGTAGATTCAGGTGCTTTAAATCGATCAATATGTTTTCTACGTAGTTAATACTTATCAGTGTCGATATCTATATTATATGTAAAAAAAGTGTACATTATGAACATTATAAATTTTTTTTATTAACAATTATGATATTGCAAATACAATTACTGCCAATTGAAAAAAAAATTACTACTAAAAATGCAAAAACATTTTTGGTCTTCATACAATTTTAATGTTTGATATCATATTTTGTTTCTTAAAGATTTTTCTATAAATCGGCGGAAACAAAATTATAAAATAATTTTTGTTTGCTAAGAAAGAGCTACTTGTTTAATTCGATTACGTGAGTTCATATGCGTTTAGTTTAAACTATAAAGTCTTAAGTGTGGGGAAAGTTGATGAAAATGCAGTGAAAATTCGTAAAAATAAGTAGATAATCCCGAGCACGGTTATACTTTTTAAATCGCTTTAAATGAGACAAATCCATATTTATTATTTTTTTCAGCTTTCCCCGCACTTAAAAGTATTAATTTCTTTTATAAAATTCATTTCTAAACGAGCTTTCAACGATTATGTTTGTCTCATACGTTCCGTCGAGTGAGCCGCTATGGACATCCTCCTTTAAGAAAAAAACGGCGGATTCGAAAAGAGCAGACTCAGAAACTATAAGGTGCCAAGTTTTGTGAAGATTTGTATAGGTAAAATGAGTGAAAAATGTATGCCATTTCAGGCGTTAGTGGATTAAGACTTGTTTTGTTAGGTAGTAGTATAAATAAGAAAATTCTGAAATTATAGCCCCCACCTCGATGTTAATAAAATAATAACATGGTAAAATTATTAAAATTAAATAGAAAATATCACAAACGCCCAACACTTCACGTACATCATGCATAAATACTAGATATTTCTTTATTTAAGTCTTATAAAATGTATTTAAAATTCATCAAGGAAGTAAGAATTAATTAAAATCATTTCGTCCTTAATTCCCTCTTCAGTCTCCGATTCATCCCGACCTGCGGTACTCTACTTAACGAGTTTTCGCGTCTCCCCGGCCAAGCGGAAAATGCGGCGTAGACGCACCGCTAGCCCGAAGGGCGAGTCTCGTCTAAGAGATAGAGGAAAAATAGTACGGCCGGTGAATCGAAAAAAAGATAAAATAATAAATAAATAAAGCATCAGCACTCACCCTGGAGAGCCTGGGTCGATAGACGAGATCGTCGAAGGCCGGCCTGTCCTTGCTGTCGACGAGCTCGCGCAGCTCGGTGAGCAGCGTGAGCTTCTCGTGCGTATTGAGGAGGTCGCCGAGGCTCACGACGAGATCCTCGACGGTCAGTCTGCGGGTCCTGTAGTCGGCGAGAAGCTGCGAGAGCGCGGCCCTCTCGCTGCGCGCCAGGACGACGCGCGCCTTCTCCTCGACCATAGCGGCCGTCGCCGCCGAGATCGGGTGTACGCCTCGGTGCCTCCACTCATTTAAGCTGCTACTGCGACCGTTCAATAGTCAATGATAAAATCATTTCTTCTCCTTGTACTTTATTTTTTTGCGTTTTATTAGCATAATCTTCTAAAGAGTAGTAGAATTGATAACATTTTTCTTTGTGTAAAACAATGTGCTTACATGATAGTCCACCTTTAAACTTTATTTTAAGACTTTTAGAACATCAATGAGTTGAAGGGCTACTGGATAAGACTCGATGACCTCGCGGATCAACCACTTACTTTGTACTTCAAAAGGTAGTTTTAATTTTAGTTGACATTTTTTTTAAACAGCATTTAAGACTATGTTCTAGATTTATAAAGTAAGCTCTTCAGAGTTCAGAGTCATCAAGTGCTACGTAAATGTCCTTCAATTTCAATCTTTTAATAATCATGTTAAGTAACTATTAAATAACGATTAAATTAATTCATATATTATCTAGTATAATTTCAATATATTATTATAACTTTATCTGACACTAATTGGGTGATTCTATCTTAAGACATAAAAATACTGAAGTCTCAGTGAGATAACTACTCTACTTTTAAAAAGTTACTAACGAAGCAATTAAATATTTTATCAATTATAACTTAAAATTGTATTGCGATATTAATTAAACATTATTTAACAGTACTTATCGATTTTTCAAAATGGAATTATATCTTAATGACTCATTATAACTACATTGATTCCAGCCAGTGATTTTATTCTTAAACCTGGGGTTATCAGTACGTTTTCAGTGTCTGGTTTATTTCTTCGTTTTTCCAATTAAAATGTATTTAAAAGGCATGCTGTGCACAAATAAAATAGAAGCTAGAAATACTTCAGATTATAAAAAAACTTTTTTCGCATATTTGTGTATCCCTTTTATTTAGTAAAAACAAGTGCTTAAAATTCTATTTTTAAACGAACTACATCATATAATTCCTATTATTGGTGCTAATAAATAAAGCAATTTATCCTAAGACTTTATAAAAATATATTCTACCTTCCCTGGTAGAAAATTATCTAGTTTTATCGAGGCCCTCGATTATTTCCTTGGCAAACTAGATAGATCTACATAGTTCTAGATTAATTTTCTACCAGGGTTTAATTAGCATAATATAATCAGATATTAAGCTTTAAATTTTTATATTTTATTTAAATACTTTAATATTATGTTTTAAATGTTATTACAAAAACTAATGCCTATATAATAGCTAATACCTATATTATATGTATCACAAACTTAATTTCTATTACTAAGAATTTTAAAGAAATAATAGTTACTTATATGTTTGTATTTGAAGGCATCTGTGTATAATAAAGTGAGTTTTTCATCATTCAATCAATTTTCATAATGTTAAAAATACTTATATAATTTTCAAAAATGTTTCTGGTATCTGTTTACTGTTGTAAGAAGAAAAATATATGAATTTAAATACCATTAATAGTGAAATAGTCTATATAAAATATTAACATTTATGTGATGATTTTGTAATTATTGTTAATAAAATTATAGTTAATGAGGTATAATATTCATAAATTATTATGTTGCAGAAGAAAACCGAAATCCTACTGGTATTTTCAATCACGATGCAGCTAACTATAGAAAGGAACAATGATTTTTGTATACAAAAAGTATTCTGATACATGTACCATTAATTTACAATTAATTTTTGTGTGCCAGAAAGCATAAAAAATGTCGACTATTCGTCTCGGCTCTTTAAATTCTTCCATTCATTAAAAGCCTTCCTTCCATCCACGGAGGATTATAAATCCATGGAAATATAGCTCACTCTCGATATTACTTTCCACGGTAAGTAGATCTCCAATAAAATTTGAATTTCAAAATTAATAAAAGAAATGTATTCGCACAGAGCCGCTTTAGAAAAGTGCACGAGCCAGCAGAGAGAAAGTAAAAGGATAGAATATATAAAATAAAGACAGAGCGGGCGAGGTTATAAGTGCTTACGCAGGACTGGGCGGCCGATGATTTCCCGGGCTCTCGAGGAGCAGAGAGTCGTGATCCTGATACCTCGAAACTGGCACGACCATCGGCTGGCTGGTGGTGCACGAGTGGGGCACCTTGCCAACGTCGCGAATCACCAGGCTCATCCTCTTGTTCGTCTTTAAGATCTGCACGGCCTCGTCGTGCGTCGCCTCCTCGAAGCTCTGACCGTTCACCTCGAGGATTTGATCGCCCACCTGTGTTCGACAACACACAGCGACACGTTCACACAATTTGATTTCGTTATAGGCTCCAGGAGCGTGTCTTTTATTCTAATGAAGGTAGACGAACTGATAGTGGAAGATGTGTAGATTGCCGCTTGCTCGGGTGAAACAAGTCATCAGACATGAAGCAGATCCTTGTTTTTCTCTTATTTTCAATATCTTTTAAGTAATGTATCATTGTATCGTTGAAGTGGTTTTTTGCAACATGCTTTATTGTGAGGGGAATCTTTATTAATCAATAACTTTTCGTAAAGAAACGAAATTGTTTAGATTTAAAAGGGTTTTCAATTTTTTAATTTGAAGAACGCATTTATATTTCACAACTCTTGTGACAGTGTGATCCTTGAATTTATTTCTATTTATAATTAATAATAAGTTTTTGATTTATAAAGAGCTTTCCGCTGTTTATAGTACATACTTTTTATAAAAGGAAGTGGTGGTGTTGAAAACATGCATTTTAGTAAAACTTTAGAACCTACTTTGCAGCAACGATAAATGGAACCCACAATTTGATTTCATCTCATCATAAGTTGAAAATTTAATATTTCAAAAAATGTTTTATTTGTTTAATAGTCTTATACTTTCCTTTTATTAATTCATAATTATTATTTAAATTTACAGGTAACATCTTACATCAAGAACCTATGAGATTAAGTTGTGGGCTGCAAGATTTTTATCATTTAACACCGGAAAGCGTCTCTCAATTGTTCAAGGGAATCAATAATTCGAATGTCAGAATGTCTTCTTGTAAGTGTAATATACTTATTTTATATGTTGAACTACGCTTACCTGCAGTCAGATATGCCGAGTGAAAACAATAAAAAAACAATTAATCTGTTTCACGTCCGCTGATCTGATGATTTGTTTCGCCTTATTTGGCGGTACTCTATCTTTGATTGATAGTTGAAATAGCGAAAGTTTATGAAGAAAAATAGTATTTAAAATATTGCATCTAATCTATATATGATACGCAGCCATAAGAGAGTAAGTTGTTAAGAATTATAAAATGCAAAAATAAATTTTGCTTGATTGAAGTATAATTATTTTCTTAGTTTTTGCTTACCATTGCTTGATGATCGACAGATAAAAAGTGTTAATTTCATGAGATTGATGCTTGAAATGAGTATGGTGTAGATAGGTATTGTGTTTAAAGGATTATGATACTGAAAATGGAGGTAAAAGTACTACAAATACTAATAATTGTATATAATTTTCCTTTAAACTATTTCATTTTATACTTTGATGATTAAAAAATAATAAAAATTACTTTACAATATAGGTCATTAAACTTAATGAAACTAACAAGAAGTGTGTCTTAACTCCGAGAAAAAGATTTTGATGAGACATTGAAAAGGACTTTTTGGGACCTAAAAATATAGCTTATAGCATCCATGCTGTATTCTAATGAACCCTTGTTCTTGAGGTGTAAAACAGTAGGTCTAAATCATTTTGCGGTTTAAAAATATAAAAGAATCGTAAATGGGGTATTACGAAGACCTTTAAATTAAAATATGTTTCGTGTTAAAATATTAATTTCTTATAATTATCAAATATAATGATAAGAAGTTTTAAAGGGAGTTAAAAATTATCCGAATCTTTGATAGTTAATCGCTTTCGAAACCTCTTACCGTCTTCTTTATTTTCTTTCTGGCTTACTTTTCTAGCGTAAATAATTTCAAAGTTATGGTCAAAAGAAGATGTACTATTTATTTCCTAAAATACGCAAAACTGCGATAAACTAGTTAATAGCATAAGAATAATGTCCCGTTAGACCAAATTACGAATACTAGTCTTTGTTTTTAGATACCAAGGAAAACTCTCTGAAATCCTCATCAAAATCCATTCCCGGTAGTTACACTTTCCTCGTAAGTAGAAATCGGTACACATTAAAATATACCAAAACCAACTCCCGCTAAATTACTGAATGATGAGACTGAACTACAAAACAACAGAGAACAATGACCAACGCTACGCGTCACAGCAGACATATGATGTAAACAGAACAGACAGAGAGCCGCACTGCGGACGACATGGCCGCAGCGGGTGACGGGTTTACCAGTAGACCGGCGCGGTCGGCGACGCTGTCCTTGTCGACGCCGGTGACGTAGATGCCGAGGCCGTACTCGAGACCGCCGCGTATCATGAGGCCGAGCGACTGGCCGGGCTCGATGCAGAGGTCGACCTTGCGCGTGCGGGGCCCGTAGCGGGAGTCGCGCGGCGGATTGACGGGCGGCGGCGAGGCCGGCCTGCCCTGCCTGTCCATCCAGCTGCAGGTCTGCTGGCGATTCTGCGGCCAGATAGGGTGGCCGCCCCGGCAGCGCGGGTCTATCGCCGGCCCGCGCACCGTCATGCTCAGCGTCCGGCAGGACTTCAGCATCTGCGGGGTCAGAGTACAAACGTTCACATGGATGTTGTATTTATGCTTGTGGATATTTGGCTTTTGGGTTTCGTTGCTATGTGGCTGCTGTAGGCACGGTCTTTAAGATTTGCGATTGCACTTTTGAGTTTTTTAATAATATTAATAATAACAATCCATGGAGTCAGGATGTCTAGATGTTCGAAATAAAATAAATAATAATGCTCGATGCGAAGTATAAAAAAAACAATAAAAATGAATAAAATATGTCAGCTAAAAAAACATTGCAAAAATAGTTTTTTTTCTTCAAAATCTAGCAACTTAGTTTATTTTTAGTTTTTCCTGAGACGGACTTTAGGTATAAGGTCCATCAGTACGATTTTTTTAACCCTCTAGTATCCAAGGTACTTAACCGATCAAAATAGTATATTGTGTACCATGGGTGTAAAGTAGCCTTTCTTTGCCCATGTGTGATTGTAGAACGAAGTGAGGCGAGCACGCACGAGCCGAAGGCGAGTGCGTATTACGAGCCAAAGTCGAGTATTGCAATCACACAAGGTCAAGAAAGACTTTTCCCCTAAGGTACACACTATACTTTTGGTCATATATGTCTTGATTTCGCGTATTTTATGCCTCTAAAGCGGGTGTAATTGTGGCTATTTTTCGAATCGGAGTAAACGTATATTCATAAAACCAAAATAAAATATCAATCAAATTTTTTCACAAAAGTGCGTGCATGCGTGTGCTCGTTCGCATGCACGCAAGCATACAAATACGCTTGCACATTGATATACAGTAAGTTTTTGAGTAGCGGGCCTTCACTTTATAAAATATGGCCCTTTCGCCCTCGGGCCCAAACCGCTTTTTCCAAGAGTTGGCACAAAATTTTTTTTGCTCGCCGGTCGAAAAACAGCCGCTTTGCGCCCGGCTTCCAGGCATACAAAATCGCTAAAATCGTACATGTATAACAAAAAATGCATGAAAAGTGGTTTGAAATCTCTAAAATGATCCTAAGTATACTGTCTTTGTTATACTTATTATATTAAACTCAAACCGTCCAAAAATTTCAGATTCGTCGTACCCCTTAATAGTCTCGATGTGGGCTAGGTAGATAGATGGTACGATGGATTGATGTATGAATATATATTTAAAATTAACCGATGGAGCGTTAGCGACCGAGGTATTGTTGCTAGTAGTTTAATAAAGTAAAAAAAGTTCTAAATATAAATTTTAGATATAAACCGTCAAACGTAGTACAAGTTATTATGCCCTTACAATAAGTCAATTTTATGAACTAACTTGGTAAAAAGTTAGTTTCAGTGTTCTTATGCAAGTAACCATCGAAAGACATAGAAAAAAAATATTTTTTAAAGCTATATGAATGATTCTGTCGTAACTTGCCCACAAATCATCCAGAGCTCGTATATGAATGTTCGGAGATGAAAACAAATACTAGGCTGAATAATGTATGCATAATGTTGTCAACTTTCTTGGAAAAATTACAGGAACTCTGTTTGATAACTTTTTTTTTAGAATAAATCAGTAATATAAGGTCAAAATTCCGTCCTCGGTTCCGTCCCCTGTCTAAAACGCGATTTTCAGTGAAACCTTATATATAACATGAAATAATCGAAATAAGCTATAAGCCAAATTGTCATATACTTGTTTCAAACTATAAGGTTTATAACATATATTTTTACTAGTTTTAAAGGAAATTTCAATTTTTTACTATTATACAAGAATGCATAATTTTTGTCTAGCAATTTATACCAAAATGTCGCAAACAGCATTAATCGCTTTGAAAAACTCGCGAGAGTTTTTCAAAGCGTGCTATTTGACTTCTCAGAAATATATAACGACGAATTTTCAAAGTATATATATATATATCTCAAGTCCACAAATGCAAATGTCAGACTTTCTAAAGCTTTGAAAACTTCAAACGCGCATAAGAAGTTTTTTCAATTTTGTAACGTACAGAAATTTCAGTCAGTTCCGCTTCCCCTGTAAACCACTACTTAAATTATGTTTATTGGGAAACAAAATGCATTTTCTCATAGTATTTGGTGGACATAAGAATTATTTATGCGAAAAAATTTTAATAACAAATATACGAGACGTTACGAGTATTTTTAACCGGGAATGTCAGTTTCATCCCTATCAATTCCGTCTTCTACCAACATCATATAATATTGTGTAGAGTTTGATAGGAATACTTTTTAATGTATCCCATTCAAGTATTTTGTTTTTAATGAAGTTCAGGAGTTACAAAAAAAATGCAGAGGACTTAATAAAATTAAAAACTGTATTTGTTTAGAGTATCATAAAATTGTCTGAATTTTCTCAATATTGTATACCGCACTATTTTGAAGATATTTTAATTAGAAGTTTACCCGTTATACATGGGCTCTTTATGGGCTTATTTATTTTATGGCCTCATGTCATAAAAACAGATTGACAAAGGGTGCAATGTGTGTAAAACTTGAGAGGCAATAATGAAAAATTACATAGTTATTAACTGAATATTTAGAAAGTTGCATGCGAAATTTCAATCCGTGTTACCGCATTTAATTCGTAGAAATCAACGATAACGTAAACATAAACTCAAGCTTGTGGGCTTCGCGAGGTGGTTCGCGGGGAGCGGAGCGGCGCGCAGGGAAAGGGGGGAGTACCTCTCTCTTCCCCGCACCCAGTGACATTTCTGAACCTCCTTTAATCTTTTTATGAGTGCAAAAAATCCTTAAACTAGAAAGAGTTAGTTATGGAGAAAAAAAATGTTTTGGTTTAATAAATTTTCAAATACTTTTAAAGTTAAACTGGGACAGTTATGGCAGAATCACCCATATGGAAAATCTACATCGCCGTGCGCATTGTTTTTTCGTATGCAAATTGTTTTGTTGTTTTGGCATCGCCACACTGAATTTCACGACCGAATATTAAAATTTTGTTTTATTAAACCCTGCATTACATATTGTAGCTTATTTACCACGTTCACTTTCAGGCAAAACTTACCCAATAAACTCAACCTTTAATTTTGGGAGCATCTCCAAGTGAATGTAGCAAATTTGGTACAAACGGAGTTCGGGGGTAAGCGCATGCTGCAATTGAGGGGTTGGTTGAGTAATAAGTAATAATAAATAATAAATAATAATAAGTCGAGTTAAACCGTTTTTTCGGAGATAACATAAAATAAATCAGCCCATACACACCATACTTTAATTTTATTAAAAAGGAATATTATTTACGTATAAAGATATTCCAAAACGCTGTATAACTCAAGGAAAGCAAAAGTAAGATATTCTAATGATTACTCAAAAGAAGGAATCTTTTCTGTCTGGAAACGATATTATTGATTACTAAAAAGCCTTGCAGTGATTGCGCCAGCTGTTTTAACATCAACAAATGTTAAAAAGTTAGTGTCGTTAATAAAATATGTTAGTGCTAAACCGCAGCTATGGTACAAACATACAAGAAAATGTACCTACATTTAAGAAAATGTCTTCAATTTTCGGGAAAAAATGGCAAAACTAAAAAAAAACTATACAGAAAATATCGTATTAGAAGTAATTTAAAATACTACAAAATCTATCGAAGAACATAGTTTTAACAAATAAACTAAACGAGAAAATATTCGACAGAATGCTAAAAATATTGAAGTAGGAGTTACTGACAATGCAGTAAAACTATCACTGAATAAAGTAGTAAAAGGGAAAGGCAAAAAACAATGTTTAACTTGAAGCTGAAATTTTAAAGTCAGAAGCTGCTGGAAATTTAAAATTCAGCAACAAATGAAATACTAAAAACTTACACAAAATGTTATAATGTATAGAAACATTTCTAAAAAAGCATTGGTCAATATATTATAAAATTAGTACTTTTTGTTAACACAGATTTTATATGAATTTAAACATCAAACACGCAGACTAATATATTATAGACTAATTATATTAAAGCAGCTTAAAAATGAACATTAAAACAGCAATACCTTCTTCAGACCTTAAACATGGCAAATTGCACATAAGCCAATATTATTGCATACTATAAAAATATTCAAAAATAACTTATTGGATGCTTGAAAATGCGATTTTAAGCTATTTAAAGTATAAAGTAAACTTCAAAGAACTTTTTTATTAAGAAAAGAACGTTGATTTTCAGATCCCTCCAATATACTCTAGCTGTAATAAACAGATGAAGCACTTATATATTTTATTTTATTATTAGGGTAAACGTTTTATTAAAATAAAAAATTATAAATTGAACGTTATAACTTAAATATCTTCCATACAAATTCTACTTTTTTTATCTTGTCAAATAAAACTTGAAATGGCATTTTTGTCAATATACGTGTTCATACATAAATTTGTTTTATTACCAAGCCAAATATACGCATACAAAATTTTACAAGTAAACAAAATACTGTACTACACCAGACAACAGAATATTTGTTTAATGAAAGAGCAATATTAATTGTTTGACGATAAAAGTGGTTTATGCAATAAGAAAATACTACATTTTCTATCTAGTTATTTTTGTAAAAGATTTTTTTTTAATATTATAATAATCAATAATAATATTCATTAGTTGAATATTTCCACTGTAAATCCAGCAAAAGAAAGAAAGGTAGTTATATAAAAGTTTTACATGCTGGAATTTTTGGTGGAATTCCAAACCGCAAGAAATTTTCAACTCGCCTTTAACTTTATACCTAATTATAACTCTTTACTACAGTTGTATACTCATTTATATATGTCGCGCTGAAATATATTTTTAAAAATATAGTTGCTGAATAATGGTTGTATAGATTAACTTTTTTCAATAGAATTAAAATTATATATCAACACATTCTGTTATCACTCCTAAATGCAAAGTTACATAATGAATAATAAACAGCACTTTGGCATGAAAATGAAGCAGCAAATATCGATTTTATAATAACTCAAGTCAGAGTACAATACTCCGAATCACAATGGTATTTTCATTCAATTACGAATTTCACGTATTCTCCAGAAGGGACCCCCAAAAAGTCGACAATCAATCAGCGTCCCCGAGACAATTTGAGCGAGCGAAGATCATGCGAGCCAATAAATCAGCAGGTGCTAATTCCATCGGCTTCCTGCGAGACGTCCACCTTAATAACCGCGCATTATTCATAAGCGTCTGTTTGTTCAAGTTCATAAACGACGGCGATAATACGGGGCACAGTCGCATGGCGATGAAAATTTATCGTTTGGAAGTTCGCTTACAGCATGCTACTACTCCAGTCTGCACGAAAGCCTCTTATAGTGCTTCGTGTACACGAGCGGACAAGGAATCGTACCGTTTCGGGGCGCGTTCGCGTATTTCGTCGTTTGCGTTTCAGAGTGAGTGAGTGAGAGAGAGAGAGAGAGAGTGTGAGAGAGAGAGAGAGAGAGAGAGAGAGAGAGAGAGAGAGAGAGGGAGTAGGAGAGAGGAAGTGAGACAGACAGACAGCTCCCGACGATATCGATCTCGCACGAGCCAACCCCGTGACGTCACATCCTGCTTATCCTTGACCCGGCGTTGCTGCCGCCAGACTCGTCCTTACGCCACTTCCTACGCCTCCTGAAATTTCCTCTCTTGCGCTTATACTCTCGCTGGTACAGTTAGGCGAGTACGACGACTACTGCTATACTACGACGAAGACGTCTTTTCCCTCGCTTGCTACCCTAAATAGCTTTACTTTATTCTGCCACTACTATCGCTGTTACCGCTACGCGTTTTCTCTCTTTCTCGCCCTCGTGCAGCCCAGTCAATTAACGATCAATATAGAGAGGTTGAGAGCGAGAGGGTGAGAGAGCGAGCGAGAAAGAGAGAGAGAGAGAGAGACAGAGAGAGAGACTGTGAGAGAGAGAGAGAGAGAGACATCAGCGCGCACGATGCGGAAGTACGAAAGCAAACGATAAAAATAACACCCCCCGCGATTCGGCCCTGGCTGATAAGGCGACGCCGAGACGTTGAAAAAGGATACTCGATATGGCTCGAGCTCCGACGTAGGGTATATGTATAGTGTGGGAATGATCACGCCGGGTAGTTTGCTTTCTTGCTATATATACTTGGACTATCCTCTTTTTCTTCGGGTAGAATTTTCTAAAATTATCGCGCGATGTCATCTGGAACGAAACTAAATGGGAAAGCTCGGATTCATTGACATCGTTTATATTTCTTTCGGATACTTACTTGAAAATTATTATCAATAATTTTCGACAGTATTGTGAAAAATAATTTAAACTAATCAGAAATAATGTCAGTAAATAGATATTAATTAATATAAGCAATTTAGTTTAATATTGATGACAATTTTTAAGATATTGATGGTCCTTACAAAGCACATTTCAGATTTCTCAAAAACATCTAGTTCTCTACAGAGACTTCTTATAAAAAATTAGCTCCTTTTAGATTTTAGATCCTCTGAGAAAATGATAGTTTTTATCTATGATTTTTAAAATTGCTAATTTTCGTAGGAAGCTTCTGACAAGAATTAGTATTTTTCGAGAAATCTGAAATGCGCTAATCTTTCTAAGGAGTGTCGATATGTATAATCCAGTAAACAAACTATGCTCCAGTAAATATCGGTAGCTAGAATTACGTTTAATTTCTTATTTAGTCGATTATTTCCTTAGAAGGTCAAAAAAGTCGTTAAACAGAACTTTTACAAGAAAAACAGAACCTTGATTTCGTCATTTGAAGAATACATTTCTATGGTGTGTCCCCGATTGGTGATATTGATTTTTAATTAAGAAAGATAAATCTAGATACGCAATAGTTACTTTTATGCCATGGTGGCCAAAAAACATAGTTTAATATGGACTGTTTGAATCGCGTATTAAGAAATTAAATTAAATAAAATGTCCGTGATCATAAAGCCTGACTTATAGTCATATCTATAAATAACTTCATGTAATTGTGTTGGCGCTGAAAAGTATTAAAATTGAGATTGAGAGGCATATTTGTCTACTAAAAAACTTAAGTAGGGTAATGAAATTTTCTTGTCGACGTGGGAATTCATTTACCAGAGCTCCAGATGTTTCACAGAGTCAGCGAGAATTCTGCTAATCTGGCAAAGCAAACAGCGCCTAACGAATGATCACCCGTCCGTATTACACGAATTTTTACATCAACAATGTTAACTTTGTGATTTCTCATTACGTAGGATCAAGTAATAAGAAGTAATGAATTTTATAACTTAAAAATATTCTCATGTTATATTTTATTTAATATTATAATCACGAAACTTAAAATAAATTATATATAAAAATGTATATATTAATTGAAAGAGCCACGACCGATCCTTGTATATAAAATTTTTATAGAATTCCATTATTAAAGGAAGCATTATATAACTAAATGTGGTAATTATTTTCAAATACTTAAATTATTGCAGAATAATAAAAATATATACAGCTATTTAAAAATCTTGCATAATTAGCAAATTAAAATTAGTAACACTTACAACTCCGGTAGAAAATAATCTAGTCTTATCGAAGCCCATATAGTTTTTTGTAGGCTATGCTATATATAGGCCTCAATTATTCTAGACGGACCTCGATAGTTCTTCATAGAATTATGTAACCTTTTCTCCCAAGGCTACTACAACGAATTTCAACTCATTATTCTGTTAATATATACAGAAATTTTAGGATGTAATAATAGATGGTTCGAAACAAGTCAATGATTGTCATATGTTCTTTAAATCAGGCTGTTGTACATTCGACGTGGGAAATTTCTGGTCGAATAAATTTGAATTTTTTTTGAAATACTGTAATTTCATTGGGTCTCAGTGGATCGAACGCACGTATTCGCTAAGGTCATTGGAGGATTTTAAACGCATTCGACCAAAAATTTCCCACGTCGAATGTACAGCACTAAATTTATAATTTGAGCATAGTATTGTATTTATGTCTTCTTGGAGCAACGACATAAGTCCATTCTATTGAAAATTGATTTTACATCAAATTATATATGTTTAAATAAACCTCTTCCATATAAAAGTAGCAGGAGACTCCAAAGCATAATCCTATGACTAAAAATGGTAAACCGCACTATGAGAAAACCTATATATTTATCATCCACCGCAAGTTTCTAAGAACCAATAAGATTACCCTTAATCTTTTCCGAACAATTATTAAGAGGTCAGGCTTTGGTTAAACCCAAAAAAATATTTTTTTTACGAGTCCAGGAAATTTTTTACTTTTAAAGGCAATCATTCTGAAAATTTGTATACTTAAAATATTTTGTAATATCTTAAATTTTACCGTTCCAAAACCTCAAAATCTTGATCCTACACGTCACAATGAAAGAAAACTTCCCCAATCAAAATATTTACAAGAAATAAACGTGTTTAGACAGCGTCATTTGCCTGGCACAAAATGATGAGATCATAATTATTTTTATTTGATTTTTATAAATTCATACTACTAATAATTAAATGTTAGTGTCATACTAAACTACGAATGATTTAAAAAAGCAATGTTTATTAATATTTATTTGTATTTTACTAACATCACACTTCTTTGGTCCAAGTAAATGTATTACGATTTGTACTACAACAAACGGTTCAATGTTCTATCTGTCGATTTTTGTTGCCTAAATTATAATACTTTTACTTCGAAATCAACGTTCTAATATTAATAAAAGAGAACGATGTAAATATGTTCGAATATATATATATAAACGTATATATCGTTGCACATATTTACATCGTTTTCTTTTATCAAATCTAAGTAAATCCACTCACATACTCACGCGCACTTTTTTACTTACTTATTCACTCGCACTTTTTCACTCCCTTACTCACTCACACTTTTTCACTCCTTTACTCACTTGCTCGTTCACATGCTCTAGCGCACGAACTCACTCACTCCCCCACGTACTAACTGGCGTACCCACTTACTCACGCACTCGCTTAAAAACGCATTATTTAATTCAAATTTTTCTTTCTTTTTCTTTGTCGAACACGTTTTAGTACCTAACATTATTTGGTTTGACACATAACTGAATTGGACTTTCTAACTTCCATTTTTTGTAGAAATTGTAGTCTTCCAAGGATAGTTTTGCTCTGCAATAGCTTCTGCATTTACATAAGTGTTTTATTTTCTTGGTTCGACGTCTTCCTTTTTTTGTATAAGATTGATCACTGTTTCTTTTTATCCTTTTAGTTCACGAGCACTTTTTGTTTATATTTGGCTAGTGAAAGGCATAGAAGGGCCTACAAAACATTTTCATCGCATTACCACCTTCACTTTCATCATGCACACACTACACATCTTGATTATCACTACCGTTGATTATATATGAATTCTTCATATATTCTAAATTCAAGTGATAAATCTTTCTGGGCTTTTATTAATTTGAATTGATGATATTTCTGAATCACACATTTGTAATGATAACTTATCAATTGTCTTTTACCAAAATGATTTGATATACATTTTTAAAATGGTTCAATTGTATATGGTCACTGTGAATAATATAATTACATGAATTATTAAATCTATCTCAGAAATATTTTGTAGATTCTTACGTTTTAGGTATTAAATTTTTTATCTTCTTTAACTTTAAAATCTGTGAAATATTTTTCACTAGTATCGAAAAGTACTATCTTTTAGCATAAGCAATATAAGTTGGATTTCATTTCAACAAAATTACATTATTTAGATATTAATTTTATTATTTACTTATAGAAAGTTAAAAATTTTATTGTAAAATTCAAGATTAATGACTTAGTAATAAAATTTCGTTCTAATGAAATCCGACTTATTTTTCTTATGCTAAAAGAAGTCTTTTAAGCCCAGTTTCAATAAAATTCATAATTGGGCTATGCATATATCTCATTTTAAGCAAAAATGAGGTCTTCGAAGAAATCATCCATCGAAGAGCAGTTTAGGTACTTTTAGCATATAGAATACTTTATATATCTCACAAGTAATCCAAACCTGCAAGAAAATTTCAATTTTAAACTAAATCCTAAGAATGGCAGCTATTTTAGAATTTTGGATATAATCAGTGGAGGACCTCCTTAAGGCAGTTTATTCAATATCATGAAGGAAAATATCTTATTTAAAGAAAATTTAGGGTAACTTCTTTTATAACCCAGTTGCTCCAATATTATAAATTTGAGTCAAAAAGATTTTAAAAAATTGCTCTAAAAAGGTTAAAGATCATACTCTTTTAATTAAGGTAACATTATACCAATTTGTCTAACCTTTCTCCCTTTTGTTTTTGGTTGCCCACATTTTTTCACAACTATATATAGTAAAAACATATTTTTCATAAAGTTACAATTTTTTTAAACCAGTTTATTCAAAGTTATGCAGAATTATGTGTTAATATTTAGCAAAAATAAGCATTTATGTAATAATGCTCCTTGCGACAATACTTTCGACGAACCAACTTTAAAATAATTCTGATTGTTTATAAAGCTATAATTCAGATCAAATTTTTCTTAACCCATTTCTTCTAATATTATAAATATAAATTAAAAAGATTCTTAAAAACTGCTAAAAAATAATTAAATAAAACCCTGTTTTTTAAATTAATAAGCTACCTTAACCCATTTCTTCCCAAACGGCCATTTTATAGTCGATTGGTTTTTGCCTATAACCTCCATTTTTAAATTTTCCAACGGAAATTTAAAAATTCTGACTTTAGAATCGGAAAGAGCGGACAATTTTACTTTAGAAAAGTGCTATTGGTTAGTATTATTTTTTTTTTCGACAATTTTTTAGGCAAAAAACCAATCGACTATAAAATGGCCGCTTGGGAAGAAATGGGTTAAATCGTAGTATTTATATAAAAATGAAAAAAAATGTTCCAAATTTTTCATCGAAATACATTTAAGACTATATCCTTCAAGTTTCAGATGAATTCATCATTATTTGCGACGCAAGAGGTAATGTAAACATTAAAGATACGATTTACAAGACAACAACACGTTTATTATAAAAAAACAGAATTTGACTCTTATTCTATGTAAAAAATAATGTAATTTTCAATAAACAACCCTTTTTTAAGTCATAAGAACATTTAATTTTGTATAAAAAGAAATTTCTTTATTTAAATATTATTTTAATGCAAGACCAAAAATATTGATTTTTAATGATAAATCGGTATAACATTACCTTAATAAAATGTTTTAAAGCATAGTATATGGGTAAATCTCTGGAACTGTTAACCTCTATGTTATGAATATTCACTTGAAGTTATTAAAGATATAAGCAATTAGTAACTGTTTTATATAGGTTTATACAATTTATTTTCTCATCGATTATTAATTGAATACGTAAAACGTCACGTTTTTCAGATGTAATAATCCTGTTTTTCAACATTGTAGAAACTATAACTTTTGCTAAATTAACGTTATAAACATCTGAAAAAATTCTCACTGACTAAGGAAATTTTCTTGAATCAAATAATCTAAGAAATAATTATGTATTTCAAAAGGGAAGAAAGTTATAAGCATCGGAAACTTGTTATAGATTTTTCATGTCGCGACCGCAGCGCACCTACTAGTTCAATAAATAGTATCTAAAATAATTTAATGAGTACGTTAAAGGTATGAATTATAAACTTTATACTTTCTTCTATAATATTGGCCGTTATAAAGATGTAAAATATCACATTTTTACAGTTTAAAAGCATATGTAAAAAAGATATTTTAAAACGAACAAAAAAGAAATGTCGCGAACACAACGCTTACTTACTTGATGGAAATTGAGTAAAATAAGACTTGTAAACCTCTTACGTACAACATTTCATGTACATTCGTAGAATAATGTAGCATTAAGACCTTACTATCAATGCATACAAAGAAATTTACAAGAATATGTCGATTAGTTGCGACCGCAACGCGTCCGCAACGTCCGTCCGCAACATCAAATTGTTAAGACAGCGTATATTGAGGTTATATTATTCATACATTTATGAGTACTATAAGTATTATTTTGATTTAATTAAGGTAAAATTATAATCATAGATTGTAATGTGACAGACTTATTATGTTATGTAATCATTTGAACTACTTTAAAAATATTAATAACTCTTAAAGGCGCTTGTTTTGTCCTTGTTCATGGGTATATCTTAATACTTTAGTGTTTACAGAAACCGCATACACATTTTCAGACACGTGCTCCCATATTTAGTTTTTATCATTCTCGAAAGTTAGAAATTAAAGGTTGCAGAGATTTACGCATATACGTAATAAAGAAAAAAAAATTTTTGTTAGTAATATTAAAAGCAATATTATCATAGTTCTAGAATTTTTTTATCAGATAGATATTCCCAAGAAGTAAAAAAATACTATTCTAATTGAATTAGATATTGCAGTAGAATGGACGCGGGTCTGGTCAGAAATTAAAGGTGCAATTTCATGGTAAGGTAAATTTGTTGAGTCAACTCAACCACATGACATTTTATGGGGGAATACCAATGTTTACATTAATTTTAATATTTTTGTAATATATTATTTCACTGTTATACAAATATGACGTTCTTAAAAAGTAATGTTTTACATTAATGATGATTTGCATACGTTCAAATATGTTTCCTTGAAATATAAATACATTCTCAACACTTTCTAAAACTTCGTATTTATATAACCTTTTCAATGATATGCATGACAGTTCAATTGTTTATTCAAGTTGACGCAAAAATTTGACGCTCCATGAAAATAAACGAAACAATATTTTTCATTCAAAGAAATATAGATTGACATGTTTCCACAAGTATTTACCATAATTTTTACGTGATCCTTAGAAAATAATCATTGAAATACATTATGTAAAAAATGATCGATAGCTATATGTATAGTAAACAAAAAACTTTTATTTTTTGTGATTTGACAGCTGGACTGATTGTAACATTTCAATAATAAAAATAATACGTTGTGCTTACTTCCACGTTAACTATTTACAAAAAGATGTCAATTAAGACCTATAATTTTTTTTGAGCTAAATACTGTTTCGTTTATGTAATCCAAGAGCTCAAAGATACTAACCCTTTCCCCATTTAATATATTTATAGTCTACATATATCTATGCTTTCGTGGCACCTTAATTGAAAATTAAAGACATCGTCATTAAAAAACAAAATTTTTCACATATACTTTATCTAGCACTAAGATATATTCATAAGTTTGAATATTTTACATTTGTTATTTTTGTAATAACTTTAGAAAACATTAAGGTGATGCTAAACCCCCTGTTACCATCAAATACGCGGAACCACTTATTTCATTCAATTTTCAATTTTGAGAAAATATCTCTGGAAAGCTGTTGTTTTTCATTGGGATAACAACGTTTCATAAAGATATTTGCTAAAAATTAAAAATTAAATGAGAAAAGTGGTTCCTTGTATTTGTCGGTGATAGGTGGCTTTAGCATCACCTTAATGATAACAGTTACACATTCTATGTGAACACTCTTATTATATAATATATCCAAAATAATATTTAATTTTATTTTGCAGAAACGTAATCTAGAAAACGTTTGCAATATATTATTAGAGATTTACAAGTTAGTCTTCAGAGAAAAATGTTATTTATCATGTTTTTATGTTTATCTAAGAAATAAATTATATGGGGCCTGCGACGGCTCAGTCGGTAGAGTGTCGGATTCCCACGCCGGTGACCCGGGTTCGAATCCTAGTCTCTGCCGATTGATACAAGCACCACTGTAAAAATTACATGTGCTTTGTTTACAAACACACCGCAGACCCCCGTCTTCGATTAGCACCATAGAAGCACAAACATGGCGACGTTAAATAAAAAAAAAAAATTATATTTTCACTCTCTTAAATTACTAATTTTATTCTTCTATAGGTACTTCTGCATTGCTTAAGCCCCGCTTTACTGATGGGGTCTCTTTTCCATAGCAAATCAATGAATAAAAGGATCCAACGGCAAAGTGAGGGTTAATCTTATAATAACAGCTAAGAAAAACTAAGAATACTTTTTCTAGGAAATATAACATTACATTTTTCACGTATAAAGAATGCATTAAGAATAAATATTAACACTTTGAGATTGGAACAGTAAAAATTCTGATAATAAGTTACAGAATTATCGTTTATCTCTACTATTTTTATAAAACTTTTATGAATAAATTGCAATAATAATCGAGAGATTGTACCTATATATCTTATATACATGAGACAAAACTCCCAACTGTTTAATTCAGGACTCCGCAGTTTCAGATAGCGTTTAATTTCAAATGCACCTGACCCTTGTATTCAATGTGTTGAAATACAAAACGCCAAGTTTCAATGTTCCAAATCTTAGATTGCAGTCCAATTTCAGTCAAGTTTTAAACTCCTGCAATTCTGAGCTATGTTTCGCTTAATATAAATTTGAAAAGTTTAAATGCACTTATAAAATGTGATGAATAATAAATGATCATTAAATTTTACGACGTACTCATAATTAGATTTGTACAATGTTTGAAATAGTTTTTAAGATTATTGTTTGATTTTTAAGATTATATTTATGGCTGTTTATTGAACTTATAGTTTCTATTTTTGTGCCTGAAACTAATTAAAACTTATAGTAATCACTGGAGATTTGCTCCAACTTTGATTATACATTTTTTATGAGCTGAAGTCATTACAGATTTTGTACACTTTTTACAGTATGAAAACATTGCAATATTTAAACTTAAGGGGAACTTAGATCTTTATTATTCTGTAGATGTCTTTGAAACGGTTAGAAATAAAAGGAAGGATACAATTGGGTAGGTAGCGTATGTTAGAATGGTTACGTGTTTGGAATGCTAGCTGAAATTTTCAGCCATTCTCAATTTTCAAAAAAGGTTTTTTAGTATCCTACTTAATCGAAAAGTCTATAACATCTTACAAGATATTTTCACTATGATCAGTATCAGAAATAATTAAGCATTTTAGGAGTTGCATATCTTTAATGAATGTATTATGGTGTAACAAAATATTAATTTTGCGTATGTATATGTATATATATATATATATATATATATATATATATATATATATATATATATATATATATATATATATATATATATATATCAAATTAAGTTAATCGAATTGAATCATTAAAACTAACCTTGTAATTTTTCGTGATTTACGTTCATACTCTTACATCTTCTATGATATATATAACTTAACGATGAAACGTTTATTATATCCTCTATTATATTAATTTGCTTTAATCGCTCTGAATCGATAATAAAAGTTTTAATCGACAGCTGCTCAATAATTCAGTAAAACTGAGATCTATAGTCGAAAAAGAATACATTATGTATTGAAAGGAAAATATAAGAAAAGATTTTATACAAAATAAACAATTTTCCAAATACACTTTTTTGGAACTCAAATTAATTTGTGATATTTTTCATTATTAAATCCACGTTCATTCATATAATAGTATGAACAAAATAAGGTAAAAACACCGCTTTACCTAATGCTAAACTTCTAGCCATAGTTTGATAACGTAAGATGAATAAGAAGTTATAAATTTAAAAAAAGAAAAATCATTAGTTCACTAATATGGTGTAATTTTGAGAGTGATAAAAATCGGTAAAAAAAAACGAAATATCAATTTCTAAACATTGTACACCATGTATTAAGGTGACTCTCTAGTGATTTTCGACCAAAAGTTCGAAAAAAAATTGTTTATTTAAAAGTCAGTTGAACTATTAACTCATCAAGTAAAAATATTTTTTTGATGGTATCAATTTTTTTTCAATGAAAAACAAACGTTTTACGTACAGATCTTCTTGTCATTTAACATCATTTTTTCACTGTATACATTAATTTACGTTTTTCAGGAAATGAATAATAATTTTTTGCTTCAAATTTTGGAGGTTAAATACTGTATCATACTAGTCACATGTGTTCTAAGAGTTATTGATGTATAAAATATATTTTTAATGAATAGTATTTTAAATTTATGGTGAGTTTATTCAATAAAGCTTCAATTTTGATAAAAACCATGTTGTTTCACTAATTTGTTTTTAGAACTTTAATTTTATCCTAGTGCACACCAAATTAATGAATCCATCTAAAATTTTAGGAGAATATTCTTCAAAGTATTTAGAATAAAAGTGTGCATTTGGTTTTTCAAATTATTTTGAACAACTATATTAATAAAAGCCATTACACGTAAAATTATTGTAAAACTAGTGTTTTTTTAAATAAAATTAATAATGTTTTATATTTTAAAAATTAATAATAAATTTCAGAGAAAAACAAAATACACACATTTTTGTATATGTTTTAAAGAACATACTAAAAATTTCATTCGGGTTAAAAGATTAAGTGTGCGCCAGGACGATTTTCACCGTAACCCTATTTTTATTCATATTTAACACACATCCTAGGATAACTCTAAATCTAAGAAAGGTAAATGGCTGAAAATTTGTATATAACTTCATAATATCAGTACAAGTTTGATATGTAAGAATAAATTCATAAAAATCAAAACTGTAAAAAAATTTAATTTCACTACAGAGTCGCCTTAAGCCGATATACGCGATTTAAAAAAAGTATCCAAAAAAAGTATCAGAAGGATATTTTCGTCGAATACTGAGTATCCGACAAAAAGTATCTGACCGGATATTTGTACTTTGATCGGCTATTGAGTATCCGAAACTAGTAACCGATCAAAGTATCCGTCGGATACTTTTTTCGGATACTCAATATCTGATCAAAATATCCGTCGGATACTTTTTTCGGATACTCAGTATGCGACGAAAGTATCTGTCGGATAATTTTTTCGGATACTTTTTTAAATCGCGTATATCGGCTTAATACATGGTGTTCAATACTTAGAAATTTATATTTCGTTCCTTTTTGTGGATATTTACAGAAAACAGAAAAGTATCGGAAAATATTTTGCGGTCGAATACTTGCCAAACTCGTCTTAAAGTAGATGTAATTTTTGTTTTAATTTTTTGAAAATGGCGACACTACTCTGAGTAAAGGATATAATTATAGTTAATATATAGTCATATGAACATCAGTAGTCGATAATGTAATAGCAGTATAGCAATTTTTATGGTCGTTAAGATTTTAGCTCGAACATAATACAAACTTGTATATTTCTTGCTCTGTCGCAAGGTTTTAAGAGTCAAACTAATCGGATTGGAGTTTTTAAGATTTTATTGCGTTCAAGATACATATAATTAGGATATGTGTGTGGGAATTTGAAAAACAAAATTATTAACCCAAGTTATAGCCTATTTAAGCCTGTATTTTTCAATATTTAAAATATTATATCATAATATATGGAACAATAAGCTATAACGTTGGTCTATAATTTTGTTTTTTTTTCCTAATTTTGTAATTTTCATAATTATGTAATTTTGTTCGAGTTTATTAACAACGATTTAATTCATTCATTACAAAAATATCATAAAAATGAAAAAACGATATAATACAAAAACGATTCAATGAATCTTAAAAATTCTTGTTTATTTAAAATCTTCAAAAAATGAAAAATAATTAGCTTTGAATAGCCAAAAATAACAGCATAATATCCAAGAAATAAACAATCAAAGATTATTTGAAAAAGAATATATTATAAAAATGAAAAAATTGTTATACCACAATAACGATTTGATGAATCTTAAAAATTCTTTTTGATTTCAAATCTGCATCAAAAATTGAAAGAAACAAGTATTTATTGGTAAATAAAATTTTTCATGATCTCGGCAAATAACTTAGCCAAGAAATAGTAAAAAGCTACATTTTTGTAAATTTTCAGAAGGAATGGTCCCATTTTACTTATTTTATCGTGGGCCGTAGAAAGTCGATTTTCTTTACAAAATGATTTTTTCATCGACAAGAGAAAAATAAAATAGCTCAAAAATTTTACTGAATATTGTACTCCATGTTACTGATAATCTCAAATTTTCTCAATAAATTTCCCTCCTACATTTTCGATATGTACAGTTTCAAAAATAGACACGATTTTGTTTATAACAAACGAAAACATTACCTTTTTATTCAGGTAATTTTATGCTATTTCAAATGCATTTTTTAAAAATATTATATTATTTCTAACGTACCAAAAAATCCGAAAAATTAAAACACAAAATTGAGAAGCTGCTAAAAAACAAAAACGAATCAGAATAATTAAAACAATTATTATTGTGCCACCTTTGCGTACAAAAAGACAAAAACAAATAACACGCGCGTACACACACACATTTATACACACACGCACACACATACACACACATATACACGCTCATGCACACACACACATCCATACGAACATTTTCTAGAAATAGTGTATTTTAATCTTTTCTTACATGTTTTTTTCAAAACTTCTTTGAGTATCACAAAGCTTCCTTTTTGAGAAAGTAAAATGAATATTTTTCACAAAATTTCGCATACAAATATTAATTGTAAAGTGAGATTACAATATGCTACAAAAATAGGGTATTCCAAAAAAATGATATATTAGTCAATTAAAATCCCTTTAAAAAGCATAGGTCATATACGAATGTCAGTGACTTTAAAAACTTTTTTAGCTTAAACTTTTCAACGTTATATAATCTTATAATATTTTTTTTAAACTGACAATATTGTTATTTAAAAGGATATTCTTGCAGTATTTTGTCTAACAGCTTAAGAAGGTTCAGGGATTACAAAACGACCAATTTATTTTCAGTTTTATTTCTATTTTGTTCAAACTTGTTAGTGCCAATCATTATATATCTTATAGGGGAGGATGGGGTATTGCCGGTTACCTAAGCAAACGTGCTTGTTATTTCCACTTTCAAATTGTTTCTTTTAACTTTAAATAATTATTATGTTAGTTCAAACCATTGACTATAAATATTTCTTATTGGTTTAATATAAAAATGTAAGATATCGAAGCTATAAGTCGAAATAAAAAAAAACATTTTGGCCGAATTTACTCCACATCAAAGGGTAATACCGGTCAGTCTTGGTACAATTCCAATCACTATTAGAAAGTTACTTTTATAGGTGAAAAATTTCTTTAAATCAATTATATGAACTTTCATATGATCCGTCGCATTATTATTCGCACTTACATAGTGAAACATATAATAACATAACCACTGTTCAATCAAAAACACTTAAGCAAGATTACCCTACCTGAGAGCGCAGCGAAACGTTTTCTTAGTCTCACTTTCGGGAGCGTCATATAAATAACATTGTGACCGGGATTACCCCTTTTCTGCTTAGTAATTTAAATTGAAATGACAAAAAAGTAATAGGTTTATACTCTTTTTTCTTCACTACTTCGTATTCTTAGATTGTTCAAATTAATAAAGATGCGAAAAATAACTGCATAAAGCAACAAATAATATGCATAAAAGCTTATTTTATAGACCAGATTTCTTATAAAAATGTAGGCCTACACTTTGATTGTGTATAATTCCTTAATAAAACTGAATAGAAGGTTGTTTGGACATTAGATTAATTGCATTTTATGTTGCGTTTAATATACTATTCGAATTATTATCTAAAAATGTTTAGATTATTGAAAATAAGGGAGACCAGAATTAGCCAGTGACCGGCATTACCCCGTTCTCCCCTACTAGTATACGTAATGTACATAAAATTTATTTTTAACCAACAATTGTGATGTTTGCAAACACGATTATTGTCAATTGAAAAAAAATCATTAAAAATGGAGAAACTTTTTTGTTTTCAATCCAATGTTATTTATCGAGGTCTTATTTTGTTCCTTAAATATGGTTTGATAGATTGACCAAAAGAAAATTTCAAAATAATTTATAGGTGCTATGGAAAAGCTAATTGTTTAACTACATTACGTGTTTAGTTATAAACAATAAGCTTTTATGTAGCACTCATGAATTATTTTAAAGTTTTCTTTCGGTCAAACTGTCAAACAATATTAAAAAAATAAACAAGATCCCAATTACTAAAATTGGATGGAAAACAAAAAAGTTTCTGTATTTTAGGTGATTTCTTTTCAAATGACAATAATCGTGTTCGCAACATCACAATTGTTGATTAAAAATGTTTGTTATGTACATAAGGTATACTAGTATAAGATATATAATAATTAACACTAACAAGTTTGAAGAAAATAGAAAGAAAAATGTAAATACATTGGTCGTTTTGTAACCCCTGAACCTCCTTAATAACAGTCAGTCTTTAAACCTCATTCAATTTTTACGGCCAAGCGTCTGGTTTAAAATTATCCGTTCAAAGGTCAAGGATCGCGCTACAGGCCGCACGTAGACGCTCCCGTCACAAGCACACCTCGCTGCAGCGCTCAAACAGGCCAATAATTACAGCTCCCCGCAGCCGACAGCTCGCGTTTAGCAGTAACGAGCGGGTGCGCGGGACCTTATAATATTCTCGCCGGCAGCCACAGCCAGTTACAGGATATTAGGCTTTACCGTGAAAACGCCACATAGCGAGAGGTTATCATCCGACTTCCGGCGCAGCCCTTTTCTCGGCTGCTGCAGCGGAGAGAGAAAGTGAGGAAGAGCGTATATATATATTCATAAGTCTGCGCGGCGCGCATCGCGTGACGGGGCCGATTAAAATCCATCCGCGCGGCCGGAACGTCGGACTCTTATCCGAGTCGGGGCGTCCGATACCGACGCTTTATCCGGATTTGCAGCCGGTTGCATAATTTCCAGCTTGGGTATCGTCCACGGATCCTGCGCTAGCTGAACTTTTCACTAATTGTAAGAGCTCGACCGGCGTGGCCTTCGCTAGTGCTGCTGCAGCTGCTGCTGCTGCGATTTCATTCATTGCATAGATGCGGGCTATTTGGGTACGATGCTCGCGGGATATCGCGCTGGCTATCTTAATTTAGCCGGTAAATTCGTGGGTGCGGGCACCGGCTGCCTGGAATTGATTTTCATGGCTGGTGTTTTGTGTGCAAATTTTTCTTCTTAACTGTCTTGTGCTTTGCAATAACCTACGGTCGTATATAATAGAGACGTCTAACTGATTTTTACCTTAAAATTTCTTAATATATGTACAATGATAATATAAATTTTCTTTAAAAGCTTACAATTTACAATAATTCTATAAAATGTAGAACTAGTGAAATGTTGATGTATGAATAATTTTAAACAAAAGCATTGTTTAAAATTTTGTACACGTCAGCATTTGAGCAGTTTTGGATCGTATAGAATTTTTGTTCTAAATCTAAAATTTCGAAATTTCAGATTTATTGGTTGTCATAAATGTACAAATAAATATTACGATTATTAATACCTAACACATAACGAATAAGGTCTGTAATTTGCGTAAAAATTATACATTAAATTCGCATTTTACTGCTTTCAAGCATTACCTTTTATAAAATACGGTAAAAAGCTACTACTGGTTTGGTTAAAATAATTAAGCTAAAAGGCTCTTAGCTTTTCTGAAAACATTTTAAATTCAATTTAACAGCAAAACAATAAAATTTTACATAATGTTCAAGCACTTTTAATTTTCCACTCTACGTTCAACAATGCGTACAGATTGTGATAAATTGCTATTAAAATGGAATTAAGCGGGATAATAGGATCTCCAGAATTTCTACAAAAACATGAAAGTTCTGATAAAACCGTAGTTTTAATAGCACAAACAAGTATCCAGCGGGCGCGAGCAAATGATTACGGGCGGGAATGAAGCTTAAGTAATTGCATCAAAGTAGCCAGGCTAAACTACGCTTAATCTCGTTTCCAAGTTCCTCGTTCCTCTCACATCCTTTCTTCTTGGCACTCTCGCCCAGTCGAAAAAATGATTTTCGCATCACCTCGGCGCTAACGAGATCAGCGCGCACGACTGGTCGCTCGCAAAAGCAGCGGCGATCGAGGAGCCAGAGAGTAGCAGCTACTCCTCGGGGCGCAAAAGAAGCGAGGCAGCAAAGAAAGAAGAAGCGCCAGCAGCAGCAGCAGCAGCAGCAGCAGCGAAATAACAAAGTTTTTTCAAACGAGTTCTTGCCGCAGAGACCCTTTGTCCTCTTAGCAGGAGCAAACGAGAATCCGATCCCCTCGGGTCCATTATACACGGATCAGCGGCCCACGTAGAGGTACTATCTTCCAAGTTCGCGGGCGTGCACTATACCGACCGGGAGCGAGCAGCGGAGTCGGAGCAAACAATACAACCAAAGAGAAGTGAGAGAGAGAGAGAAAGAGAGAGAGAATGAAACAGGCTGTTGCTGCTGCTCGCGCGGTGCACGGTACACACGCACTAGTCGCCTGGGGTTCAGCTTCCGCTGCGAGTGCAAGTAGAAAGAGGCTCGATCCGGTGAGACACCGGCTGACTTAGCTTTCCTCCGGCGCGCGCGAGGCTCGCACTACTGACACTGGCTCCGACTCTTTCGTCGGCAGAGCCGCGATGGATATACTATAGCGCTAGATAGCAGTCGTCGTCCTCTCTATCTCTCTCTCTCTCTCTCTCTCTCTCTCTCTCTATCTCTCTCTCTCTTCTTCCCCCTTTCTTGTCTGTCTCGGTCAACAGCGGCGCGCCCGCAGCCTCTCGAAGACGCTGCTCCGCTCTGCTCTGCTCTACTCTTGCCTCGGTGTCGAGGCAATTTCGGATCGATCTGCGCTCGCTCGCCCTCCTCTCCATCAGCGGCAGCGCGCGGGTGGCTGTTTGCTCGCCGACGCGCGAGTTTTATATACGCCGCGAGGGAGAGGAGAGAGGGTTGACGTTAACGGCGCTGCCGCTACTGCTACTGCTGTACAACTATATACGGCTACGACTACGGCTGCTGATGCTGCTGCTGCTGCTGCTGCTGGCTGCCATCGTCGTCGCGCTGCTATATGCTTCTGCATTATGTAGGAAAAATAAATGACGGGGCTTTTATGGCGCCGAGACGACTGGCGCCGCACAGAGCGCGCGCGCGAGAACGCGACTGAGAACGAGAGCGCCTCCGTTTTTGCCTGTTTATGTGCCTGTGGGATGTGCGAGAGATGTGTTTCTTCTTATCCGGACGAGTCAGCTGCGATATATACTTTGCGGGATTGTCCATGCTTTGTCTCTGTTGCTCCGTGTCGTGTGTCAATGTGCGATTCTCGTTTAGTCGGTTCGTGATTGCTTTGTTTTCATTTCGAATGGAATGATTGCGATTATATTATTAAATTAAAATATTTAATTCTTACAGTGGCAGTTATGTTAGTAATTATTTATGAGGAACAGACAACGTAGATATTTTTATTTTCTTAGTACTTTGATAGGTTATCATCAGAAATACGTTTATAAAATCAATTTAAAAAAATTATAGTTCTTATTCGATCACGTGATAGAAGATTAAAAATTAAAGCGGTTGCAAACTTGTTGGCAGCTGTATGCTAGTAAGATCACTTAAACCGGTTTTAAGCTCTGAGGAGACATTTCCAGTTAGAATCACTTTATTAATTAAATTACTGTCTTATTTAGGAATCATTTTATTTTCGAAAAAAAGAAAGTGCTGAATTTGTTAAGCTGAGAAATATATTTATAAAATAAATTTTCTTTATTACTTACTTAGCTATCTTCTATTTATTTGATTATCTTGTATATATTAGTAGCAATTTATTTAACATGGAATTAAAAATTTTCCCTCATAACCTAGCTGTATAATAATAATTTGTGTGACTTCAAAAGTTTAATAATTTTAAACAATAACTTTAACGCTCTGACAATAAAATTTAGGGATTAAAATGTTTAACGTAATTAAAGTTTTGTCCGTTTATTAACAATTATTTGAAGAGTATAAAGCATAAAAGTATTCTGTGTGATGATGTTAGGTGATTACAGAAAAACTTTCTGATCAATCAGTCTGAAATTTTTACAGGAACAAAGGAAACTGTTTTGTTAACAATTTAGTACTTTTTTAAGTATGAAATGATTAAAAAAAATTCAAATATCGAAATTTTAACTTTGAACCTCCGGCATTCTGTTATTTTTTTATTAATCAACATATTTATTATCTCGGCGATAACACCCATACTAATTAATATTTGTTGTATTTTGTGTACATTACATTGCTTTTCCGAGATTCACAATTTATTACTATGTATATTAAAAGATAACATTTTGAAAAATTAAAAATAAAGTTTGTGACATTATTCAAATTTGTTATCAAAAAAGTGATAATTGATGCTACGGCCAGCTGCAAATTTTTCCATGCATAGCTTTTTATAGTAGAAAAATAATCATCAGTTACTATTCGTTCAATTTTCTTTAAGCCAAAAATATCCAATCTAACATTGAAAGACACAAATATTCGCGCTCCAGAAAAAAAGTCCGAGTTACTTTTTTGTCAGACCTTGATTGAGGAAAGTAGCCAGGGAGGCTGGAAAAATGAAAGATTACCCTTGGGATCGATGCGCGAGTGGCTCGGTGTTGCAAGAGCGATGACTCGATCGTACAGAATCCGTTAGGACTACTATACGTCTTTCTCTTTTCGTTTCTTTCTTACAATCTCCCGGGCTGATTTTTCACCGTCGCGCGACATCTGTCTTTCGCGATTCGCATGTTCCAACCGTTGCGTCCTCGGTGAGAGCACAATGCTTGTTCTTGTTCAATTTCAGCGCATGCGGAAACGATTTCGCCGTCTGGTGCACGTTCGTTTGCGCAAACACTGTGCAGGCACGAGCGCTGCCGCTCGCTCTTTCTCTGTTATCAGCGGAACGCACGACTGAAATTGAATGTCATAAAGATAATGTATACACGGAGAGAGGATACATTTTAATTACTGGCGCCATGGGTTTCCTTGATATAGGAAAAATTAAAATAGTATTTGGCATGCGAAGCATGCTGAAAGTCTTCGCGAGCAACTATAAATAATCCCCTTACTTTGAGCTCATTATGTGGTAATGATCAATTTATTAAGGATTAGACAAACTAAATTTAAACTTATTTACATTGGCAAATATAATTGTATAATATATTTTTGCATTTAAAGCTCAAATTTCATTTATCATTTATCATTTGTTTTTATTTGAATAAAATACAAGTCCAAAATTTAATTGGATTTAGTAGTATTTTAGGTTCTTTTTCTGTTGTTACATTTGTAAAAAAGACTGGCAAGTACTCATAGTATTGGAAACAAAATATATGAGTAATATAATCAATTTTTTTAATAATTTCATCGTCACAATTCGTCAGTTAGACCTCGAACCACCTTGTACGCTATGAAAATTATTTCGTTACAAGAGCGATATATACCGTAACCTCAAAAGTACCATATCGTAATATTTACTATATAAATATTGTAAAATTAAAAAATTGTATTTAAATATTTTATTAAACTATATCATTTTCAATCAAGGATTTACATTTTTTCATATTTTTTCTATTTAATATTTCAAGTATTCTCATTTCCATTTTACACATAAAAATACAGAAAAAGAAAATATAGGGATACTACCGAAGTAAAAATTGGTTAAAATTGGTTCAAAATAATGTTAACATCAACTGGAGCAATGGACGTCTATCGGGGGAAATGCAGAACTACATTAAAATCTGTTGGGCAAACTCTGTTATTAGATATTTTTGAAAAACGCTTTATTGGAGTATTTTGTATTTGATATAAACTAATGACATTCCCGTTATAATTATTCTTACGTACTTAAAATAGACCATCGACATTTCAAATCCTGTGTACCGACATTTACAGACTGAAATTGAGTCAAATATCGGTGTATTAAACATCTAAATTGCCGGTAGTTTCTTTCAGGTAAGGGAAAAAGATTCGTATACGAACTTTATCTTTAGTTCATATCAAGTATAACAGTCCTATAAAGTGCCATTAAAAAATATTCAATAACAAAATTTGATCAACAGATTTTGAGTGTGGTCTTGCATTACCCCTAGTAATATAGTAAATTTTACTGATGAAATTAGTTATTATTGCAAATTAATTTGTAGCCATTGTTAACTAGTTTTTTGTGTGGATAACATGATATATATCGCAATAAACGACCTGAGTCAATTTCGGTTACTTCTCAAAAAATGTGAATCAAAGATCCAGCTTTATATTTTAAGTTTTTAAATATAAATATTTGAATGTTTATGAATATTACAAGAATATCCAGTATTCTAGAGTCATCAAAAACATATAAATATTTGAAATTGTCGATGTCTTGAGACTTACAAAACGTTGCAAATTTATTTTTAAATACGATGTCTACGTTATGGTTACCGAATTCGAAAGAATGACCAAAATAAAGCGTCTAAAAGAATAAAGAACCTCTTGAAATATTCATAGAAAGCGCAGTAAAGCCTGCGAGCAAAACGAATTTTATTAAAATGTGGCCTACATTCAGCACAATCGTGGTGGACCCAGGTCGAAATTCTCGGCCTTCCGTGCGCCCTGGCCGTCGGACTTTTATATCATTGTTCACACACGAGAAAGCGCGACAGTAGCGCAGCGGAAGTCCGCCTATATATGCGCACGAAAAAAGGGACGAAACGTGCCGCCGCCGACTGACTCCCGGGCTACTGTCGTTCGGTGCGAGACGCAGCAGCAGTAGCAATACCCCTATAAGTCGTATGCCTCCGTTGCCTACCTATTAGAGGACCCGATATACCCCGATGGCCCATTGTCGACGATCTTTTGTCCGTAACCTCGTGAGAGCGAGAGAGAGAGAGAGAGGGGGAGATGCAGAAGCTACACGGATGCGAGGAGATTCCCATCAGAAGAGTTTACACCAGAGATTACCCCAGGCCGTGCGCAACGAGTCTTCATCCCCCGTCTCTCTTATGCACCCTTTCGCATTCTTTCTTTCTATCCCGGGCTCTCGCTCTCCCTCTCGGTACTTATATAGTACCTCGGTTCGGCTCTACTCTGGCACGCGTGTTATACGGCTGCCTACTTTCCTGCCATTTTCTTCGCATTTCCGCGAAGCGCTCGACATAGTTCCGACTTTTAGTCCCTTTGCCGAGTGATCAGCCAAACATCCCCCCCTTTCATACTCTCTCTCTCTATCTCTCTCTCTCTGTCTCTCTCGCTGTCTGTCTGTCTCTCTCTCTATCTCTCTCTCCCTCTCTCTCTCTCGCTCTCTCTCTTTCTCTCTCTCTCTCTCTCTCTCTCGCATTGTTCGTTATGCAAATAAAGGGTGCACCGAAGATTGGAAAAATTATGAACTATGAATTTTCGCATGCGTGCTCTATATAATATTGTTGGGAATAGCTCGAATATAGTTCAATGAAATACAAAGCTTTCTCTCTGAGGAAGCAAAATTGCGCTACTATTTACATTAAAAAGAACAATGAATTAGAAAATTATATTTATTGAAAGCAATGACAATTGTGATGTCAATGTAGAAATTATGTAAATTTTATTATTATACAGTTAATTCATAACTCCATTAGTTTATAGTTATGCACAGATTAAATTGTTAACATTGATAAATCTTGATTATAGTTCGGATTAAAAACATGTTTTATCTATCTTTATTGTTATCATTAATCGGAAAGTTTGCCATAGTATATATTATGCTATATATTAGTTATGTATTAATATTATGCTATATAATATTATGCTATATACAATGGCAAACTTTCCGATTGACATTTTTTCTAAGAGACTACGTGTTGAAATTGAAAACTTTTAAAACAGGCGTATTGAACAAAAATTGTAAAACTTCAAGAATATTTGAAATATTTTAACTTTATCCCTAAAACTTGGCAGACTATAAAGTATGCTAATAAAATATAAATAATATAAAACTGTTGGAAAATGAACATTAAATTAAAATAATGTAAGACAGTATTATTAATATAACGTGCTTGATAATCGCTTTAATATACGTCAAGATGCATGAGTCAAGATCTTGAGGTTAGCCCTAATGTAGATTAGTCTATAATACCCTGCAATTGAATTTTGGTGAATGTACCACAATGCAATTACACGGACGACTATCATGCCATAACTTTGCTTTTCATATATGTATACAAGCCTTAGAGAACATAATAGATATTCGTATTTGAATTTGTTGACATATATATTTTAAACAATTTATGTTATATTTAAAAACTTTTACTATTGGGTAATAAAAATGTATTATTTTATAATTTACATTGAAAATAATTGTAAAAATTATTCATAGTAAACGAGGAGCATCCTGACTTTACTTACCTCAAGGATTGGAAAAATTGCCGTAATTCGCGGCAAAATTTACTCTTACTTGACGATAAAAATATAATGAATATGTTAATGTTTACTGTTTATCGGGATAATTTTTTCCGTGAAATCAGGATGTCCCACGTTCACTACAAATTTCACGGGAATTTCCATTAGAAGATACTCTCTGTGTACTGGTTACAATGCTCAGGAGGATTAATAGTATATGAGTAAAATTAACAAAAATGGGTAGTTGAAAGTTATCGATAAGTAATTGATATATTACTTTCATAATAGAAAATTAATATAATTTTGGTATTCTAAGATTTCTTATATATCAAAAATAAAGAAGCTAATTTATGTAAATGTGAAATTAAACGTTAATTACATTGAAATTGTCTATACGATCAGAAATTGTTTATAGCAACATTAGTTACATAGCTCACTATCAATTAGCCAACGTAAATATATCTACTACCTGCTCATAGTTAATACTACATGTTTACAAGTTACATACAAATTACGATGGGACCTAAAGTAAACAAGTCGAAATTCACCGAATGTGTCAATATGTGGATAATTAATCGTTTCAAGTTGCGTAGATGTCAACCTGGAAATTTATCTCTACGTCGTACTATCCGGACTCCAGAAAAATCGCAAACCCTTTACGTGCTGCAACGCCCGCAAACGAAGCACCTTTGAGGTAAACTAGCGTTCGCACACATTTCAATGCACCCTGGATGACGAAAACCACGGAAAGAGGAAAAGCAGATATAAGAGAAAAGTCAGACTTACTTTGAGGGCTTCCTCGTGGGTCACTGCCCGAAAGGGCGTTCCGTTGACTTCCAAGATGGTGTCGCCTGGCCGCAGTCCAGCGCGTTCGGCCACCGAGCCCTCCTCCACCCGCGAAATGTAAACTCCCACCCCTGAGAAAAGAGCACATTTCAACGTCAGCGGCCGCGAGAGCGTCTCTCTCTCTCTCTCTCTCTCTCTCTCTTTCTCTTTCAATGCGCTTTTTAAGGCTCGTGTTTCTTTTATATAGCCATATAACGTGCGCTATTGCATCCCTCTCCATCCCTGCTGTCATTTGTTCTCGCCTTCACCGCGCCTTTACGCTTTTATGTCCTTTATATAGAGTTAAATTACTTTTGCCAGGATTAGATTCAATGTTGTTACATCAAGGTATAGTAGGCGCTTTCTGGTAACAAGTCTATAACATCTACTTTTATTTTTATTTTTAAAAAATGTCTAGTACGAGTAATCGTAATAAAATGTATGTACAATTTTGACACTGTAAGGTACTAACTAATTTTATGATAAAGCCTATAAGAAAAATCTAAAGACATTGATTTCTACCATTTGTTGCCAGAAAACATTTTCAAGTTAATAAAATAATTTTTGTTAATATAAAAGTAAATTTTATTTTTTAATTCATACTTTTCTGATAGTAAGAAACTAATTTACAGATAATTTATAGAATAGTAAAATTATGTTATTAATTAATACAATATTATTAAGAGATATATGCAATTTCCAAATAATTTATATTCATAAAAACAACCTACTAAGCATATACTAGTATACCTTAGAAAATATTAGCCGTACGAATTCTTCAGCTAATAAAAGTTAAAAGAATTTTTTTAGTAGCTGACAGCTTACTTGACACCAGAGATGGATGCATCACGCAAGAGATAAAAGAAGAAAACAAAAATATTAAAATGTAAAAATGTGATACTGATGCAAAGTGGTGAAAACGTAAGAAAGCGGGAATCGATGTTGAGTGAAGCTTTTTGAGCGTGATGCATGCAAATATTGTGATGGTCGACATATTGCGAGCCGACATCTAAAGACAGCTATATAAAACGATCTTAAAATTTTATTTTATGGAAAGAAGTCTTGAAAGTAGAGGATACTCAATATATACTTTAATTTATTAATAAATTTATTATCGTTAAAATTATGTTTTCTTAAATTAAAAAAAAATAAAAAGAAATTAAGTCTATAAATAAATAGATTAAGTGATAAAAGTTGAAATAACTAAGAACCAAAACAATAATAATTACTATAAAATGATTTTATATTTTAAATCATGTAATAGGCAATTTTACAAGAGATCGAGTATCCTGTATTCTCAAAAGGCTTCTATAACAAATAAGCCGCTAAATTGTATTTACAATATTGTTTTCTTACCAGAAAAATAATTATATTGCATAAATAATTATTTCAATTAAATACTTTAATTTACTCATTTATGTATTGATGATGAAACAATTTTATAATTATTTTACCGTAAAAGATGAACGATATCGCATTGAATTATGGAAACTGAATTATGAAAAAGTATAAATGCTCACAGTTTCCCGTAAGAGAACAATGTTTTATTTTGATAGAATGCAAAAGTATTTAGTTTAATATATAAAACAAATAAGAAGTAAATAAAAAAATACATTGCAAGAAAAGAAGTAATAATGCGCTAAAAAGATGCGATAATTTATACGAGTGAAGCATATTATTTACTCAACATATTCGATTATATACAGTTATAATCTTAAACGAAGATAATATAAAATATATCATTTAAATGAATTTAATATGTAGCAATATAGCTATATTTGCTCGAAAGAGTGTGTGTAAAATATTAAAGAGCTGACGCGAGAGTATCGTGCACTTCAATATTTTTCGAACGTTTTCATTGCGACGCTAATTGTAAGTGAAGCAGCATCTATGTGCAATCGGCATGATTGCCTATTTGCCTAATTAACCAGTACTCCACTTCTAAGGCTAAGGATGTATGCAAATTATTCTTCATGCACTTTAACACACTGATAGATAAGTCAATCACCAGAGTCTCGAGGCTGTAGGCGTCTGAGGATTAATGCACTTGGTTCTATGAACCGTCGATGTGTTTTGGAAATTATTCCGCATTTCTCGATATTCTGTTATTATTGAAGTTAGGCAGTTTTGCCAATTAAGGGGAATCATGCCCATCGCTTAATTAACGACCATTCGGTTGATCGAATCGATTGCGTAAACGCTTGATTCCATTAAACATAACGAGACTATTAGATAGTAATTAGTTATATAGACAATTTTGAAAATTTCATAATTTAAGAAAAATATCATTATGGCATATATTAATAAATCTAAACTGTTTTAAATATTACTTTAATAGAGTTTCAATACTGCGAACTTTATTTACACGATATATGAAGAATATTTTTTTCTTAATTATATTATTACACATTGTAATCTAATTACAAACAGAAACAACATTAAAATTAAATTATGCCAGAAGAATTGAAAGGTATTATATTTATACTTCAAATTATGGTACAGTAGTTTGCAAAACCGATAAAATTCAATCCAAATAATATTGAACTATTTTCTGCTTAGAGATTTGTTCAAATTATATTCTGTTCTAGTTTGCACAAAAATAACTGCAGTATTTATAAGCTTTTATAAAGTTCAAAAGCGTCATTCCATAAAATAAATGAAAAAAGCTCTCGAAATTCTGCACGTAAAACTTTTGTTATTAGTTCCTTTCCGAGAATTATATAAAATATTCATCTAAAGATGAACATCGATACGCGGTATCCCCTCGGCTCCCATTTCTACGAGTGCGCGCGCATATATACATAGGTATAACAAAGCGCGTACTTTTTGACATAATCTGAAAATAGCGCGAAGTAGATACCGGTTGTCCTATGCCGCAAGGAAATCGACGCCCCGCACCTTGGCTGCAGCTCCCAGCGTAATTCAACGCCTCTTTCTCGCGCGATAGCGGGAGAAATATACGGGCCGAGGGTCCCCGTGCGCGCGAGACTCGCTCTCGCACGGCCGGGAGCGAATATATATATATACGCAGTGTGTGTTTTGCCTCGCGACGCGCTATATACTTATATGCATCAGTAGCGCACGCGACGACGCCTCGAGTCTCGATCTCTCCCTCTCGTGTGTGCTGTGTGTATGCTCAAAACATTTCCATGCGACACCGACTGCACTCTGCATATAATACTATACTTGGGTGCTAATAAAATAATCAACGATATCATTGCAAACCCACAGCGAGGTTCTTCTGTAGTTCGCTTCGTTGTGAGTGAATATGTTTGAGAATACATATATAGAGAGAAGTGAAAAACGATCACGATGATATGATATATAGTATAGTAAAGAAAAGGTTAACAAACTTTTGTGTCGCGCGTTCTTTTTTCGTATCGCACACATGCGATGTGCTGGGTGTACGTACAGGCTTGTAATGAATCGTTTCTTTATTTTATTTGTGTATTTTTTTTTAGCTAGACGTTCATTCTCTTAATTTCCTCTGGGACTATAATGAGTTACCTGACTGCGCATCTGGTTCAGCCAAACAGACAAGAAAGACATCGCAGTCAAACTCTTTCTCTTTTTTACTTAATGTTATGTGATATATCGATTAAATTGGGCATTACTTCGAAAAATTTGGAATAAGTGATTAATATTATAAATATATCTTAATACGAAGTTAAAACAGCAATAATGAACTACTTTTTAGGTAATTTTCTACCAGGGAAATTCTGCAATTAATTAAACTCAAAATTACCTTAAAGAATTTTATTATAATAATACTCAATTAAAACAAACTTGTTTAGTTTATTATCTTTACTTACTACATTTGAAACGAAATAGAAGTATACAATATAAAGTATCTACAGTGTTAAGCCAAATGAATAGAATAGCATTTCAAATTTTTCGAGTATGCGCATTATGTATTTAAAAATATGATTTGACAAAAGCAACGATATAATAAAGCTTTCAATGAAAACAAAATGATCCTTCAATCTGGATGATACATTTCTGAACTGCCAAAAAAGATTTTCAGTTCATAATATTTTCAAATAAAAAGTTAGTTGCACATCACGACTGTTAATTTTATACAAGTCAGCAAAAAATATCTCGGAAACGACGATCACAGAGTATGCGTACGTGTACACAATGAATAACTAAAGGGCAATCCACGTGTATTCCGAAAAATCTTTTACTTCCATCTCAATCTCAAGTTAGTCAACTTAACGATAATCACAAAGTAACTGGCAAGATATCGAATTGCAAGAACTTACCGGCGTCCTTGCCGCCCTTGACGCAAATGCCGAAGCCGTGATGCGAGTCGGGCGGCTCCCTCGTCATCATTATCGTCCGCACCGTGAGCTCCTGCAGGCTCAGCGACTGGGGCGCCGGCGACGCCTGGACCGTCGTCGTCGGCTGCGCGACGCTCGAGGAGTTGCGCAGAGCCGCCACCGACGCCGGACTCGAGGCCGGCGTTCGCCTCTCGTTCTGCCGTCGCTCCGTGAGCCCATTGCCAAATAGCCTTGGGATTGCAACGGATTTTTCATTTTTAACCATGTTCGTAAATTTATCGCTACGTGAGGAATTGTATTTTGCATAATTTGCACTTAAGTCGTTGTACGAGTTTGCAAATTTTTATATACCTCACCAACTGGAATGTTTAACGTAGTATTATGTCATAACCAGTATGCGATTATAAAAGCACATATTTTAAATTATATTTCAACGCGCTTTCAAGTTGACTAATGAATATACTTGAGAGGCACCTTTTAACTAATATTCATGGTCGTAATGTAAGCAGGCACCAAATAGTAGTTTAAGTGTGTTAATTGTTGTGTTTCGTAATAAAATTCAAAAGTTAATTTATAATTCAATTCATCATTAAACGGCATTACTTATAACCTAACGTCTTAGATTCGTAAATAAAAATGTTTAAACATTAAAAGCAGCCCAATAGTTTTGAAATAAGGCAGAAAACTAAAGTACTGAATAAACTTTTCTACAGACTGTACCTTTCCTTATTTTATGTAAAACAGCTGGTAATTTTTTACAATATAGTTTTTTAGAGAAATATAGAATAATTTTCTGCAGCGATAAATTAAAATGTCTCTTAACACACGTTTAATATATCTTACGTGTTAAAACTTGCAACTTGATATTATGATGAAATTCAGATTAAAAAGTTAGTAGGGTTTACAACCTCAAAATACTGCTAGTACCCGATTTTCGAATAAATTATTTAAAGTAAATAGTAATTAAATGTAAAAATAAGTTTAAATTTAAAGAGGAGCATTAAATTATCGAACAAAAATCGCATCACTAACAACGAATTTTATATACTCACAAAACCCTTCCTTTATCAGAAATACTGACTGTTGTTCAATCATAGATCAATCTCCTTTTCTCAATTCTTTTACATAATTATTTTAAGATTAAAGAAATTATATTAAATAATTAAAAATTACGCATTTAAAGTCTTAAAAGTTTGAGTAAATATTGTTATTATGGACACAAAAGTTGATCAGGAATTATTCCTATACATATAGCTGTTCAGAAACTGGGTACTTGACGGTACATATCTATCTTAGAAAATTTTAACTATTATCATTCATCATTGAATTTATTATTTATGTACTATTTCCTTTCAAAAAGATATAATTCTCAATATTTTCAATATTTTTATTTAAATCTAACGCACAATTACAATAATTTCCATTAGTAATATCTGTGCAATGCATATAAGATCAACATTATTACAAAATATCTTTAAAGGTAATGCTATTTAGATTAGATTCTGCTTAAAACAGAGTACATAGTCTTAAGTCCATAAAAAATTGTTTAAGTTACGCCAATTAGAGCGATGTTTTATGCAGCTCATTATGTTAATTTTTGACTATCCATGAAAGTTTGGGCGAGACGAGGTCAGGTAAAAAATGAGATCCACAAACAGTCGAAATTTTATTTCATATCAACAACCTAAGAAAAACTAGTCTCCATAATAGTATTATCATAATTAAAGACGTGATTATTTAAAATAATTTTAATTACTTGATAAATTAATAAATATAGTAGCTTGCACATGTATAACATTACATATATTTAATACGGTACAAATTTTAAAAATGTATGTTTTATGCGTAGTATGAAGGTGCTTTTAATTTTAAATCCTCCTATTACCGAAAAAAACGAGGAACGTTTATGGTTTAATTTTCAATTTTTACTAAATATTTCTCTTGAAAGTTATTGATTTTGATTGGGACAATAACATTTCTCAGAGATATTTACTTAAAATTAAGAATTGAATGAAAAAAGTAGGTTCTCGTAATTGTCGGTGGAGAGCGGGTTCAGCATCATCTTAAAGTCAATTATTATAGTGGCTCCGTCGCGTGGACACTTATAATCTACGTGGGGTTTAATGGGGGCACACCATTTTTTTATTTTTATTTTAAATTTATAACCCATGCTATTTTAACGAAAATAGCGATCATTTTGCTTATTATATTTAAAGAACAATAAAATAACATAATATAAATATGGGGATGCTTAATTAGATTAATTTACTATATTATTATTCAATTTGAATTTGAAAAATATCAACGTTTATAACCTTAAAGTATGAAATAAAAAACGACTTTTGACTCTCCGTGGTTGACTACTGGGTTCTTCACTCTATATGCATATATATTCGTAAATGCACGCACTTTAGGGTTTTAATACTAAATTGTATTTATATTTACGAGAATCGATCTTAAATATAATAAAAATGTATACAATTCCTGGTTGAAAATAATCTAGAACATATAGGCCTCGATCAAACTGGATAGTTTTTTACCAGGGATAATTTTTTTACATTAGGTGACTGTACATAATATGGTTCATCATGGCTATCGTACCTATTATGCGATTTAGTCGCTAAATAACTGATTCATTATGTATACGATGTCCGTATGTATAAGCTATTTAATCGGAAATTTTTCTCATGGAAGCAAAAGGGGACTAACCGGCAAATTTTTGTATCTTGCTTAACCCTTAGCGGCCACACGGGGTAACTAGTTACCCCAGGCTCAGAAAAAGTGAAATTGGAGGTCTAAAACGTTTAAAACATTTGACCAGCTTTTAGAACGCCATCTATAAATTGACCGATAACAATCATTAGAAATATTGAAGAACACTTCAACAAACATGAAACAATCGGTTACAAGTGTTAAAACACTCATATGTCTTGTACAACTAGGTTTTTCAGCGTGGGGTAATGAGTTACCCCATGTGGCCGCTATGTGGCCTGGCTGAGGTGTGGCCGCTAAGGGTTAAGTAAATTCGTCACTATAATTTTGACCCACTCATTGTATTTACTATGATATTAAATAAAGAAGTTGGTTCAAGTCGACACTGCCCTCGATGTTACTACGTACCATCAGCTTTTCAGCAGCATAGTTTATTTTATCATCCGGCTACGTACATTTGTAGTATAAGAGGAAATGTGTCTACACTCATTCTACCTAATATGGCCGACATAATAGAAAGCATACGATAAGCATACGATTTGATATCTAATTACCACCCGTAGAATTTTTAATGCTTTTTAAGAATCAGATATATATATATATATATATATATATATATATATATATATATATATATATATATTTATTTTTATTTTTGTTAAAATAGCACGAGTTGTAAATTTAAAATAAAAATAAAAAAATTCAAAATAAAAAATTGTGTACCCCCATTACACCTCACATATATACGTGTCCACGCGATGGATAAATCTATATATATATATATATATATATATATATATATATATATATATATATATATATATATATATATATATATATATATATATATATATATATATATATATATATATATATATATATATATATATATATATATATATATATATATATATATATATATATATATATATATATATATATATATATATTTGTTACAAAAGATATGAATAATAATGTGTTTAAATAATTTATGCATTTTATTCGCTATTTAAATTTGATTTATCTGTCCAGAATGGCTAAACCTTATATAAAATAATGAATTATATTACTTTTAACATTTGTATATATCATGTGATTATTTTTTAACTCCTTCAGATACGTACATTTGCTTTTTACTAGCGATTAAAGAATGAAAAATAATGGTGGGCCATATTGGGTACACTCACCTTACTACAATATGACAATTCTATATATACAATACGTTATAATGAGTACTTTAAGTGACGAAAAAAATTATTTTCTTTAAAATTTTTATATTGTAAAATTAGATATCGCATCTGCTAGAAAATGATTTTACAAAGATTCGATTCTTTTTAATTTTTCATCCAATTTTGATTTGGAAGGCCTTATATTGACCCTTAAAAGATTTCAGGGGAACTTACCGATGTAAAATTTGAAAAAATCGAAAATCCTGAAAAGCTGCAGTCAATAGTAAAGTCAGCAGTACATTCATCGGTATACGTACAAACTTACAAAAACACGTATATAGACATATAAACAATTATTGACTGCAATTTTGCAGGTTTTTCGATTTTTTTAAATTTTTATATCTGTATGCCCCCTGAAATCTTTCGAGGAACAAAGTGAATCGAAACCCTCGAATTTTAAATTGAATTAAATATCAAACAGATTCGGATTTTATTGTCAAATCATTCATAGTTTACAAGATGTCTAAATTTACCCTATCAAAATTTTCATGAAAAAAAAATGTTTTTGCACTCCAAGTACCATTTTTCATATTATAACGTTTCTCATATTGTAATATGTAAAAAAATTATTGTACATATTTGTATGTTTAAGGTCTATTCTCGTGGAAGAACCATTTTAAATAATCGGATCTAAATAATAAGAAATTTTGGATTTTTATTTAATTTTAGCCATAAATGCTTTAAATGCTAATTTTCAAAGATGTTTTTAAACATGATTCTATCAATACAAGCTTAAAATTCATAGTTTCTGTACATATTAAATCTCTAAAATACTGTAATAATCTTATAAACACGTATATCTATATACATATAGTTACAACTTATGCAATTATTTTCTATAGTTATCACTATTAGTTCTAAACTTTTTTCGTATTATATAGAATTAGCGAAAGAAAAATTATTGAAATGATTGAAAATATTATAGCACGTTTTTACTAGAATATTGATGTTGATATAGAGAAAAAATGAACTTTCTCTATTTTCTCAGGTTTTCTTTTAACGCATTACAACTCGCTCGACTCCCTTTAGTGGTCTGTAGAAACCCTTAAGCTTTTTATGGAACAAAGTAATGCCTCGAGAATGACATGCATCCACTTACGTTAGTTTCGTCTAACTATAGATTAAAGCAGTTAGATAAGAGTAAAGTTTTTCCGTAGAAAATGTGTATGGAAAATAAAATATTTTTCAGTAAATTTAAAGTAACTATGTTAACTAAACCATATTAAAATTTTGATGATTTACTTTACATTTTCTATATTTGTTTTACATACCAAAGTATAGTTATTTATTATTAGCGAAATAATGTCGATATATGCATTTAACGGTTTAAAAAAATGAAAATTAACAATTATTGACGTTCACTCTTATGTACAATATACAGGATGAATTTTTATAGATAGTGCTAATTTCTTAAACGTAATTTGGTTTATAATCCACGAGAAACCAAACAATTTGCAGTGCAATAGTTAATTTAAATATTTGAGCAATAATTCGACGTATAACTTTAGAATTATATCTTAATGTATTAAATTACTGTGGTTGAGCTTACGGAACTCTTTGATCTCGCTATATCTGTGCACTTCAACGCTACATATAACTGACACTAAATTTGCTCTGGAGTAAAGTCCAGTTAATTTACAGAAAAATAAAATTGTAAAGAAATTCGTTACAAAATTAAATTTGATTCATTTAATCTGACTAATTCAAGAACATGTAAGAGATATAATGTTAACTAAATTATAATATTTATAATATTTAATTACATTAGTAGAAAATTATTCAGTTTTATCTATAGGTTCCCGGTATATTAAGGTATTATCAGGATAAATTAAATGTTTAAATATTAAGTAGATATACAAATTAACTGATTAGTATATGATTTTTTCGCAATGATGGAACAAAATGAATTAAACAATTATTGCACTTCCATAGATCTGAAAATGTTGATTTTATCTCCAGCATTCCTGCGTTTATAATTATATTATGGTGTAAACAGTTGACTAATTTGTTGTTTTGCCTCAAGCATTACGTTACACGTGAAAAAGCATAATATAATAGAGAGTGCATAATGCAAAAATATTTTTAATCTCGCAATAGATTAACCAGCAAACGCGAGCGTGGGCATCTCCGAAGCAAACGAATTTTCCCTGTCAAAAATAAATTTATTCTATCGTGAAACCTTAATGTATTCTTTAAAAATGTCTTTCAGTTTCAAAAAGACAAGGAAATAGATTATTTTTGAAATATTAAATAATACTGAAAAGAATGTTTTTAAATAGTAATATAAAGACAGAAAATGCGCCTTATAGCGAGTTAAAAAAGCTCTGCCAACTGCTTTGGCACTATGCTTTCTCAAAGAGAATTTAATTAAAATTATTATACACACACACGCGCACACACACACACACACACACACACACACACACGTCAGTGGTGCACATGATACTTTTTGTCTTCCAGTACTGAAAGGAAGATTTTATGTGCATATATGAAACGCCCGAAAAATTAACGTACTTTCCGCCCGAGTGTTTTATTTTCCGCCCGAGGATGGAAAAGAATCACTTTCCGCCCGCTTTATATGCATGAAAAAATATACTTTCTAATGCAAAATCTACAGCTACGAGGTAGCTGTTGTTTCCAAGATTTTTAAATTAGCAGAAATAGTATTCCATAAAAAGTTGTATTAGAAAGTTAATATTTAAATATATATGAAACCTGATTATACCTACAATAGTTATACCGCAAACTAACGGGCAACCGGTAATGGTAATGACATTTTAACTATTCAGTGTCCATATAGTTGTAAGGATACCCTCGGTTGCGTAGTAAGTAACCCGAATGTGGGAAGACGTACACAACTGACTCTATTGTTTTGAGTTTGTAAAAATATGAACATTAATAAAAAATATGTAATCCAAGAAAGTAAAGGAAAACTTTAAATAAAAAATGAGGGTCAAATGCGATGAAAGTGAAAAAAATCAAGAAAAATCAAAAGGAAATGTTGTATTAAATGCTTAATTATAAATTGTTGACTTAATTGTAATTTGTTGATTAAATGCCAAATTTTTTGAATAACTTTCTTTATTTCAATAAAATGATCTCATTTTTAATTATGGTTACTTATATTCAATTTTGATAAAAATTCACAAATATTTTCAAATTGGCATACACAAGTAGGAATTTTTCTATACTGTACAAATAATCCGGTGTGCACTAGGAATTTTGGTAAACTACGTTATTATGTCTACAAAACTTATAAACATTTCGTTGTAAATCAATACATATGTGGTAAAATAGGTATAAATACTTCAAAAAACTTTCATTTTGGTTATATGAACGTATGCAAAAATTTGAATAAAAATTATAATTATAAAGGTTAATTTTAAGAAAAATGGTAGGGACCCCCCTTAATTCATTTTTCCGAGAACCCACAGATATAAGATTTTGGAAAGTAAAATAGAAAACAAAAACTAAAAAGTATTAGGTGAAGAAATGTTGCCATGGTATTTTTAAATTTATGATCAGTGTAGGTTTTGAGTTAAAAATATATATCAGATTATTAAAGTACCCTCCAAAGCAGTAAATATTAAATTTTGAGAAATTATCAATATCGTCAATGATATCAATGAAGTAAATAATCTACAATTTTGCAAACTGAACAGCCTGTAGACTACCCCTAACAAACATCAGATTGATTGTGTCCAGCCTACTTGAATAAAATTCGGGTTCAAATGCTTTTAATCTAATCTGATTGGATGATTTCAAACACTTTCAATCAAATGTTTATTATGTTGATTGTACCTTTACAGTGGTAGTGTATGTTAACTACATCAGTTAGTATATTCAGTATACGTATTAAATTAATTCAAAGTACATCTAACATTTACCTATATATATATATATATATATATATATATATATATATATATATATATATATATATATATATATATATATATATATATATATATATATATATATATCGAAATCTGATCTGCACGTTGGTGTTATAAACAGGGCGAGTCTTAATCATTTGAGCCATCACTATACGCCTCCAAAATCTCGAGCAGCCTGATTGTCCGTTAGACGGAATCGCGGCAGCTGTCGCATATCACTTAGGAGAAAGTGAGGCAAAATAGACATTTTGGATTTAAAAATATATAAATCCTATTTCAATCAAATCTAATGCTTGTAAAGTATTTTATAATATATCATTTATAATTACCAATAGATAAAAATCATCATATTAAGGCCAGGTTACTCCAAAAAACGTGATTTTTTTCAATAAATTTTATTCATAGTACAAAACATGTTGAGTAATCAATTTTTTTTACATATAAAAGCACATATATTAAATTACTTGAAAAATTTTATTTTTTTTTGTTCAAAATGGCGGTTATGAAAATGGCTGCTGAAACTCGTCAGATTAGTAGATGAATGACATCATTTCTTGGAAACGAATTATCTGAAAGCAAAAAACAAAACGGTTTCATGTTCTATATCGAATTGGCTACGGCCTCAAGCAGAATGAAACATTTTCAATGAAAAAAAAACAAAATGGCGGACGTTTGAATTTTTTCATTTTTTCAAAAGTCCGCCATTTTGTTTTTTTTCATTGAAAATGTTTCATTCTGCTTGAGGCCATAGCCAATTCGATATAGAACATGAAACCGTTTTGTTTTTTGCTTTCAGATAATTCGTTTCCAAGAAATGATGTCATTCATCTACTAATCTGACGAGTTTCAGCAGCCATTTTCATAACCGCCATTTTGAACAAAAAAAAATTTTTTTTCATGTAATTTAATATATGTGCTTTTATATGTAAAAAAATTGATTACTCAACATGTTTTGTACTATGAATCAAATTTATTGAAAAAAATCACGTTTTTTGGAGTAACCTGGCCTTAAGTGTAAATATACGAAATTCTTAAAATAAAAAATGTCTTTCTAAAACCATGCAAGTATGGGGCAAATATGGGGCAACATAGACATTAATGAAATAACAATTAATATAAAAAAATTGGGGCATCTGTATTAGTTTGCTGGGTTACATTATTACTTTGCGGGCGAAAATGAACACTTTAGTACTTATTAGATTATGGTTATTTAATTTTAGTTTTAACTTAATGTAAAACAATGAAGACAAATAAGGCGGGACAAAATAGACCATTGTAGTGGGGCAAAATAGTCACTTTATTTTTTGGTCAATGCTGGTTCATTTTAATCTTATATTACTTTACCAACATTAACTTTATACATCTGTATATTAATAAAAAAAATGCTGGACTTTCACTCAACGCCCGCTTTTATTGAACAAGCCAAGTGTCCGTTTTGCCACGTGTCCATCTTACCCCTCTCTCTCCCCCCTATATGCATACCTGAGAACCTGCTCGGGCGAGATGGCGCCGCTGCCCCCCGTGGTCGTGTGGCCGCGATGCCTGTAGGGAGTGGCGTGGGATGAGTGGTGGTGCGGCGCGCTGGGCGGCCTCTCGACGATGGTGTAGCTGGTGCCGGGCGGACTGTAGTAGCCCCGGTGCTGGCCCGCGGCCGAGTGGTGGTGGCGCGAGGAGCTCGCCGGCTCGAGGTCCTCCGCCTCGTAGCAGCTGCCCGAGCCGCTACGCAGGAAGTGCGAGCCGCTGCGCAGGAAGTGCGTGCTGCCGCCGCCGCCGACGCCGCCGACGACGCCGCCCCCGCCTCCGCCCACCAGGTTGCCGCCCCACTGCAGCTCCTGCAGCTCCGAGCCGTAGTCCTCCGCGGTGCTCGCCATAGCTCACGCCGAGACGCCCACCTGTCGAGCAAGCAATTGTGCACGGGTTAGATTTGCTTTTTGTCCAGGACATTGGGGCTGCTTACGTGTGCACGCAAGATTAGTTTTCAAAGTAGTTGCGCTGGGTTATGTATTAAACTGTTTTTCCTCGCAGGGTCGTTGTGTAGATTTGTCGGTACATAATGTTTTAAGGTATCAATTTCGAACAAGGTTTATTGAATCAAAAATCAAATGTTTAAACTTGGAATGTTTATTATGCAGTAGCTAACCAAGTTCTACATACATGATAACTTTAGCGATATTGTTGAAGATATAAACTTTAAGTTCTTCAAGTATTTTCTATAGGTTAAAAATAAATATATATTAGATGAGAAATCCAAATACACTCGGCGTTAAAAATATCTGGTCGAATTTGTATGAATTTTTTGAGACCCTTCAATGAGGTTACCAAGAACGATCATTCGATCAATTGAATCAGCCGCAGTTCAAAAAAATTCACGTAAATTCGACCAGATACTTTTAACGTCGAGTGTACATATCGATGGCCATTACGAAGACTAGCACAGTTCAATTTCCACCGAAAACTAACACTTTTTAACACAGACAGGCGGCGTAAAATCGCGAAATGTATTCTTCGTGGCAAAAGCAAAAAAACGTGCTAGCCTTCGTAATAGTCATCAATATATCCTCAGATAAAGTTAAACAGTAATAGGACATTCTAATTTAAGAACCAAAATGTTTATGTTACCATCGTATAAAAAGAATGAGTTGCTTGTCTTATATTATCAATATAAATTTAAAATATTAAACCTAGTAAATATTTTTAAAGAAAAATTAAGGTTTGTACCTAAGTAAAGCTAATACATTAAATTAAACTCTTTCTCCGAAAGATAAAAATAGGACAACATGTATATTAATGTCCAGAAAAGTTAGAATGTAGATAAAGAATCATTCAATCTGGGTATATCGCACAATTATTTTTAAATTTTGAGAATGGATGCCAACAAATTAGATTGAAACGTAGACTATCATTCATTATTGAAAGAATATACGACAAATTTGACCAAAACTATTGAAATATTACCGAATGAAACTATACGAATAAAGTTTTTTTGTCATTCCAGAAATGCCCTGCTACCTATAGGCACTTAATACGTTCATGTGAATTCCGATTCGGGCTTTAAAAGTATAATGATGACCTATAGCTTGATAAAAAATAATTTAAATCAAAATTGTTGCTATAAAGTGATATTTACTACTAAAATTAGTTATAATAGTAACAATTATAAAAAAAATTCATCAACATTTTTCTAAAATCATTAACATTTACGTAATTTGTAAGCTTAACGTACCCCGATGTTAGCCAACTTGGCAAGCTGCATAATAAACGACATCACTCCGAAATCCAAATTTTAATTAGCACCGTTAATAAGCATCATCTCGTTGCCGGCTAATTTTAATGAAGCCTGATAATCGGTATACATAATGGCACTCGGCTGATAAACGTCAGCGGCAGTCCTTAAAATATCGGATTCTAATATAAATTGGACACTCCAGATAGGGGACACGACACACGTATGGTGTATCTGTGTGTCTCTGTGTGAGTGTGTGTGTGTGTGTGTGTGTGTGTGTGTGTGTGTGTGTGTGTGTGTGTGTGTTTACCTCACTGAAGTGTCATTGAGGCCATCAATCACGGCTAGTGCCTAGGTGGGATATATCCGACGAATTAACGGATCGCTCGCATGAGTTAACCGGGCGCGAAGGGCGATTGGCAGCGGAAAGAGAGAAAGAGAGATAGAGAGAGATCGAGGGAGATAGAGGGAGATTGAGAGAGAGAGAGAAAGCGAAAGAGATAGGTTGATTGAGACATGAAAAAGGCAATTAGACGCCGTGTCAAAGCCAGCGAGCTTCGCGGCGCTGGCAGTAGCAGCGACGGATATCTCTCTCACTCTCCCCTCCCCCCCCCCTCTCTCTCTCTCTCTCTCTCTCTCTCTCTCTCTCTCTCTCTCTCTCTCTCTCTCTCTGTACGTAATCGCCCCCGCAGCAGCAGCAGTAGCAGCGGGACTCGAAGTTGAAGCTGGCAATCGTCTTGTTGGCGGCACGCGCTGTGTGTCGTCTACGGCTTCACCTTCTCTCTTTCGCTCTTTCTCTCTCTCTAACTCTCTCTCCCCAGCCGCGGCTCGCGAAAGGGTTTCTCTTATTCCCGAGCTCGCGCCGCCTCGCGAGAACCTGGCGGCGGTCATTGATCCGACGCTCGCGGGGCTGCGTCGCGTTGCACACGCGGGTTACACGCTCGATCGCTCTTGAGTGCAGAGTCTTAGTGTCTTGTGCCAGCCGCGCCACCGCGGCTGAGGCTAAGGTTGCACGCCCTTCTATACTCCATACGAGATTGGAAGTGATACAGGCTCAACTGGACTTCCGCGAGACTCGAGTCGGAGACGATGAGGGTAGAGCTATAAGAGTTAGAAGGCAGCTTTTACGCTGGACGGCTGAGTTGTTGTCAGTATGGAGTTGATATGGGTTTAACTTCGACATTCATCCAACATTTTTTATTGAATAATTTTAGCGCTATATATTATTGTTGAAAATGTAAATAAAGGAATGCCTTAACTTATACATCATGAAATCTGATAATCTACATATATACACCATTGAATATAATTTGAATCTTTGAACAATTTAAATAACGATTTAAATACAAAAATGATGTTAGGTATGTTTTTTTTTTATAATAGTTAGGTAGTTACTAATTCATTTAATAAAGCAATCTAAATTATTACAATTGTCGGAAGAAAATATATGACTGCAAAAAGATGTACAATTTAATGATGACACTAAATTGTTAGTCATAATAGGTTAGAACTAAAATTGATAATTTTTATATGAAAGTACCTATGAAAAGAAGCTCTCAAAAAAATGTTTAGCCCCTAAAGTTCACTGTGTGACCCAGCAGAGTGTTCTGAATTAACAAACATGATCAGAAAACGGCTATTTTCAAAAAAGTCTAGAGAGCTCCCATTAATACTAATTTGAACGTACCAAAATATATTTTTTTATCTTTTTATGAATTGGACTCCCTTGGCAGCTCAATGGGTCACCTCTAGAGAGATGAATGTCAACCTGTAATTTAGTATTTTCTTAGGTTATGTTTGATCGTTTGCCAATTTACGTAATCAAAACGGATTTAGATCTACCATATCTCAAATTTTTCGTCTTACAATACCCTTAGATCCTTCTTTGGTACGTTCAAAATCGTTTCGTATAACCACAGTTACAGCTTATGGAAGATAGGTACTTTTTCGGAAATCGTCAAGTAGGCACCCCTGTAATTTGATTCTATTACAACCTTTCGAGCTCTAACTTTCACGAAGTGTCACACGTCTTTTGCATATATAGCATAACTGAATTTTTCTAGCTTTATTTTTCCACTTAAAGTAAACGACAAACTATTAAAGTTTAACGTAATTTACGTAAGGTATTATACATTACGGACACTTAGACGTACAGTAAAAAGAAAGCTGGCATTAAACCTTTAATTTGAATGGTCGGAGCATCATTGATGATAATTGGGTGAAAAGTTACAACCGATTCAAAATTGTGAAAATTTAGGTGGCCAAATAGGAGGCCTCAAGAAGCCGGCAATTTAGGAACGCAAGTCGTTGGCAACATGCGGCATTTTTAGGCCTCCCATTTTGCCACCTACATTTTTTCAATGATGCTCCGACCACTCAAATTAAAGGTTTTAATATCAGCTTTCTTTTTACCGTTCGTCTAATTGTCCATAATGTATATAATACCTTACGTAAACTACGTCAGACTTTAATAGTATGTCGTTTACTTTAGGTGGAAAAATAAAGATACAAAGAAATTCACAGTTATGCTATATATGCAAAAGGCAAAACCAAACCAAGTGCATTAGTTTCTAGGATGTTCGAACTATGTTTCGTGAAAGTAAGAGCTCGAAAGGTTGTAATAGAACCAAATTACAGGGGTGCCTACTTGACGATTTCCGAAAAAGTACCTATCTTCCATAAACTGTAACTGTGGTTATACGAAACGATTTTTAACGTACCAAAAATAGAACTAAGAGTATTTTCCAGACGAAAAATTTGAGATATGGTAGACCTAAATCCGTTTTGATTATGTAAAATGGCAAACGATAAAAAATAATATAAAATACACAAAATTACAAGTTTATATTCATCTCTCTAGAGGTGACCCATTGAGCTGCCAAGGGGGTCTAATATTTGTTCTCTGAAAATTTGTAAAAAGATGAACCATTTCTTTTTTCGTACGTTCGAATTGATAAAAATGGGAGCTCTCTAGAATTTTTTGAAAATAGTCGTTCTCTGGCCATGTTTGAAAATTCAGAACACTCTACTGGGTCGCACAGTGGACTTTCGGGGCTGAAAATTCTTTTGAGAGATTCTATTCATAGGTACTTTAAAGCAAGTAACAAAGACTCGAGTGCGCAAGGATTTTTAAAATTTGTTTTGAATTACTCCAATTTATTGTTATAGAATTGAATATTCTTGAAAATGACAATAAAATTCATTTACTTTATGTAAAAGACCAAAAAATTCACAATTTTTATAGCATGCACGTTTCAAAATACAATATTTTACGTATTATCAATAATAGACAAGACTCAGTTCAATCGATTTTATCGAACTGTATGAAGATATTTTTATAATAAAATTAGGACAAGTTTACTGTTTATGCAATAATATTATACTGTGTCATATTCGCCCACTTCTTAATAATCAATACTTTAATTGTAAAAGAGACATCTACTTTTCCGAATTTTACAATGCATAATAAGTACACACAAAATTTATAACTTAACAACAATGTAATAATATAGTAAATATATATAACAATCAAAATAGCAAGAAAATGTATAAAAAGTCCATAAGTATATACTGATAATAAAAACATTGTAAATGAAAGACGTTTTCATGTCCAATTTTTCTTTGAAGAAAAATCGTAAATCTACAAAATTCAAATCCCCGTCAGGCCGAATTTTTCGAGGGCATTTAAAGAATATGTTTTTCAGGATTTTTTGATGGCGGAGACCGGGCCTGTAACCCGCTAACTTGATAAGTGCAGTAATGCCCGTATATATGGATGATTCCGCCATAACTGTCCCAGTGTAACTTTAAAAGTATCTGAAAATGTATTAAATCAAATAATTGTTTTTAACACGCTGTGCGCGAAATACGATTTGTTTTACCGACTTGACGTTGATGTTTATTATATACATATAATGGTTAGGATTTTGACTGAGACTTCTCTCATCATTGAGTTGTCTAGCTTTTAGTAGCTCTAAGTAATTCTAAAAAAAATGAGTTCAGAAAGTGATTCGGACACAGCTTATGATGATATAATATGTAAGAGCAGTCGATAAATTCGGCTAACCAACAATTCGTCACGAGAAATCTTTTGAACAATGAGCGTTTCAATTTGCAATTTAATAATTGTTCAGTTAAATTTATTATAAATAAGAATTCTCATAATGCTGAACTATATAAGATAAACTATATATAGATAAATGTTTGTATTGATATAACTTGTAAAAAATATATTGATTTGTGTATTAATAATGTAGTTGTAGATATTTGTCGGCATCAAAATGTACACAATATTATGTTAGCAGGGGACGGAACTGACTGAAATTTATGTACGTTACAAGATTAAAAAAACTTCTTCTGCGCGTTTGCAATTTTTTAAACCTTTGACAATTATGACATTTTCATTTGTGTATTCTTGATATATACTTTGAAAATTAGTCCTTAGATACTTCTGAGAAGTCAAATAGCACGTTTTTCACAGCGAAATGCTATTATCAACATTTTGGTGTAAATCGCTGGACAAAAGTATGTATCCGGTTTTAATAGTAGGTAGTTGGATTTGGCTTTAAAACTAATGAAAATGTACATAATGAGCCATACAATTTGCAACGTGTAAGTGGAAATTTGACATAGTAGCTTTTTTTTTCGCGTGGTATAAGGTTTCATATTGAAAATAATGTTTCGGACGCGGGACGTAACATTATGACTCTATTTTTTTGATTTATTCTAAAAAACAATCAGCAAATCAGTTCCTGCAATTTACCCAAGAAAGTTAACAACGTTATACATACATTAGAGAAAGCAAAATATTTTTTTCATTCATAAAGATAAACAATAAGATGTCATCATGAACGTTATGGTTAATTATTTTATTGTACATATTATGGTCAACGTCATTATTCAACAAGCATCAATTTTCACGTGCATGAAAAGGATTTATACCCCACTTGTATATAATTGTCCTAAATAAACAGATGTAGGTACACCCGCTTACGGTCTGAACTAATGTATTGGTACTTAACTTTCTTATACATAAACAGTTGTTCCTATTCTTTAATTTACTAAATACATTTCTTTCTTTTTTTCAAAATCAGAATGTTGTATTCATTACATGTGTATATTGACATTGGACATTCAGAGCCGCTGGTGAAAATTATTTCTGTTAAGAAATGTAAAAATATTACCATTGTTCGTTTCCGAGTTATAAATATTTAAAAAAAAAATTTTTTCATATGTTTTTATATGTATAACAAAAGAATGAAAATAACTTATCCAAAATTTCAAGTCGGAAAAGATAAACAATTTAAAGTATTTTTAAATGCATTTGCATTAAATTATTTAGACTGTCTCTATCGTATTAAAAACCATGAAAAATTAAAATTTTTGTTTAATTCGTTATGAAGCAAAAATATGCATCGATCAATAAAATAATTATTCTTGTCTCCACACCGTATTAAAAAAAATCAAAGAAAATGTGCCTTAAACGTTACATTCAAATGCATAAACCGTTCTTGATATAAGGGAACGGGGTGCCGGTAATGTGGCCACCTATACGAGATGTATGCGTTATTCTGGGGCGCCGTAACTCATAGTATATGTATTATATCAATAGTCATGTTTACGCGCGAAAGCATCAAAACTCTGATTTCTTAGCAGTGCATGCATATAAAGAAAGCACTTTTGTCAGCGTGATACGAGCGAAAAAAAATCATATTCTACATACAATTGTAGCTTTTCTTACGTACTTTGAAATGCATGTACCAGTTATTTCCGTAGAATATATTTTCGATGCGAAAATGGCAACTTTTGTTGACGTTTATCGGTTGGTAAAATGACCATATGAATGCATTACAAGGCAAAAGACAATCGTCGTCGTTAAAAACGGTCGTTGCGTCTTCGAAATTCCTAGACCTACTAATCCCAAAATATGGACACCTAGGCGTATGCTACGGCAGTATGTAGTTAAATAACACATAAAGGAAGTCTCTGCTAGGCTAGTCTTGACTTTTTGAAGCAATTACTATACGACTTTACCATAAATACTAATAGGTGGCCACTTTCCCAACACTGTTGGTAAAGTGGTCAATTTTTAACTACTTAGAACTTCTTTAAGGCTAGAGTACACTTGAAAGGGTAAAGAAAAAACATTTTTTTCTTCAAAAAAGTGTTTCTTGAATCTCACTTGTACATTAGAAAGCTCCAAATTGCATCTTAAAGCATCCTATAAGCTTTTTGAATATTTTTATAGTATTTAATTACATTGGCTTATATGCAATTTGCAATCTTTAAAGTCGTTTGTCTCAGCACTTAATTTTTGGCCTTAAAAATGTTCCTTGCGCAAATTCGCGCTGTGAAATAATTTGAAACTTCACGGAATTCTCTTTTTTACATTATGAATATATTGTCAGAGCAATTTATCATATAAACCTCGTATACAAATATTACTCACATAAATGAAAAAGTAATACATAATTATATTTCATAAGTTCGTATGGAAACACGTGCATTTAAAGAGTATTATTTACACAAAACAAAAGCCCCGAGTAAAATTTCTTTATTAAAGAAATGTACGTAATTAATAATGTAAAACATGTAGTCATATAATTATTGTTACTTTAAAAACAACAATAGAAACAGAATAATGTAAGTTTTGAAGAATTTTTAGAGACACAATAATAATTGGTAAATAAATATTTGTAGATTTACAATAAACTTTCTTTACAAAATTTTATTTTCGGTATAAATCACAAAATTTGTGTTGACTAAGTTATGATTGACTGATTTTTGAAAGGGAAATAATTATAGTTATCAAATACTTTTAGTATTGCATATGCGTATATCTATATAGTCGTAAGTTGTTATGTATTGATACAAATATTTATATTGGTGTCATACTTTATTCAACATTCAATGAAGTATAATAATGTATATTTTGAATAATTATTAAATTGAAGAAACAATATATAAATATGTTAAATTTGAAGATAAAATACGTACTTGCTTTAAGCATGCTCTTAAGCAGATTCTAACTAGATATTAGCTATAATTTGGCTTATTGATAGCTTATTAATCTGGCTAATAATTAATAAGCTAACAGACATTCTAGCTAATTTTCTACTAGGGTATTAGAGTTCAAGGTTCAAATAACATTTCTCAATAGTTTCCGAAGTCCCAAAACACGATTTATATATATACTCGGAATCGAAAGTCCCTTAACGTGGCCGCATTCCCTGCACCCCCCTTAAGATGACACCCCCCCCCTACAGAATCCCATATGTACATATATACTCGTCCACATAGGCACAAAACTTTCCTTTCTGAGCAAGTTATCTTTTAGACAATTAATAATTACTTGTATGATGTAATTATCGCTTCAAAACATACCTTAACGCTGGTTGCAGAAGACTATAAATATATACACCAACAATAGCGCTGCATCATAAATTAAAAAAATGTCGTTATTCAAATCCGCGCGCGTATCAAAATCAGAAAATCCATATCAAGCGCGCAGCTTATTAAAGTGAAAGAAAAATGAGAGAGAGAGGGAGAAGAAAGTCCGATACAAATAAGTCGCCGGGCAGCTTGAATGAAAAGTATATTACAAGTAGCGGTGTATATTTGTATAGCGTTGTGTCGCGGATGGCGACACCGACCGCCACCGCGGCATCGAGCGGGCGAACGTGACTCGATGCAATATATAAAACGCAACCTGCGCGACCTGACGTCTAGATTACTTTTCAGGAAACAAGGTCGGCCCACTTCCGCTCCGCCTGATGCGCGCGTGTGAGTGTTTCGCCGTCCCACGCAGCGCGCCTCGACACACACACACACACACACACACACGGGAATATTAACACATTTTCCTTTACGTCTTTCTTTTCTATACTTTGTCAATTTCCATCCTCTCTCCGCACAATGCGATCGTTTACATGGACCAAGATTTTGTTGCACCTGTTACGTTGTAAAGAAAGTTTGAGAGATGAAGGCGTGAGCGCAAGAGAGGCCAGAGAGAAAGTAAGACAATGGAAAGACACTTTTACGATTAGCGCACGGTACATGAGCTCGCTCTTTGAGTCTAAGATGACTCGTCGTTGGCCTTCCACGACGTCGTGGCTGCATGCGCGTCGGATTCGCCGAACATATATATATCATCACTGAGAAAAGAGAGAGAGAGAGAGAGACGCGCGGGATCGCGAGAAAGGAAAACGCTACAAGAGACACGAGGCGCTTTTAACCTTTTGAAGCGACCGCTTAAGCTTGAGGACTTCCTTTGAAAACGGATACGTCCGTTTTTTATTTCTAGGCGAAGTTTTTTTTCACCGGCTTCAGCGGAGTACGAGCGAGCAATCGCTGCGGCTTCTTCCTTTTCTCGCAGATGGTTAATTCAATCGTTAAAAGTCGCGAGCGCCTCGATAACGCTGGATAAATCTCGGGGCTGTGTAGCGGCATCGACCCAATTCAAATGTCGCCTCTCGCCTTCTACCCGCAGAGCCGCGTATCAGGTCGTAACCGCGCGCGATCATGAATTTTCCGCTTTTGGCATGTGATGCCCGTCCCCGAGCTGCTCCGCGAGGCAAAAAATTGTCTTTTTTATCGCGAATAATGGCTGAACATTTAAAAGCTTGTATTAACGTTGACGTTGGTAAAAGGTGAATGTCACGTTCATGAAAATATGCTAAAATTTTTTAATCTACTATCTTCAAATTATTCACGGGTTCAAGTACACTTAAATTATTTTATGGTTTGCATAATGTAAGTGAATCTTTTATATTAACATTTACCAATAATTCTATTCCTATTTGACAAGAATGTTTGAATATTCAAAATGCTCATTTTTAAAAATTGTATTCTGGTGTGCATTATTTTCATTTGTTTTTATTTTTTCATAAGACGGAATGTTGTAAAACTTAATATATTCTAAATTTTGAAAACTAAATGTAGACCAACAAAATATAGATTATCTAAAATGAACTGACATCCTCAATTAAATCTAGTATAAGTACTAGAATTAGTAACCATTCTCATTGTTTAAATCTTGAAAATTGAAATCATTCTTATTGAAAATTTTTTTAAATATTCTTTTGTACTTTTTACATGTTTGGATTAAATTAGATTATTTTTAATAATGGCGTCAGGAAGATCCCTTTTCTCCACAAAAAGGGCTCGAAAAAGTTAAACAATAAGATAATTATAGAATTTTTTCATGCGTAAAATTTTGTTATATACTTCGCTAGGAATCATATTTAATATTTTAGAGAAATGAGCAAAATTTTAGAACCATTATATCCAAGTGGTATAATGCTTCAGAGGTAAGTTCATTAACTGGAATTATGAGTACACTCAGAGAAGCCACAAGTCCTTTTAAGATCCTCATTTCTAAAATGGTGACTTGCTGTTTAAATAAGTAGTAAAAGTTTAGTAAATGTATCCTTTTATAACAAAATAAGCAGCATCACCTATTAATATTATACATATCTGTGTTTTTATTTGTATAGTGTAAAAGTTCATAAATTAATGAACAGTTTATGATTTAATTACCGACATAGCTTAAAATATAAATAATATTTATAATTGATATAACATTTCATATTTAAAGTAATTCAATAAAGTAATGTAGAATCAAAGAAAATAATTTTCTGACTAATTAGTAATATATATTACAGGGAACAGTAATATATATATATTTCAGTACTCTTTTACTGAAAAAATTCTTGCACATGAAAAGTTAAATTACTATTTACGAGCAAAGCTTAAAAATCATTAGCAAAGTCAAATTAGCTTTAATTTACAAATAACACGTATGAAAAATAATTACGCAAATGCGGAAAATTGACTTCGTTAGTAGTTTTCAGCGCGCATTACACACTACATATCCCGATTATTCACCCTGTTAGCCGCTTATCACGAACACATTTTTTGCCCTCGTCGTTGGTCTGGAGCAAGCGAGAGACGCGCCCAGAGGGGGGGGGGGGGGGGGGGCGTGTGCGTGAAAGGGTTGCTGGCACAATGAAGGCCTTAATCAAGGAAATTACTCCGGCAGCGGCAGCCATGGGGAGCGGACATATATAAAGATATACAAGGAAGGGAAGGAAAGAAGACGCAAGAAACGGGCTGCCACGGCTGATTTCGGATGCTGGCGCGCGAAGGCTGAGCGCCGAGATGGAAGGTCGGCGCGGTAATTGAACAATTTTCCGGGCTATTCTACCCTACGCGCGCGCGCGCGGGATAGATGCTATGCGACAGGACCGGTAATCTTTGGAATTGCGCTGCTGCGTGGCCTGGTGGTATTTTAAGCCACTACTTCGCGCGCTCGAATTTCCGAGGCGTGCGCGCTTCCTCACGGCCATTAATAGCCTGTATTATAACGTGCCTCAGTGGCTCGATTCACTTGTGCCCCGAGATATGTGCTTTTATTCGCGACTGGATGGAACCCTGTATTTGCATAACCCAAATTTGTTTGCGGTGTATAATGCAGCGCGCGTATATATGCTGAGAGATTGCGGAGTCGCCAGAATTTTTCGAGGCAGACGGTTTTCCGATAAATTTTAGCAACAACGCGCTTTATAGAGTAGTCGCAGTCTTATGAAGTGGATATTCAGTAAAAAATATGAAAATTTTTGCTTTCAACGTAAAATCTTTTCAGTTCGGTTAACGTTTTGTATTTTCAATCAAAAGGTCCTTATTCCTCAACAGGTTTTTAATGAAATACACTGCGAAGCACTATTCTTCTAAAATAAAAAATTATAAAACTTTTTGTATTATAATATTTAAAAAAGAAATAATGCGAGTACGGAAATATTTTAGTTTTATAAATAATATGACTTCTAAACAGATGCGAAACATGGGCGTTAACCAAATGGGAAGAAAATAGATTTAGAGTGTTTGAGAATAGAACCCTTAGAAAGGTATTCGGGGGTAAAATAGATGAGATACTAAAGAATGGAGAATTTTACATAATCAGGAAATACATGAGTTATACGGAAAGCCAAACATTACTAGAGTGATTGAATCTCAAAGACTGGACTGGACTTTCACTGGAAAGTGAAAGAACAGCACTTAGAGTACTTGCAGGGAAACCAACAGGCGCAAGACCCCCAGGTAGACGAAGATGGGAGGACAATATTAAAATGGACCAACAGGAAATATGATTCTATGAGAGGATTGGATGCAAATTGCAAATAATAGAGAGAGATAGCGCGACTGAGTGAACAAGACTATAGACTACACAGCTCCGGACAGCTTTTTCCAAGAACTATAAGTTATGGTAGTTATGGTGACCATATGCTATCACTACTGCAGCTGACATAGATATTATCTGATAGCTGCAGTCATACAGGCTCTGTTATTTCTAACCATTACTACTTGGTCAATATAATAATAATAATAATAAGCAATATGATACAGTATGCATTAGTTAATTATTCTTATAAAAGTTTGTTTAATTTTATTTTACTATCATATTAAAACTTTTAACTGGCACTGCAGATATGTCGATACTAAGAACTTTGACATATATTGTAGATAATACCTGTTCTATCCTTTTTGAACAAAAATTCACATCAAAATGCAAATAAAAAATATTCCTATTATCAATGAAGAATCTTTTTAACAAATTTCGCGCATTTCGCCCAATGCCATTCATAATTGAATTGTCAGCTCTCGAACTTAAATTGAAAACTTTGAAAAAGTATACTTCAAAACAAAAGTACCCAACCGTCTCACTCGCTTAGCGCGCGCAGCATACGCGAAATTGGCTGCATGTCCGCGCGAAAATATTCCGGCCTTAATCCGTTGTTTCGCGCCGCACAGCGCGCGGTGGCGTCTAAATAATCAACTTCCAGGAATTCCAAAGCTCTCATTCCATGCAAATGTGCGCCCGCCGCGCAGCAAGCGCGATAAATTCCTGTTACATCTGAAATTCATCGCGGTCCATGTTAAGTACAACTCAGGCCTGCTTTTCGCCCTCTCTCTCTCGCTCTCTCTCTCTCGCTCGCTTTCTCTCTCTCTCTCATTCTCTCTATCCCTCGTTTCTCATTCCTCACGCTTTCGCGTGTGCATTCTCTCGCATTCTCTGCAGTTGCACTTCGGTTTTCCGCGTCCACAGAAAACATAATTATATTCCGAGACGACTGTGAGGTAGAACAGCAGCGGTACTGCAACAAGCGCCCTTCGCCTTAATTCTTCTCGAGAAGCCCTTGCTAAACTGCCTCATTTCCTGAATCTCCTTAGTTTACATTGCGCTGTTATTATTGCCATAGTTTATGCTATTCCGCGCACAGTCGTCAGTGCGACTTGTTTCACTTATGAACGCTGTATATTGTACTTATTATATGCGGATCAACTATATTCACAACGTGTTTGCAGTTTTTAAGATTCAAATATTTTAGATTACACTGTAGTTGCAAAAAAGATACCTAACTAGAAAGTAAATTAAATTCCATTCACTTTAGATTTAGCCAGATTTTGTTGCCTATATAATACTTATAAGCAACATATTTTTAGTTTTTTAATAAATTAGCAACATCTCTTACACGGTCCTTAATATAACATCGGTTAATATAACATAGGGTAACATTGTAATATATCTATATTATATTGAAAATTAGAAAAATTAACACTTAAGGTAGGAATTTTTATTTAATTTTTTTAATCTTTGTAATTGTAAGAATGTTTTGAAACATATCAGATATTAAAACTTGATGTTTTAACAAAGTTATACGCATTTATGTGAAACAATTTACATTAGATAACATACAAAATTGAATCTTTAAATGGGGTTTTCTCGCAATTAATTTTCCTAACTTTAAAAAGTGAATTGCGCATGAGGTTTTTATGAATCTTTTTGAGATTTTCAGAAAATATACCTTATTATATGTAGAATATAAACTGTTGACTATATTTGAATTTTTTCTTCTATCTCATTTTATCCATCAGTCACTATCAAAAAATGTGATTTTTTAGGCATTTTCATAAGTAAAACGAAAACTAAATTGTTTTGAAGAAGAAGTCGATTTTTGAAATTCTGTCATCAGTTTATTTTGTTGACCGATCAAAGAAGTGACTTAATTTTTTTCAAAGCAGTTTTTCAAAATGCTATGAGCAAGTGACACTTTGGAAACTGGTAAATTTTGTTTTAAAAAAATCGTATTTTATCAATAAATTTTCCAAGTCATTACTATCAAGTATTACTCAAATTATCGCTGTCCAAAAATAGTATATACATTGTGTACCAAGGGCGAGAAGTGGGTCTTTTTAAACCGACTGTGGAGTTTGCACTACTTTGTGGTACGACTCGTAGGCAAGCCAGCATAAGTCGGAAACGAGTAATGCAAAGATACGAGGCCAAAAAAGACCTCCCGCCCGTGGTAGACACCATATTTTTTGTAATAAATGTGTGGAGTACGCGCTTTATACGCCTATAGAGTGGAAAAAAAGTGTGCCGTTTTTCAACACGATGAATCATATGCCTGTCTGGCTGCAAAATCAAACTATCATAATATCCGAGCCCCAAAACACGTGGTATCATCTAGATGGTACCCCATGTTTAGGGAGACCTGAACATTTTTTTGTCACACATGCATGAAATAGTACATTGTGTAATAAGGGGAGAAAATCGGGTTTTCCTTTACGAGGATGATGATTGAGCACAAGCGGAAGTCGAGAGCGCCGAAGACGTCCGATACTATCACGAGTACTCAAAATCATCATCCGGTTCTGGAAAACCCTTTCTCCCTCTTTTACACACAGTATTTTTTTAAACTAGTTCATGTAAGGCCTCTTTTCTGCATGTGAAGCCAATGGAGAATGGTGAAATTCGAGTTAGCCACTACACACAGATTTAATAATGAAAAAAATAATATATATGTATGTGTGTATGTGTGTATATGTGTATATGTGAGCGTATGTGTATGTATGTATGTGTGTGTATATGTGTGTATATGTGTGTATATGCGTGTATATGTGTGTATATGCGTGTATGGATGTGTGGGTGTATGAACTGATTTAAGATTTTTAAGTGTGTTTCTCCCCACTATACATAGACGCTTGGAATTCTCGATTTTCTATGGGCTTTACATGCATTTAAAAGAGGCCTTTTCAATACGCGTGTTATAAAAACGCGTTTTCATGCCTATATAGCTGGACTGGCCGTTTTCCGATCGGTGGGCGATAATAGTATGAGCGGAAAAAACCTTACTTTACGCTATAGCGGGTGTAAATAATCAATAAAAGGAATAAAAAAATAGTAGGAACATTATTCAATAAGGGAATAAAGTCGACTTTATTCCCGTGTTGCATATAGAACTTTACTTTCGACTAACTGTGATCATTTTATTGACATTTATTGAGAATTTATATTAATATAGAAATAAATAGTTCAAAATTGAAAAAAGAGAGACAGCCAGAGAATCTGAGAATTTAATTTATTCCCGCAAAAGCGGGATTTGCCGTAGATGAGTCTGGGTTACTTAAAATATTTACGAGTGGATGCATACACATACACACGCACACCATACAGACACACACATACACACGCACACACACGCACACACACACACACACACACATACACACACACACGCACACACACACACACACATACACACACACACGCGCACGCACGCACGCACGCATGCACGCACGCACGCTCACACACACACACATCCATACGGACATTTTCTAAATATAATGTATTTTGATTACATGTTACCAACATGTTTTTTTCAACTTTTTGATTTATTATCACAAAGTTTCTCTTTGAGAAAGCAAAAATAAGTTATTACCGTTACAAAGCTTTTTTTCAGAAAGCAATAATTAAAAAAACATTTTCTTTAAAACGATCTATGCGCATTTTTTAAATTAAAGTAACATATGATTGTATGTACTCATTTCTGCAGATTATAATAAACAAAGTATGCTAATATTTTTAACCGTGAATTACTAACGAATTTACTATAGAATCGGATTGATTTTGTGTTATTATTTATATTTCATTTTACTTTTTAATCGAAACCTAATCTAAAAGTAAATACGCTGAAAATCCAATTTCTATTTTTAAATTCATAAAAAGAGTTTTGTATACGTAGAAGGAAATACATAAATGTAAATATAAATTATAATATGAAATTCAATGCCTCGTCAAGGATATATATACCTTTATCAACTACTGCGAGCTATTTTCCAGCTTTCAAAATTCCTACTCTGATTGGCGTATAATATTCAGTCATCAGTCACTATGAAAATCGATGAAAGAGTTCCTCGCGCACCTTTGATGGAGATGAAAAATGATCTTATAAGCGTAAATACGCCGGAGAAAAAGTATCAAATTACCATGATAAAGTTATTTAATAACAATTCAGATTTTGAGATTAAAATTAAGCCTTTAGGTCTTAGGTGTTCACTAAGACAAGCAGTGTAGAAAAAATGACTATTCTTGCATTCTCGCGTAGTAAATAAACCTTTAGTATTTATAACTATTTTTATTGATACTAAAATTTTTTTTCTATTTTTATTTTTACTAAATCTTAGTCATCGCTACAAAAAGAAAAAACCGCTGCTAACTGATTTGACAGATTGCTTTCTTAAAGAGCTTTAAATATTACGTGAAAAAAATAGCTAAAGTAATTCTCTGACGTTGAATCTAACTGTTGTATCCTATAATTATATAATTTTTTAACTTTACAGTATGTTTGTTATGATATTTATATATTATGAAAGTAAATTTTCTTTAAAAAGTTGCGTAGTTGTCGCACTGATTTTGATGTTCCCCCTTATTCTTTTACATATTAAAATTGAAATTATTGCATACTTTCATACTGGACATATATTTTATATATTTGTAGTACACAGATTGCAAAATTATTTTAAATTTGCTTAGATACCTTATTTTTGAAAATCGTAATACTTTCACTACACAGCCTTAAATTAATTGTTATTATATATATACATTAGGAAATGTACATATTTTTGAAAAGTTTAACATATGAAACCAATAATTTTATTTTTTTACAATTTTTGAAAACTAATATTTTGTTATTATTTCACAAAAATAACTTTAAAGTTATTGTTAGATATATCACTCGAAAGGAAGTTACGCCTACATTATGAAAATATATGTAAATTTTCAAAATTAAGAATTTTACTAACAAATGAGATTAGTATTATCCATTCAGCTTCAAATCGAAAGAAAATTACGCCTACATTATGAAAACGTACATGGGATACTTATATTTGACAAAGTCAACGAATAAAATATGTTGGTTAAGTTTGGAACTTTCTTGGAACTAAGTACGAAATTTGTATTATAGGTGTTTTAGAAGTGTGAACCCACTAAACCAATAGACCACTAGACTCTAAATGATTAAAGAATCTATTGTGCGGAGTTTTAGCTAAATTTATCATGATAGATAATATAAAAATAACCTAAAATAGTTAAATAATTTCGATTACTTCTAAAGTTAAGCCCTGGCCCCGAAAACGTATTATGCATTATATCGGCAATATTTTAATTGATATATTAGCCAAGTTTCATCAGTATTTATCATGTGGAAGGTATTTAAAGATTCAAAAAACTCTAAATTTTGGTGATTTTTAATTTTTTGCAAAATCTGAAACTCTGAACTCGCAACTGCTGTATATAATCGATTCCACATAATCTAATAGATGTACTTGAATTTTTTCATCGAATTATATCTCGTGGAAAGTGGTTTTTGTTACCAAATATGGTGCAAAAACCAATGAAATCTTCAATATTATCTTAAGTAATATCGTCAAATTGTTTAATATAATCTATTAGGTGGAATGTCCTCTTAAATTAATTTTACTCAAAATTGCGACTGGACTAAGGTTGAAATATCGACATATATATAGGAACGCCTATAGTTCATGTTCTTTATAACCTGTACGCATACGAAAAAGTTATGAGAAACTGTAATTTTTACTTCCTCATAGCGGAAGCTTTGTGATAGTAAAAAAAAAAGTTTCGCTAAAAACGTATTAGAAATATGTTTTGAGACATGAGGAGTAAAAATATACTATTTTTAGAAAAAGTTTGTATGGATGTGTGTGTGCGTGTGCGTGCGTAAGTGCGTGTGTGCGTGCGTGCATGCGTGCGTATGTGTGTGCGTGTGTGTATGTGTGTGTGTGGATGAAGATTACTCTGAACATTCACGGTTAACATTAATGTTTCAGGGTTCAATGATTTTGTTTTTTTTTCTTAAGGAAAGGGGCTGAAGAAAAATATTTTTTGTTTTCGATGTCTTTTGTTTTTTAGCGGTTTTTCGATTTTTGAGTTTTTGTTTTTCGGGTTTTTGGTATGTTTGAAATAATATCATCGATTCATTGTTATGCATTTGAAAGAGCATAAAATTGCCTATCTTTTCCGACCCGAAATTTTAAATGAACTACTTTCTTTTTTCTGTCATACACGAAAACGTCGTGTTTTGTTTAAACGGTGATATCTGGGAAATATAATATGTAATTTGTTTGAAAAAATTTGAGGTGATTAGGAATATGAATACAAATATTTTGTAAAACTTTCAAGCTTTTATTCCTTTCCTTTTTCGAGAAAAAAATCGGTTTTCTTAGTGAAGGATAACTTGAGTAAAGTGTCATTATTCCTTCTGAAAATTTCCAGAAAGGTAGCTTTACATTCAGAGTTATTTGAGGTTGTTTTCTTTAATTTCTTTATCGTTTATATCTCGAGAACAGCGTCGTGGTTTTTTTTTAATATTCTGAATTGAAAAGAAATTTTAAGATTTATCGAGCCGTTTTTGTTTTACAATGATTACTTTATTTTACGATATTTTACGATATTCTGAAATCAATAACATAAATTATTTTTGTATTTTAGAAATAGTATGATTGTTTAATTATTTCTTTCTTTGAATTAATGGCTATGTGTCCCCTATTTTTTGGGACTCCGATACGTCACAATGCATATGTGTTTTTGTATTTTACATTTGTATTTTATATAAGTACTTGTTTGTTGTGTTGTGCGATGTCGGTCGAGTGAAACCCATCATCTGTTTACTAGCGTCTCAGACATTTTTAAGAAGGCTATATGAGCGTATACGTCCTACATCAAAGCACAATGCATAATCGAAGATCTTTTCACGACGAAAAACTCGAAGAAAAAATTCTCGAGAATTTTCACCGGTAATCGAACCCTCGACTGCTTGAGCGTCTTGTATTAGTAGACAAGCGTCTTACCTACTGAGCCAAGAGGGGCTCTATGATAGCTTCATTTTGCATTTTAAAGAGTATTGTTTTTATTTTATAACGATTTTTCGATTTTTAAATTTTAGTTTTTCAAGTTTTGGATATGTTATGTTTATGGATAAATTGAGTGTAATTACATTTAAAAGAGTATAAAATTACCTATATTTTATAACCACAAATTTTGAATCGACATCTTCTGTTCTTTTGTTATAATCGAAAACGTCATATTTTATTTAAACGGTTAAATCTCGGAAATGTATGATGTAGCAAAACAGCAGCATTATAGCTACAACTTTCCGAAAAGGTAACTTTTTTCTATCGCTTAAATGATTTCGGTTTTTAGATCATGAGGTTCTTTAATTTTCAAGATATTTAAGTTTATATAATTTTTTTTTAATTTTCGTATTTTTATGAAAAATTGGAAAAAAAAGAATTTTTAAAATTAAAAGAAAAAGTTAATTTAAATCATAATTAAAAAAAGAGCAAAAAGCTTCCTCTTTTAAAAGAAATTTTTTAATAATTATAAACCCAATGCGCCTACAACAGTATCTAATAAGACGTGGAGAAATGTAATTTAAACTAAATGTCTACTTTTAATAAAAAATTATCTTTTGATAAACCATCAATGATACATCAGCACACATTTTTTAGATTCTAATTAAAAAGAGATATAGCAATTTAAAATTAATTTATTAGAACAAAAAATGTTATATAGAACAATTAATTTAGTTTGAGGAAGCTAAGTGCCAATTAAATGGCAGCAGATTTTTAACTTTCCTTGAACTTTATAAAGATATATTAGTTTTATAATTATATATTTAGTTTTCGATAATATATTAGTAATATATTTTCTATTATATGCATGATTGTATAATAAGTATTATTGAACAAAACAATAAAGAAAATCTCAAAATTTGGATAGATAATTAAGAAACATTAGATTATTTATAAAAATAAATTATGCATTTATAAGTTTGAACAATTCGTTAATTTTCTAAATGCACACCAAAATATCTAAATAAAAAAATTAGTTATCCGACTTGTTAAATACGATAGATGCAATTTTTTATTAGTAATGAACAAATCTTTAGCTACGTAATAACTGTAAAAAAGTTTTAAGCATATCAGAACATAGTAGGAAAAAATGAATTTCTCTACAATAGACTTGAAAGTGTATAAATTTACGTTACATAAAAATGACCAAAAATATAATTAACATGGAATTAAAATGTATTAGGACATAGTTTGATACGTAAATTTAATAACTAATAATTTCAAGAGAAGTTAAAAACTAGCTTTTTTATGCAAGCAGGTTATAAAAAATATAAGTAACTATCGGTGCGCCTATATATATCGATATTCCTAACCCTTTTCCAGTCGCGCTTTTGAGTACAATTAAATTAAAATGACTTTCCACATAAATGATTACATTAAAAATTTGTAGATTTATGTAGAAAAATACACAGAATATATTTCTAAAAGATATAGCGGGATCAATATATTACTTAAGATAATATTGAAGATTTCGTTGAATTTTGCAGCGCTTTTGGTAGCAAAAACCAGTTTCTTTCTTTCGCTTTGAGAAAACAAAAATTCGTTGTATCAATAGCACACTACAAACTTAGTTAAAATTTAAAAGGACTTTTACCGCATAATCACTTCTGGGGGATCAAAACGAAGGTGTGAGTATATTTTAAAGTCTGAAATAGGGCGTTTGTTTGAAAATATAATGCAAATGAAGATGCCAGAACAAAACAAGCAATGCGTATGACAGGAGGATATGTGTGGAACTACAGATTTTTGTATCATACTTGTATAAAAATACTAAAACTATTCTTGTACTTCATAAAGGGTTAATATATATAAAATAACAATCAGTATTCTTACTATGCATATATTTTATTATAATATATAATCAATAGCCAGAACATAGATTCGTAACTTTCTAGTGAAGAAAGCTAGATACTCATATAAAAAATTACCTCGGCTATTGTTCCAAAAATGCCTCTATAACAAAATTTGTATTATTTTGTCGTCTTCATGAAAACTTAAAGTTATTTAATATTTTAATACGATATACGTAGATGTAATATACTTTCGAAATTATAAATAAAAAACAAATTGTTCTTCGATGTTTTCTCTGCGCAGTAAGCTAGTCTATATCCGCTTTATCCTGACTCGCAGAAAATGAGCTGCACCCACAAAAGTCTATATTTTACGAGATAGCGAGGCCATGTATATAGCCTTAAACGGTAATCCATGAAAGTCGAGGAAACTCGACCCTCCGCGCGCATGAAAAGCCTACTACTATCAGCAGCCGTATATCAACCATTTCCTTTCCAAATTCACCGTAGCCCTTCCTACCTTTACCCTCTTTCTTTTCTTTCTTGCTACGTACATATAATAATCATCCATCAGTCACCATAAAAATTGACAAAACACACTTTTTCCTCCGCTCAGACGACGCACATTACTAAAAAAATGCCGTCATACATATCATATAGAACAATTCACGTAAAATATTTTGAATAACATATTACTTAATAAATAATTTTAAAAGCAGTAAAACTTGACTTTTTAAAAATATTTTTGTTTATTTTTGTCAGAAATGTTTAAATGGATTCCTGATTAAGAAACCGATGGTATAAACTCTTTTACAGAAAGACTACTTCGGCAATCAAAAAATACTTAATTATTTTTTGGTTCAGATTATCTAAATAAGTTCTAAATTAAGGTTTCAATAGATTTTCTTAACCATTAAATGTGGACGCGGAATAAAGCATATTGTGAATTAGGTTGGGGTTAGTAAATCATAATATTAATACTTGTGCTATTAATGCATTATCAGTAATGCATGATAAATTGTTTAAGGAGGTTCGGTGGTATCTGTGGGTGCGGTGAGGAAAGAGATTCTCGCCTCTTTTCACGCGCGCCGCTCCGCTCCTCACGCACCGCCTCGCACAGTCTACAAGCTCGACTTTTTGTTTACGTTTTCATTCAATACTCAGAATTCAATGCGGTGACATGCGTTCAAATTTTGCACACAGCTTCGTAATTAGTTGCTTGATAACGTACATAGTTTTTCAGTTCATTCTCTGTTTTTTTACACACATCGCACTTACGTCAATCTGTTTTAATAGCCGAGTTCCATAAGAGCCCATGTATAACGAGCAAATTTGTAAGTCGAATATCTTAAATATAACATCGGTAATAAATATTGAAAACATTTAACGAACTTCTTGACTCTCTAAACAATGATATGTGTGAGTTCCATTACGTTCTCTGATTTTTTGTAAAACCCCCGAACCTCCTTAAGTGCTTTTGCTGTTTAGAAGGTATAAAATTTTGGAAGTTAGTCGAAAGACAAAGATTTTGTGATACACGTGTGTGTAAAATGTGATTTTACCCACTGTTTCGCGTGTGTAAAATGCTATTTTACGCACTTATACTAAAATCATGTTTTTACAACTCAGACATGGAATTTCATATTCCGGTGTGACTGCACAATATGAGGACCGGCTTCGCCGGCCATTCTATTATGCGATTACATGCTCTTAGTACAACATTCAACGCCCGAATTGCAATAGTACATTATGTAACAAGGGCAAAAAATCGACTTTTTTGAGTTACATATAGTACTTTATGCCCATCTCAACTGTGGCCACTTTTTGACTTGGAAAACGGGATTAATGGACTGTTAAAAGACAATATTGTTAAAAGACAATCGAAAATAAGGGTTATTGGTAGAACTTGATGAAATAAATGAATTTGGACTAGTTTCTAGTGATTTGCGGACAAAAAGTGTAATTTTGGTCTCGCTTTTCAGGGCAAAAAGTAGCCATTTTCGTTGAGATGGGCATGAACAGTATTTTCTCTATGTTTACTTAAAATTGCATTACACACCTTCAAAACGGACATTACACACTTATTCAATCGCGCGACACTCATCTGCGACTCATCTGCGACTCGTCTGCAAAATCGCATTTTCCGCACTTGTTGCGTACTATATATTTACATACTATTTGCGTACTATATACTATATACTATTTACAACAATATCTTTTGCAAATTTGCACAATCAACCTATATTAAAGCTATATTTAGCTTTAATTTGAAAGGTTAGAGATGTCGACTTACGATGTAAAAATTTTAATCTGTGATGCAAAATGTATACAAAAATGATATGCATTTTAGACAAGTATATTCGGCTTTCAGCGCATGAGGGTTAAAGATTTAGGTCTAAATAACAACTGTACAAATACATATAAAAGCCATTTTAAGCATAAAATTGTCATATTGAGCAAAGATGTATTTTTCCTATACTTGCAATAAATGCCTTACGCCGATAAAGGGTACTTTTCTTGAATTTATCGAGAAACGTTGACTTTATTTCTATTATTTAACCCCATAAATGAGATTTAGACTAAGGTCTACATATTCTTTCTTGTACAGTTACTTGATGTTACTTATATGATCTAGATATACTTTATACACTTTATACACTTTATACATTAATTACGACTAATATTTACTGGCAGCATACATGCGGAAAGTTGTATCCTATAAAGAATGTACTATAAGGATGCACTGTATGTTTAGATTGTTAATTAAGTTCATTAAAGCAAGTAACTGATTTTGCGTGTAAGCAAAACTTAAAAATTATATTACGCAACAATATTCTCATTTGGTATCGACTTGAAAAACTACGTAACACATTTGCAAAGCCAAATGTTCGATAAAAGACATAAATATAACCCTTATTATGAACTCTTCGCTGCGAAGTCCACTAAAAGCTCCGATAATTCACTCGGAAGTTATGGAATTTTAATGACCTATTTGCCGCGCACGATATGCCCCATATACTCGGAGACGTCGTAGGTATCATCGGTATCGCCGATGTTATATAGAAGAACCAGGCGTGCAGAAACAGGCCCTTCACCTCTCATCCTCGAAGCACGTGCGTACATAAAAGAGCTCGCTTGCTCGCTCGGCTCCCTACGCATGGCTGACCCAACCTTGACACTGAGAAAGGCGGCGGCTCGTGCGCAGCCAAGAGCGAAACATCGAGAGAGAGAGAGAGTGAGAGCGAGAGAGAGATGAAGGCTGAGTCGGTAGATATAGCGTCGTTGTCGACGGCGACAACAGCCATAGAATGCGCCGAGCGAAGCGAGAGGATGGAGAAAAGGAAGAGAAAGCGGCCGCGAGGGTGGGTCGAGGGGATAATCGAGCGCGCTAAGAGCCGAGAGATGGGCTCGGGGAAGTGGGAGGAACGAGTTGCTGCCGCCCCCCCCCCCTCCCTCCCCCACCCGAAGAGAAGGAAAGACGAAGCACACGGCGGGTGGTGGCGAAATGGAATGAGAGAAGTGGCTGCGCGCGGGGACAAAAATTAATGTTGAGATTTTGCACTTCTCTTTTTCTCTGGGTGGAGCTTTTCGTTCCGCGTTTCGCGTTCTCATGTCGGAATTTATGAATGTTTTATTGAGTTAATGCTCCAGTTGAGATCTCGAGACGCACCGAGTTAATCGGCTTGTTGGACTTCATTTTTCAAATGGAATACATTTTTCAATAAAATGCGTGAAACTTTTATAAGCGCCATAAATAAAGTATGTACATACTGTTTAAACATTTAGTTACTGTTTTGCTCTTCTATTACTGTAAATTCTAAATACTATACTACCCCACAGTTTACTTACAACAAAACCTTTTGTATTATTAAGTAGTTATTGTCGAAAATCACTTCTATGCTAGCAATATCTTCTACTATGAGTAAGTTCTGGTTCCCGTGCGGTAGCATCTCCGCAATACAGTCGACATGCGTATATTGTGCATCTATACGTAGCTTGCGGCACTGCGAATGCACGCTAAGTCATAACTACTTTATTACTTTTGAACAATGTTCAATTGTAATCTCGCGGATACTTGTAAACTTCAAACTATGCTGCTCTAATAATAGTTTGCAGTAGTTTTGTCGTGCACCATCTAGCGGCTATAGAGTACATTATCACAAGTAAGTAGTTAGAATTTCTCGTAAGAAACTGTAGTTGAAAAGACTGTTTATGAATTTCTAATTGCTAGAGAGTAACAAAATATATGAAATGTTCACGTTTAACAATGTATGTTTATCGCGGTGAAACTTAAAATTAAACAAGACAAATTCAAAATAAATAATGAATTTTGCGAATAAAATATATAGCAAATGTAAACGAGAAAAAATGTACTATCCGCCTTGGGCTTAAATTAACTATAAAATATAGTGCAGTATTTTCCTTTGCTCCGGCAGCCCAAAGTAGTGTACGTCCATGCCGGCAACGAAATTTACAACCAACAAAGCACATGAAAAAGTAAAAAGCCGAGCAGCGGCCGTACGTTTAGCCAGGGCCAGGAAACGTAAAGAGAGAAGACGAAAATAAAGTAGACAGCCAGAAGGAGGCGCAGAGTAAAGGGGTGGAAAAGTGCCACGGGTAACGCAAGAGCGCGCGTATGAAAAAAAAAAAGACAAAGAAGAAGAGGAACGAGGAAGGCGAGGAGAAAGGGGTTCAAAGAGGAGGAGTAGGCGGTTGAGCTAAGGGAGAACACACCTTGGGAATGTGCCTAAGGTACGGTTCCAGGCGAAGACTATGGACGTGTAGGGGACGCAAGGGGAGATGCCTCCTCGTACCGCACTCGCTTGTGTACGTGCATAGCGAAGACAGAAAGCCAAGTTATAGTGTGCTCTCTATACGCTACGGATAGGGGCGGTTTCGTGGCCAATATGTGACTGCTTTGTAGACAGTGAGGTTGGTTGAATGCCTACTGTAATACTTGTACTATGGGTGGGATACCTTTAACTTTAGGTAACGTTGTATTTAGTATAAATTTAGAGTAACTATCAAAGCTTATTGTTTTTATAGAATAAGAAAACTTTTTAACGAAACGTTAATAAAGTATATAGTATTAATGATTATTGGAATGGAGTCAGACAATTTATTATCAGAAATTTTAATAATCGGTAATTATAAATGAAATCTGAATTAAGGTGATGTTAAACCCCCCTGTTACTGGCAAATAGAGGGAACCACTTTTATCAAATAATTTTCTTCTTTCAAATAAGTTTGAGAAATTATCACTCTAGAACTATATTGTTTTTGATAAGAACAACTACGTTCCAGAGAGGTATTTTCTCAAAATTAAATATTAAATGAAAATAGTGGGTTCTCGTAATTGCAGGTGTCGGGTGGGTTTAGCATCAACTAAAGTCTAATCATCAAGTGATGATAGTGCTTCTAATGCAAGGATTACAGTATACTGTTTCTGTAAAAAGATATACAATGTGCTGATTAATCCCAAAGATTTTTCAATAACAGTTATTATAATATGTATATGAAAGTAGTAGGGGAGTGTGTAGCAAAACGGGGTACCTAACGATAGTTTCCTTAAGGGGACTAGTCAATTCCCGCAAAAATTCATTATCCATTATATAGAAGGCAAAAATATTTTGGCGTAATCTAAGTTTAAGCCAGATTTTATATTTTAAACATGTATGATATATGTGATTTTGCCACGATTTTAACCTCTCTAAAATACATTTTAATCTTCATCCGAAATTACTAATTGTGTATAGTACAATTAAGTATTGTGTATTGTGTATTGTATGTAGCTACTAATAACTTTTGGTACTAAATAATTAATGACACTCTTTATTTCATAGTCACTTTTCTACTTTATCTCTATTTTTCTTCGCCCCTATTTTCATAACTTTATTTACACAAATATTTTTTCAATTTGAAAAACGTAATTATAGAAAAAAATCTAGCCTGAGAATTTAAAAATACTATTCCACAAGAACTCCACTTTCTTCTATATTCTGAGTTGAAAATCGACTTTAATGCAGGAATTTCACAAATAAAAAGTTATTTAGATTTCACTAGCGGTTTTTATATATGCAGCCTTCTTATAAAACACTCGCATTTTTAAAACAACTTGTTATAAATATTCTCGCCATGAAGTAGTCGGTTTTTCGTATCCCTTTCTCCAGATAGACCGAGCTGCGAAGACTGTATCACTTCAGTAAAAAGGTGTAACTAAAGCGTTATTCATGTTTCATGTAAATATTCGTGTATTTGCGAAAACACTTTTCACGAGATTTCTACTTATATAGAGTCTATTCTGATCTTAAAATCTCTTCACGGAAAGTTACGAGTACATCTTGTCCATGGTTATTTTAATCCTTATACATAACGTTTGGAATAAGTCTGTCCACGCGAATGTAAAATAATTTTGCTGTAATTCCTCGATTATTATTAGCTTGATTAGGTATAATAATAATAGTCTCGTCTGTAATAGACTGCACAGTGCACATCACCTACATGGCTTCCACTTTCGGCATGCGTAATCGAGCACGATTTGAAGAAACTCCTCTCCGCATCTGTACGACTAGTCCGCGAAGAATGAGGCACAGTCTCCCTATATATATATGTATATATATATATATATATATATATATATATATATATATATATATATATATACATATATATATATATACATACTGCGTCTGCGGGAAGAGACGTAGCAAGCAGGGCTTGTGTGCGCCGCGCCGCGAGGGTGGGGCGATCAATATAGTCCGGGAGCGTGGGCAATACTTCCGCGTGCACCGAGATGTCCTCCGCTAAAAAGACGGCAAATCTTGCGGATTTTGACCCACTGAATACGATTATGCCGCACAATGTGTACATTTAATTTAGATCCACTTGTTTGATATTATATTTTAACAATTAAGTTTGTAACAACAGATTTTTAACGCTGCATTCGGGAAATGCATGCCTATATTCGGTAAATAACTTACTAAAATCACTATTACTATTGCGAAAGACTAAATTAGAAATATATAGAAAAATCATAATGCCACTACTTATATACGGCTACGAAATGTAGGCGTTAACCAAACGGGAAGAAAATAGATTTAGAGTATTTGAGAACAGAGTCCTTAGAAAGATCTTTGGGGGCAAAATAGATGAAATTACTAGAGAATGGAGAATTTTACATAAGCAAGAAATATACGAGCTATACGGGAAGCCAAACATTACCAAAGTGATTAAATCTCGAAGATTAGGGTGGACTGGGCATGTAGCTAGGATGGTTAACGAAAGAACAGCACTTAGAGTGCTCGTAGGGAAGCCGATAGGAGCAAGAACCCCAGGTAGACCGAGACGAAGGTGAGAGGATAATATTAAAATGGACCTACAAGAAATAGGATGTTATGAGGAGGATTGGATGCAACTCGTAAACAATAGAGAAAGATGGCGTGACTGTGTGAACAAGGCTATGGACTACACAGCTACGGATAGCTAGTCCCAACAAGTAGTTATGATAGCTTCGGTGATGATGCCAGCACGTCTACAGCCGACATAAAGACTATGTGATAGCTGCTGCGCTATAGGCACCGTTGCTGCTTACCATTACTACTTGGCCTTTATAATAATAATAATAATAATTGTAACAATTATATTTAAACAAATTACAAGCAATTAAATTTTACTTTTTGCAACAATTGTTTTCTTTAAATTTCATTAATTTCAGTAATGAAATATTGTGCAATTTTGTTCCTCTAATCTGTAGTTTTAAAGTTTTAAATTTGCGAGAGTAGGCCTTTTTGCAGCAATTAACTGATGCTTCAAACATGGATTAATTTCATTGCATCTATTCACATCATCTATATTTTTATTCGATTACTTACAATAATAGAAGTATTTAAAAATAAACGAAATACCATAGAGCAAATTATAAAAATTCGTTTTTTCTCGAGAAAATTGTTTTTCTTTTCTCTATTGCTTCAACATGTTAACCTTATTCATATCCAGAAACATTAATTAATGTTATAATTACGTTTACATTTTGGTTAATTCCCTAATTCAAAATTTAAGGAGCGAAATCGATTTCTGCTCAAGGCCATTTGAGTTGAATTTGCACGAAAGTACATAACTTGCTCTCAGACAGAAGTGCGACATACCCAGTAACCTGCTTCATTCAGCACGAGCTTCCATTCTACCTTTGTTTTCCTCTGTTTTTCAGGACGTGTAGAACCCTCGTGTAAGTACCTATATGTAATGTTTTGACCGTGCCACGAGGTGACAGACTCTCGGCCGCAGCTCGTGAGCAAGGCAGTTACATGCATCAAAGCGACGCGCCACACGACTATATATACGTGGTCTTGAGTCGCTTGTTTTTGTCGTACCAGGCCATTCAAAAGCGCTTCGCTAGTCTGCCTGATGTTTTTGTAGCTTGCAGTGCGCTTCTTTTAGGGGCTGAGTTTGCGGTTGGAAATACCGCAATTCTAACTAACATAATTATACTAAATAGAATGCTGTATAAAAAATAAAATATTATTAAAAAATAATATTAAGCGTTTAGCACTGATATGATCCAAAATGGATCCTGATTTGTCACAAATTTGTTTTCATTTCGTGCCATTGTGAAAGTAAACATTAATTAAAGTATTCCGATTTAGTTGTTCTTTACAATCTTAAAATGATGTAGAAATTCTATTATTTTTGGAAAAGATTGCAAAACCCGGCTTATATATAAGTGTATATATTAGCCGTCCTAACCCTGTTAATTTACAATTTCAAAGTAATATTTATAATTAACTCGTTAATATTTGAGGCAAAAATTTTTACTTAGACTAAAAAACAAATTTAGCTAATTAAAGTTATTCGCTTTTGCTCATTAATGAAAGTAATAACAAACATAGTATATCGTATTTCCAGAAACTAATTTTTCAAGGAGGAATTTTCCCGTTAGTCTTTTTGTGCCGTTACGTTACATTAGCATCTGTTGGCGCGTGTGTTTTCTTTTTCATGTACACCATTTTTTTTGCTCCATTTCACGTGCTCTCGCGGTGCGCGCGCTTTGAATTCTCCTTGGGCTGTATACACACAGGGAATCGCTTGTTCCGTATCGTGAATGTAACTGGCTGTGTATATACGCGTATATCGGGTTCCGCTATTCGCGAGCACTCAGTGTGCATGTACATTCCGGCGTAACGCTGGGTAATAAGACGTGACTGGGTTACGCTAATAATGATATTGGGTTATGCGCGTAATTATACGTTTTAATGTATTGGATTAATTAAACGTACACAGGAGTATAACGCGTTATGGGTCACTGTACGTCTTGTAATATTCTGAATTTTAGTATACAATTGTAATATTAATTGAGATTCACCGTTATTATATGCCTATTATAAAACAATAATTTTTTTTAAATGATGTCAAATGAATATTAATTCATCAATTGCGAAACTTAGATGACCACATTTCTATATCAAGTTATATTTCAAATCGATAATAACTTAGAATTAGAATTTTCAAGATTTCAAAATAATATATAAATTCCGACTTATACGATTATTAAAAAGTACTAAGGTGAATGACATACGTTCAATTTATCGCCAGTTCATGACACAAGGAATATAAAAAATATTGATTACATACAAAAATTTTCATAAAATAGTTTTATTTTTGTATTTTTATGTATGTGTAATGTAATTTATAAACTCGATAAAATAAAAGTATTTATAAAAGTAGAACGCTTTATGGTCAGATTGGATTCGATTATCGATTTTTTAAAAACTAATTACGAGGCGTCAAATAAATTGACAACATTGATGCGAGAATATAAATTTGATGCAACCTTGACGTCAAACCTATGCATATTTTAATAGTTATCGAAAACATTTTATTTTTTATTTAACGTTCAAACAAGTAACAACAATTTAACAATAATTTTGCCTAAATACTTTGTAAACGAATGGAAATGTATAGTTTGCAACAATGAAATAAAAATTTATTGATGTTTAAAAAACCATCCATCAATTGAGATACAGTTTAACTGCAAAGCTAATTTTAAATGTATCGAGTATTTTAGGATTGTGTACAATATTGAAACTCATTTAAATTAAGAAAGTATGCCAGGTCATTTTGAAATAGTAATACAAATGTTAATTTTACCACATCTCTCATTTAGAATCTATAATTACATTTAATTGTATATACAATTATGAACGTGTAGCGAAAATTAAACATTTGATAGACCTATATAATCTACAAAGTGTAAGGACTTCTTTTGAATTAAGAGTTTCAAAATTTTAATTTATTTCCATACATATATTCATTGTCATTATTTTTGTATAAAACAATAGACGTAAGCACAATTATACATACACCTTTCATATCGCATTTCAAAATAGAAAGAATATTTATCTATATACAGTTTCTCATATAATGAATTATTAAAAAACTGATTTAAATAAATAAAATTGCTAGAACATTTGTTAATTGATTTAAAAGCATCCTAATCTCATCTATTTTAGTTAAATATCAATCACAATTAAAGTGCCTCAAATAACAACTTTTATATTTCGCACAATCTGCATTAACATTTATTACACATTATACAAAAAAAGACTTGAAATAATTTATTTAATGATATAGGCAGCTAGTTTAAATATTTACTGCGTTAAAAATTTAATTAATTATCCACCATAATAAAAATACCTAGCAAAATATTTTTCGCTACGAAACTGCACTTGAATTTTAAAAACTCGCCTCGACATTTCCCAATAAATTTAATCAATCGACTATTTATCAGCCAAGCTTCACGTGCCCTGATCTTCATTTTAAAAAATTCTTTGCGGCAAGGTAGCGCGCATCGCAACATGCAAATGTGAAAAATTGACTAAGGCCGGCGGCCCGATTGACGCAGGCTTATATATTTTTACGCGCCCGGAGCTGGCGGCAAGCCTAACGTCAATCGGCATTATCGACAGCTCTCGAGCTGCAGCGGTGCGGCGGCAGCGTCGATGCGCATCCGCCTATCTGCGTAACGTCGTAATTCCGTTACGTGAATTTGTACACGCGATCAGCCGCGAAGTCAGTCGGACTTCTTTCGCGAAAGGGCTTAAAAAGACCGCAGACGCTTTCCTTCGATCGTTCAGCGCTGTCTTCCGCCAGTCGAATGTGCTGCTGTTTAGCTGTTTCAAAGAATGAGCATTGATTTGCTTTGTTTGACATTTTTAACTTTATTATTTTCTATGACAATATTTAAAAGATTACAAAGACAATGGTTTCCTTGTATTACTTTTTCGAGCCTATAATGTATTATTCATACAGGTACAACAGTTACAGATTATTTTTCTTCTTACGTTTCATCGTATACTGGTATTAATCTAAATATTTCACGTTTTTGTTGATGAGTAATATAAAGAAATTTATTTATATATTTTAGTAGAAGATTGATGATATAAAGCAAAATACTGTAATATGCCATCATTATATTAATGTATGATGTAGATTTATACAGAGGACGAATGATCCATCACAACGTTGAACAAAAATAATCACTATAATTGAAGGGTCGGATGCAATAAGGGGACTAGAACTCTTTTCTAAAAATTTGATTTTTATTTCTCTCGTACGACTTGTATGGACCAATTTTTAACGAAAATCGTTTTGCCGTATTCGGGTCCTAGCACACGCCTAGATTTTTTGTAAGTTGTTAACAATATATCATTTAAAAACTGCTGCCAATTCATTGGCATTTAGGTAGATTCCTTAAACTTAATTAATTGTTCCAATATAAAATACTGTTTTTTTAATATATTAATTTAAACGGCCAATTTTGTTCTTTCAATAATTAAAATAATATTATACTAACAAGGAGAGTGTACGAAGTGCGGGTAGCGAATTTTGATGAGGCTTTGAGAGTTGTTTTCTGGTGCCTAAAGATGAACCCCAGCACCCGTTTTGCCTAACGAGCCACTGTTATCAAAATATAGCCAATTATGCCCCAAATACCCGTTTTTAGTGAAAAAATAGTACCTCTACTTCAGATCATAACTCCGCATATTTTTACTCATAAACGATAACCCAAAAGTAGGTAAAAGTAGAACGAAATAGCTTTACTTTCGGCTTTATTTCAAATAAAAATATCAATCTCTTGCAAAGTTATCAATTGTCTAAGAAAATGATAAGAAATACATGAAAAATTGAAGATTTTAATTTTATTTTAATTCACTGATTTTACATGCATTCCTTATTACTCTTTTTGATAGTTAATAATTTTGCAAGAGATTAATATTTTTATACGAAGCAAAGCGGAAACCAAAGCTATTTCGTTCTACTTTTACCTGCTTTTGGATTCTTTTTTCTGAGTAAAAACTTACGGAGTTATTAAAACAGCGGATGCTGGGATTCATTTTTAGGCACCAGAAAACAGCTCTCAGAGCCTCATTAAATTTCGCGACCCGCACATCGTACACTCTCCTTGTAAGTTGGAAATAATATCATTATATAAATACAGTTTTAATAAAATAATGAAGTAATAATGGGGACTGGTAAGCGCAATAAATAAGTAGTACAAAATATAAAATTGAACTATATATATATGGGCAAATCCACAAAATTTTTAACTTTGAGTGTTAGTTTTTTGCCGTTTAATAAAAGCTGCAATTTCGTTTCCTGATGAGGCACATGACTAAATCTGGGCTAAAATTCTTTGCTTTGATGCAAAGAAATGAGTTCTGATATTTTTATAAGAATACATCGAACGTCGCAGTTTGTATTTCTATCAAACTACCATAAAATAGTACTTTTGAAAAAAGTCTAAACAAGGATTTTTTCCTGAGTAAAAATGATTTTATATATAACTATATATATGGTTATATATAAAATTCATTTGTGATCATATATGACTATACATGATATTATATAGTTGCACACAGTTAGATATGGATTTTTATTATATACAATTGTATATGAATATATATAATAATATATAGCTATATATAAGCATATATAACTATATATAAGCATATATAACTATATACAATTTGAAATTCATGAATCGTGAATATTTTATATATAACTATATATATGTATATATAACTGTATATGATTATATATTAATTTATATAACTATATATGTTTATATATAAACTGTTATATACAAGTATATATAACGTATATACAATCATATATCAAAACTTTTTTATGATTGCAGTCGGTTTGATGAACTTTATATATAACTATATATGATTATATATGATTGTATGTGATTATATATATATATATATATATATAGTGAAAGTGAATTGAAAGTGAACTAAATATAGAAGAAATGGAAGCAGACATTAATGAAAGGAACTTTCCAAACAGTGATCATTTCTGTACAGTGATACATGTATATAAAAACAATAACAGTAAGACTTTTGGTGCAATATTGGAAGCTACTCCAGACACTTATTCTGTTATTAGGAAAAACAATAGTAAAATTTTCATAGGTCATCAGTGCTGTAGAGTATTAGATGATCTCAACATAAACCCTTGTTCCAAATGTGGTAGGATAGGGCATAGTGCAAAAAAGTGTAGGAATGAACTAGCATGCTTAAGATGTGCAGGAAAACATGCAACAAAAGATTGCAGACCAGTAAATCAAATAAAATGTTCCAATTGCACATTTTTTAACACAAAGTACAACACACAAAGAGACACTAATCATATAGTTACAGATACAGAAAAATGTGTATACCTAAAAAATCTTATAAAAAAAATAACAAGAAAAACAGAATATCCAATAGAGCCAGTAGTACCTAAATTTTTAGGATACAATGGCTCAATTAATATTCAAAATCACATTGTTATAACAGCAACTAACACACAGGAAAAATCTACAGCAACATCTAACACACAAGACTTAACAGCTGAAGCACAAAGTTTGATATCTAACTTACAAGATTAATCAAAGTAAAGTTAACTACATTATCGACGAACAGTAAAACATAAGAAGATGGAAGATACGAATCAAGAAGACGCGGGAGTTCAAAAACCTTCGGCACAACAAACACAAGACATAATTACAAGGAGTGATTCTAGTTATGAATTCAAAGCGGAATTCATACATGATACTATAGAAAACTTTAATAATAATGTTGTTAATAATAATAGTCTAAATATAATGCATGTCAATATTAGAAGTTTGAATTGCAATGTAAATAAATTAATGATTCTGGTACAAAGCTTATTAATTAAGCCAAATATAATAATATGTACTGAAACGTGGCAACTAAAGTGCCCTTCTGATTTAAGCTTGGATGGTTTTGACATGCACTATAACTATGGTAAAATCAATCAAAATGATGGTGTTGTGATATATATAAAAAAAGGTCTACAATATGAGGTTTGTATAGAACCTGATAGTGTACTAAACATTGTCAGTATAGTTTTAAAACAAAGTGATAATAGTTTAATAAAAATTAGTGCATTATATAGATCTCATGATGTGCAAAAGCGAATGTTTATTGAAAAATTAAATATATATATATTAGAGAATAAGAAAGTACAAAATCATTTTATTATTGGAGATTTTAATATCGATATATTAAGTTCAGGAAAAGAGGATATAGAATATCTAAACAATTATCTAGAAAATGAGTATTTACCATATTTTCGTTCAATTACTAGAAGTAATGATATAGGGGGAGGAACCTGTATAGATAATTTTTTTATTAAAGCCAAAAATATAGAAGTACAAGCACATAAGATTATGTACAATATTACAGATCACTACCCTTTATTCGTACAAATTAATAATGAGATAAAAACTAGAGATGTAAATATGAATAAGATGACCAGCTACATTGATTATAAAAAATTAGAAAAGTTATGCATACAAACAAATTGGAATAATACTAAATCGGATGACGTTAACGTATATTTCAATAACTTATTAGAAAAAGTTAAGATTAACATCCAAAAATCTACTAAAAATAAAAAAAACAATACAAGAAGTAAAGCGAGATCAACTTGGATAACCCAGGGACTGATAAAATCATGTAACGTTAAAGAGAAACTATTTAAAATATGGAGAAAAGATCCAAATAATCTAGTACTAAAGAAAAAGTACACTGATTACGCTAACAAACTACATAATCTAATTGAATATACGAAATTTAAATATGAGAAAAGTAAGGTAGAAAGTATAAGTTCAGATAGTAGAAAGCTCTGGAAGTATACAAAAGACAAAATTGGTATACAAAACCGAAAAGAAAAAGAAGTAGATAAATTGATAGAAGGCAATAATATAATTAATAATAGCTCGGATATTGCCAACCATTTTAACGAATTTTTCAATTCCGTTGGTACAAACATTACAAAAAATATTATTAAAAAAGACAATAAATCAAAAAAAAATAAGATTAAGAATAATGTCAAATCAATTTTCCTAGCACCAACAGACGTAGAGGAAGTAACCAAAACAATCTCATATCTTAAAAACAAAACAGGGGGTATAGATAATATAAATGCTTACGTAATTAAAAGAATGTGTAATTACATACGAGAGCCGTTAACTAATATAATTAACCTAAGCATAAAAACCGGAATATGTCCAAACCATTTTAAATGTGCTGAAATTATACCGATTTACAAATCTGGTGAAACAACAAAAGCTACTAATTATAGACCAATCTCACTAATATCAAACTTTGCAAAAATTTTTGAAAAAATTTTACATAGTAGATTGCTTAATTTTCTTGATAAATATAAAATTATCTCAAATAGGCAATTTGGATTTAGAAAAGGAATAGGTACGACACAGGCATTAGATAAGGTAACAGAATTTATATATAAAGCTCTAGATCAAAGTAAACCCATTATAGCAACTTTCTTAGATCTTGCAAAAGCATTTGACACAGTTGATCACGCAATATTAATTGAAAAACTAGAGAAATATGGCATAAGGGGCATTGCTCTGCAATTGATAAAAAGCTATCTTTATAATAGAAAACAAATAGTCAAAATCAAGAATACTAGAAGTGACACACTAATTGTAAAATCGGGTGTACCACAAGGCACCATTCTAGGACCACTATTATTTATTATATATATTAATGATATTTTTGATTTAATGCCAGACGGTTTTATCAACTCATATGCTGATGATACCGTCATACTATGTATGGCAGAAAATTGGGAAAAAGCTATAAACTTATTGAACAATCATTTGTATACAGTGAATGAATGGTTAGCATTCAATCAACTGGCATTAAACGTTGACAAAACAGTTTATATAACGTTCGTAAACTATAATGATAAAATACCAAATAATGTAGAAATAAGAATACAAGATAAATCGTTAAGAAGAGTACAAAGTTGCAAATATTTAGGGGTTACTATTGACATGAATATGAAATGGAAAGAACATATACAAAGTGTTGTACAACGCACTAAATACCTTGTTTATTTATTTGCTAAATTAAATAAAGTAATGGACAAACATTCTCTAGTTATCATATATTATGGTTTGTTTAACAGTCTGGCTAGTTATGGAATTTTAGTATGGGGTTCAGCGTATTATAATGCTATGAAACCACTATACCAACTGCAGAATAGATTAATAAAGATAATAAGAAGTAACTCAAAAAGACAGATGGATTCTATTTTAAAAGTTAAAGAAATTTATGTACTACAAACATTATTAAATAATTACAATTTGCTTAGAGAAAAGTTTATAAAATCAAAAAGCAAAACTAGGAACAAAAACCTAGAACTACCTGAAATCAATCTTGAAATAGGGAAAAAAAGTAATATATATATAATGCTACCAAATATTTTAACCAATTACCAAACGAACTCAAAAATATCAAGCATAGTAAGGAAAATATAAAAATCAAAATAAAAAAATGGGTGATATTGAATGTACAATTAAGAGATTTAGTTTAATAACGTTAATAGTTTATAAGTATTTAGTTGTAAGTTATTTTTATACAGTAATTTAATTAATATTAAATAATATTAATTTTAATTACACATAATTGTTAAGTTTTTGTAACTAGGGTCGTGTACAGGTAGTTAAACTACCTCCTGCGATCCTTGATGCTTGCCCTAATGTAAAGCATCAAGGTACATTGTACCTGGTTAATAATAATAATAATAATAATAATAATAATATATATATATATATATATATATATATATATATATATATATATATATATATATAGAATTTTTAAGTGTTTTTAAACTATTTTTTTAATGCATAACCAATCGGAGTAGAAGTTCAGGTCATTATGGTGACCGATGATGAGGTTTAGGTAGTGCGCTCCGTAGTTTTTGGTATGTAGATGTAGGTACAGATCAGACGAGGCTTCTAGATGATTATGGTGACCGATGATGAAGTTTATAGTTTAGATATTCGTATTGAACGCAGAATGTGCCTACGTGTTAATAGTGGACCGTATCGACATCTAGGTATCGCGACCTCGTCATCGGACGCCATAATTACTTCGACACCTTCTTCGAGAAATATGTTCATATGAATCCAAAAAGCTACGGCGCACGCTACCTACACTTGTTATAGGCAACCAAATCACCTGGATGCCTCCACCGATGAGTTCATGCATATAGACATTAAAAACTACCCAGCGCATAACCTAGACCTCGTCATCGGCTATTATAACCACGTAATAGATGTCATGTCCAGCCAGCACCTACTTCGAGATACAATAAGCTACGGATCGCGCTACCTAGACCTCATCATCGGCCAACATAACCACATGAACACCTTCTTCGACCAGTACGTACACGTAGACACCAACAACTACGGAGCGCATTACCTAGTCCTCGTAATCGGCCCCTATAACCCCCTGGACACCGTCTCCGGCCAGTAGTTATATAGCTAGACACCAAAAACTATGGAGCGCACTATCTAGACCTCGTTATCAGTTATTATGTCTACCTGGATGCTTTCTCCGACCAGTACCTACATCTAGACAAAAAATTACGGTGCGCAATACCTTGACTTTAACATAGGCCACCATAAACAACTGGATACCGTATTCGACCAGTAGTTATAGTACGAAGTGCAGATTCTCTATTAAGATTAAATAACTAGTTACCTGTTTACTTATTTAATTAAATTATAGTGATTGAGTTCTTTATCTTCGAAAGAGCCACATATGAAAATATTGTTTTTTAACAGTAACCAAATGCAACATACTACGTATCTTCTAAACTATACCAAGATAGATGCTAAACATGGGTAGGTAAGTTATACTCGTATAGTAGAAAGATATATATATATATATATATATATATATATATATATATATATATATATATATATATATATATATATATTTGTTAACTCTAATATACTTATTTCTCTGATCGAAAGAAAATTTTGCTGAATTTTATTTGAATCACTATTAAAATAACTTAACTAGAGTTTTATTAATCAACTATTTTCAAGTATTCTTCCTATTAAAATAGAGTAATTTACTAAATTTCATTTTGTTATATGTAACATATAATATAATTTTAGTTATTTCAAAGCACTCGGCACTTCATTACTGATACATATACTTTATTAGAGCTTCATAATGTTCAGTTTCAAAGTTTGATATATAAAAAAGTAGATTAAAATAAATTTTTTTATTAATTAAAGAAGACTGTAAGGCACTTTTTAGATGAATATGTTTGTTTATGTTCTTAAAGAAAAAACTATACTTATATATATATATATATATATATATACTTTACTATACTTATTTAGCAGATTATCCTACACTCGCTAGTGCATATTAATAGATAAATAGCTAAAATAAAAGTAATTATTGCAATTGTGCAACTAAGTCCCGCCATTACCATACGAAATAGTAATTTTTACTAGACCATTTCCCTCCGTATAGTCACGGTTTTTTTATTCTAAAAATTATTGAGGAGAAAGAAAAGAGTCTATCCAAAATTTATGGTTGTAAAAGATAGATAATTTTCTGCTCTTTTTAATGAATTTACAATTGATTTATCATAATATTTTTAATGACACCTCATACGCAGAATAGCAGATTCAAAAACTTAAGATGAAGACTAACCAAATTCACCAGTTCGCGACGAAGACTAACAGATTTCACCAGTTCGCAACGAACACTAACTGAATTCACAAGTTCGCGATGAAAACTTTATAATTTTTATATAAACGGAATGATAAATACAAAATAAAATTAATAAAAAAGAAAATAAAATCGACATTAAAAATCTAAAGACAATAGATATACTGTAGCGTTGCGGGGTAAGGGGGCTGAACATATACATTTCGCTCGCGTAGCTTGCTCCCATTGGATATAGTAGATACTAGATAGATATACTACTTTATGTAAAAAGGTTTGTACTGTACATAAGCTCGTGATAGAAATTGGAACACTTTTTTAAACCTAGAAGTACGACAATTCCTATTATCGTATTAATAATAATTTGCATGTGTAACTATTTTGGCTGTAACTTCTTATAAAAACAATGAAAATTGATTTTCCAAAGTATTTATTCATTGAATCGTCCTCTCTGGACAAAAAAATTGGTGGAATTTTAAATTTAATGCACAAACTTATTTGTCTACTAAAATACAAAAGTGATGATATTAATCTTTCAAAAATAACTTTTGACTCGCTGAAAATTGTTAAATCAGTTGATTACGCGATAACTTTGGTAGTCGTAAATTTAAGATGAATATGCAAATTGTATTATAATAAAACAATAATATACATCAACTTCACTTAGTGAGGGATGGGGTGGGAGCTCAGAACTAAAAATGTTCATACTGAAAGCGTATTCATACTGCATGATTCCCCTTACCTAAAGATTTCTATGATTAAATACATTATTCCTCGTATCGAACTACTGGATTCTGTTAGCCTTCGCCGCGGGCGTGCAAAATCTGTTACTCTTCGTCGCGAACTTGTGAATTCGGTTAGTCTTTGTCGCGAACTAATTTAAATCTGTTAGTCTTCGACGCGAACTGGTAAATTCGATTAGTCTTCGTCGCGGACACACGAAACGAGTTACTCTTCGTCGCGAGTGCTAAATCGCGTTAGTCTTCGTCTCAAAAATTGAAAAATCAGTATAAAACCAAAATAAGTCGATGAATCTTGAAATTTCTTTTGAATTTTGAATCTTCATTGTAAAACGAAAAAATTGAGACTTGATTCGTAAAAAATGACCACGCCGTTCTCGAGATATAAGCGATCAAAACAAAATTTCAAGAAACACATAACCTCAATATCTCATAAAATAAATTATCTCATGATCTGAAAAACATACAGGTCATGAGATAGTAACAAGCTACCTTTTTATAAAGTTTCAGATAAAATGTTGCCGATTTACTTCAATTAACGTCGAAGAAAGAAAATCGATTTATTTGACAAAATTATTTTTTTTCTCTGTATAAAAGAGAAAGGTTAAAACTCAAAAATTATGCTGAACATTCTTCTCCGTATTCCTAATCATCTCAAATTTTTAAAAAAATTTCCGTCATATGTTTCCGAGATATAACCGTTTAGACAAAAAATGTCATTTTCGTGTATAACAAAAGAAGGGAATAGCCTTATCCAAACTTCAGGTCGTTCTCATCCATTTTCAAGTCGGAAAAGTTAGATAATTTTATGCTCTTTCAAATGCCTTTTCGCTGGATCGATGGTATTATTTCTAAGGTATTAAAATACTAGAAGAACTAAAACTCAAAAACCAAAATACCGCTAAAAAACAAGAACGTATCGAAAAAGAAAAGAAATTTTACACAAGTTTCTTTGAGACTACTTTTTTAATTCTTATTTTTATTAGTAATTATATGTTTATGAAATTCTATTGTGAAAGTTAAATAGAAAAATAAATGAAGTAATTAATTAATGAAACTTTATTTATTGTTATTTGAATATTAAACGAGTGTGATATTAATTTTCGTAAACTTTTGACTTCTGTGCTCAACTCGAGCAGTGTAAGAAATTGTTCTCAACTTTATCATACCGAGCAAATTAAGATGAAACTTTAGTGAAATTTCAACATTTTACAAAAAATATTGATTATATTGCATAAATAATACTTAAAGCATGTGATAAATTAAGATAACTTTTGAAAAATATAAGAAATATTGGAAAAGCGGCTTACTTACAAAAAAAGTTAGGTTAACGCGTGATATGTTTTTATTTGTATTCTGTGCTATTTCTCAAAAACTGGATTTCTAATTGTTCTAAAAATTTGCATGTGCCTTCTTGAAGACTTTAACTAGAATGTCTAAAAATTTAATAGCTTTTTCTGTGTTTTGAGTTTAGATATGGATTAAGACGTAAGTATTTTCAACTAAACATGCTTCTCTCCATAAGAACGCATGTAATTTTGTTATCAAATACCTCCGAAACAATCTTTCTAAACTTCATGAAATTTTAATATGTTATTATTTTAGTAGATATCTGATGAATCTAAAAATTTTAACAAATTCTGTTTGTTTTGAATTTGGGTTCGAACCTCCGTAAGGGGGCGCTCCGGTGAAAAATACAGCTTTCATAGCTTTAAGGCTAACAAAATAATATTTACATCACACCTTTATAATAATATTATTAATTGATACAGAAATTTTTAAAAAATTTTATCAAATAATATTGAAGTTATTGAGAATAATAGGTTTATTTTAAGTATAATTTGGTTTTACAGTAAAAGTTGTTGGTGCGCACCACAATGACATTTATTACCCAAAAAATTTGATAGTGTTTTTGACAGTAAAATAAAAATAAGTTAGCTAAAACTACCAATTATTACTCAACTATGTGCTTACTAAAGATAATGAATATCTGTTGCTTAAAAATTGTTGTAAACAGTGCAAATTTGTTAATAGAATCATTTAACGTTAGGTTTGTTATGGATATTTACAAAATATTTCAGCTAACTAATGTTGAGAATACTTCAAAGAACGTATCCTAAAAGTTTCATCAAGATTGGTTATTTTGATATGCGCCAACAACATTTTGAATATTGAAAACTTATAAAATGAGATAACCACATTTGATGAAAAATAATGAAAAATGTATCATTATTTTATAGTACGTTAATACAAATTTACCAAACTTTATTGTATTTATAAAAATAAATAAAAAACTTTTAAAAGAAACTATAGATAATTTTTAACATAAAAAAACTAAAAAAGACTAGTAAATAAATAAATTAAATAAATAACTAAATCAAATAAATAAATAAGTTAGATAAATAAATAAATTAAATAAATAAATGTAAATAAATAAATAAATTAAATAAATAAATAATTTAAATAAATAAATAACCTAAATAAATACTAGAGTTAGATTAGGATTACACAGAAATAAACAAAATAATTTATTAATATTCGAAAAGTTCACTTCTGTATATTTCCGTGATCATGTAATTGTTTAAGGTGCCTGCCCAACGCCGTTTTAAATTTACAAAATACATAAACAATAAACAAATTATACGGATATTTTCAAAAATAATGTGTTTCAAAAATGAGTGTCCAAAGTTCATATTTTGGCCAAAGGTCTACCGTTATGTTATTGATTACACAATTCTTTAATATCCCGGAACAACCACATAAGTATACGTTTTTGTTCAATTAAGTTTTTAGTAATTTCGGTATCTATGCATGTTATATTTCCATATAAAAAGTTAAAAATTAAAAAAGTTCATCTATTACTTTCCTTTTTTCATAATCTATGTCTTCTTTTGCATAGATTTAAATGATAATTGCATAATTCAAACCTCCCTTGGTAGAAAGTTAGCTAGAATGTCTGGTTAGCTTATTAATTATTAGCCAGATTAATAAGCTATCGATAAGCCAAATTATAGCTAATATCTGGCTAGAATCTGCTTAAGAGTACGCTTTAAGCAATTACGTATTTTGTCTTGTAAATGTGACCTATTTATATTTTATTTCTACAATTTATTAGTTTTTAAAAATATACATTATTATAATTTATTATTGAATGTTCAATATAATATCACGCCAATATAAATGTTTTTATCGACAAATAACAACTTACGACTACTATAATTATTTCCCTTTCAAAAATTAGTCATTCATAACTTAATACAAAAATGTTGTGATTTTTTACGAAAATAAAATTTTGTAAAAAAAGTTTATTGTAAAACTACAAATATTTCTTTACCAATTATTGTTTCTCCAAAAATTCTTCAATACTTACATTATTCTGTTTCTATTATTGCTTTTAAAGTAACAATAATTATATGACTACATGCTTTACATTATTAATAACATAAATTTCTTTAATGCAGACACTTCAATTTTACTCGAGACTTTTTGTGTTAATAATACTTTTTAAAAGAACGCGTCATTATGTAAACCAATAACCTAACCTCCAATATTAATAGACATTAAAGATACATTTTAAACTTTTATTTAGTAAAATACTCAATGTAATATGATTAGAAGTGCCTAATACTTCGATTTTTATTAAACTGTTATTATTTCTGTTCTGTTATATATACATTACTTATTTTATCAACTTTATATTAACTAGAATATTAAGCTAAATCCAGCTAGAAATTAGCTAAAAAGCATGTTGTTTTTAACTGATTTTTAGCTAATTCCTTAACCAGAAATAAAGCAGATATAGAAAATCTAGCTAATATCTGGCTAGAAACCAGCTTAGATGTCTACCAGGGTCAGTATCTCGATATTTAAAAAAATGGATTTGGGTCGTTATGCCTGGAAGACACAGAATTGTAGTTCTTATAGCAACATAAACTTAGCAGGTTTCGCAACCCAATGTGTCAAATATTAAATCAACAAATAAGTTTATAAATATTAAATTTATATTTAATAGAATGTTAAAATTACAAAAAATACCCCGATATTTTACTTCAATAAATTTTTAAAAAATAATTATAAATAAATGCACTAAATAAAATGTTAATCAGCTTGAATAAAGAATTTAACCCCAATGAAAATTGCTTATAATAGGCTCTTACTGAATTGGAAATAGAGGTAAGCAAAGTTTAATTCGCTTTATTCCATTAGCATTGTCGAAACAGTACAGAAAGCAGTTGAAGTTCAATTCCTATTAGGCGAGCATCGATTGCCGGCTTAAATAATCATTGAAATCAGAAAGTCGCGAAACGAGACGGGTATACTCCTTTCTCTCACTCTCCCTCTCGAGTGCTTCGTCCCTGATAAAATATAGAGGATAAATCGGCACGACGCGTGCACGCACGCCGACGGTCTGACACAATTCTGACCTGTTCCACTTATCTGCGCAAAAAAGAGTGGAAAAGAGCTTGCGCATAGTTACGTCCAACTATGTAAAGTTATTGTCCAACGTCTATACATCGTTCGCACCAATTTTGTCTCTCAATAATGCAGATCAATTTTTGTTCTCTAGACTCTACTAGAAGGAAACGTTATGAAACAGCGAGCGTCAAAGAAGCTCTACGACGCGACGCTCGCTCTTTTATCAAACGGTTGCAGCGAAAGGCTTATAAACTATTAATTGCTTTCCTTTGTGAAGTAAATCCAAAAAGTGACATTTTTACATCGCTTGCCTATAAAATTTTAATTCTTTAAATTACCTTTTTTGTCTTCTATCTTTTCTTTCTTTCAAAAGACTTTTTTCGCGTCTCTTTTTTTGTTCAGTACATATATTATTAACAAAAGCTACATATAAAAAATAGAAACTTCAGAGAAAAGTAAGTAAATATTACTAAATGAATTTATATCATTACTAGAATATAATTTAAAAAATATATTTTATTAGAATGCATAAAAAATATATTCCGACTTCCGTGCAAATCAAGAAAGTGGGTATCTACATTTAATGTGAATCCCAGTTTTTTGATAAAATTAATTTTTATTTAAATCTATTTGCGTAAAAATTTTGTTGAAAAAATAATTATTGTTTTCCATAAAGAACGAACTTGATCTAGTAATTTGTATCAAAGAAAAATTTCTAATAATTTGTATACGAAATTACTCGGTTCGAATCTATAAGCGAAATTCAGTTAGCCATTTTCTTTAATTGCACAGTACTTTAATGCATTATAAGAATTGTATTTTTACATTTTTGTAATTTCTTAACTCTATATTAATTAAGCGTTTAATAGAGTAATCCTATCAACTTATTACTATGGAATCGTACATTTACGAACACTGAAGTCTCAAACTTTCACCGCTGATCCCATTTTCAATCCTTAAAGGGATCTATACTTTGAAAATGACTATAAATTTTAAGACAGTATCTTCGATAACCCCATGGATCTTAAATTCAGATGGTAATAATAAGCTCTTGGTGACTGCAAAACTTATAATAATTCAAAAGTTAGAGTTAAATATAAAAAAATATAAATTTACTTCAAAGTACTTTAGCTTTCAGAGGGTGATTAATAACTATTGTCAGTCAATTTTATCTTAGTAGTTACAAAAATAAGAGCAAAATAATTCATTGATAAACGTTTTCGAAAAGACCTATTTTCAATCTCGCTTTCAGTATACCACCTTTACAGATACCGTATTGCAACGGGGTATTTGCATAAAAAAATGTTAAATCACGATTTGACAGATCATATACTATTTTCGTTTTGAACTTTTCCAGTTCTCGTAATTCACCTATTAATATTAATTAAATTTCAGCGCTTCAAGTATGGTAGTGTAGCCACACCTACATAGCGGGGCACCTCTTGATATTAGGTAGGTGTGACGTGATTCAAATAAACATTCATAAACTATAACTTCTTTGGATTATAATTTTGTTGAAAAATTCAAAAAATGTAAGAAATTAGCTTTTATTCTTTATCAAAATCGTAACTACTGCCAAAGAATAAAAATTTGTGTAAGTACCCAATTTTACCCAATTGAAAAAGCGCCTCTAAAATTCCCCAGAGTAGCATTTTCAGAACAAAAACTTTATTCGACTACTCAGTACGTACGGACCGACGGTAATAGGTTAATCAAATTTACTTGTTAATTAACACTAAATTTACTTCACACACCAAGCAGCATTCCAAATCCTATACCTTCTCTCACGCTCCTCCTGATAAAATTATAATCCAAGTATCATCCACAATACAAGTACTTCTCCATTATCCTGGCAATCACAAAGTGAAAAGACGAATAAAAAGACTGCCTCCGTTCTTCTCGAGTAAAGAGGTAAGCAGAGCGAGCAAGCGCAAAGGTATTCGGCCGGAATAAGAAAGAAGCGCAGGTACAAGGGTCGGTCGACGCTGGCTCGTGCGTGAAGGTGACGGGGTCGCGATCTTACCTCTGACTTCCTCGCCTTACCCCTCCCTCCCTCCCTCCACTCTCTTTCTCTCCTTCCGTCCCCGGAGCAATACTGCGGCGAGTGCAGCAGCAATATTTCACGAGGCTCTCCGCTCGCGCTGGCCGGAGTCAGCGCGCGTAGCCGGTGTAAGATATATATGGGGATCGGCGCGCGCGTGCAACGTCGAGGAGGCTTAGAGAGGCTCGGCCCGCCTGCACATATAAATGTACGACGCCTCGCGCGCTGCGGGACTGCCGACTCGGGAGCTCGATTGGCGCAAGAACCGAGCAACACGCGTCGCGTATGTATGTACAGCAGGTGTGTCGGTAGACGGTGCAGCGCTATGCCGGCGAGTGTATATATAGCTACGGCAGCGCGACGTAAAAAGCACGCTAAAGCTCCACGATCGAGCGGACCAAGTTGACCGCGAAATGGAAATTCGCGATGCCTCGTTCTCTCTTTTTTACTCTTGTGCCTGCTTGCTCTCTACTCGCTCTGTCTTTCTTTGTCTCGCGTTCATTGTGCTTTACATGTGTACGTGCCGCTCGATAAACGCGAGAGATCGAACTTTTCGTTATTATTTATATATCGGACGCTTTGGACTCGCCTTCACTCGCTAACGCAGCTCTCTCTCTCCCTCTCTCTCTCTTGCTTGTTACTTTTTTATAGAAACATTTTGTCGATCGTACATCAGGAGATTGCCTCGAAGATATTTCGAATTTTAAATTCTATCTAACTTTGCACTTAGGAGAAATTGTGCGCGTAAATTCAGGTGGAATGGAATGTAGTCTATACTTTGTTTGCTAGTTGTTTTAGTAGATTTGGGTGTATTTTAGTGGATGCCTTACTATAGCTGTGCATGGCCCATTAGATTAAATAATAATTCCTATAAATCAATAAAGAGCATTACGTAAATATTTCAGAAGTCGCTGAATATTTGTGTATGAATATTTCATGAGTTACTGAAATATGTGAATTTCTTTTTCCGATATTGATTTTACGTTTATGCGTATTTGCAGTTTTATTAATTTTTGTTTTAAAAAATTGAATTGTACAATTTGTATAGAAGTAAATTACATCTGTTAACATTACTAAGCTAAATTTTTAACAAACAATTTTAAGTCATGATAAATTAATTCAGCGAAAACAATATCTCCATATATTTCAATAATTTACATTCAAATAAGTGATTACAATTTGATACTTGCTGAATTTTACTAATTGATTTTTCTTTAAATTAATTATAATAAAATTAATGTCTTTTTCTTCGTTACATACAATTATTTTGTAAAGCTGTAATAAGCAAATTAATAACTTAACAGACAAGAATAATCCGTAAGTTATGTACGATATATCATAATTATTTATTTAATCATCCGTGGTAGAGAAGGTTATCTAGATCTGGTTAAAACAATCAATTTTAGTAGCACAAGTGAACCGAGCATGCTAAGAAAAAGCGTACATTGATAAAATAATTTTGTATAAATTTGAAAATTGATAAATTATATATAATTATCGCAACGCAAAAAGGATGTTTTAATTTTATAAATTCTTTGAAAAGTCCATCAATTCTACTTTTTTTCAATATACACTGAATGGTATATTGATTTTTTGTCAAACCTGAAAACAAATATACCTATCGAAAGCAATCCGTTACTTTCCGTCAGTGTGGAGGAACTGACAAACAATATTTCAAAACTCTGCCTTATGAATACCAAAAATGTAAGCTTGGAGAAAAAAAAACTTTCGCAGTCTAGCGAAAGATCGCAAACAAGACAAAGAAGAACTAAACCATTGGATGCTTACGTCGTATGACGTAAGATTGAAATTCAATATTTAGAATGTGGATATTTAATTGGCAGATTTGCTTCAACTACAATATCCTTTATATATTTCAAAGTATATACATATAAATTATAACAAATAGTTAATGATCGTCTTGCAATCTAGAATAATGCTGAAAAATTCAAGTTTTTTTTTGTAAATTACAAAAGCCGAATCAACATTATTTAAAAAGAAAAGTAAGAGGGCGCCTGACCGTATACGGAATGTAACTACTTACATATAAAATGCTGTACTACTTTGTCATCTTCTAAATATCGATTCCATTTTTCGCAGCTTTCCCCTCATGGGAGAGGATCATTTTTCTAATTTATAAAAATCGGTGACGAAGTATATGACGATGTAGGTTTCGGACAGTTATCTTGTGAAAGATCCCCTATATAATGGTATTGCTGTTTAGAAACTGAATACATTACGAGAGGGCGCTTTATTCCATAGTTTACTACATTTGCAACGGTTTTATGTACTAAAAGAGATATAAAATTTTAAAACATGATGAATTATATTCTTATTATGATTCTTAATTATGAACATATATTCGGAGTTGGTACATTATAGAGTAATTTAGATTTTTGAACATAGTCGCACAAAATATAAATAAATAATATACTGTAGAACGCATGCTGATGAATCTAAGTATATATTAAAGTAAGAATTAATAGTTTTGCTTTCTCATAGAGGAAGCTTTGTGATGGTAAAAAGAAGTTTGGCTAAAAACATGTTAGAAACATGTTATGAGATACTGGGAATCACAATACACTATTTTCAGAAAATGTCTGTATGGATGTGTGAGTTTCTTTAGCGGTTTTTCGATCTTTGAATTTTAGTCTTTTGATACCATAGAAATAATATAATCGATTGAGTAATAATGCATTTGAAAGAGCCTAAAATTACCTATCTTTTCCCACACGAAATTTTGAACAAGCTATTTCCCTTCTTTTGTTATTCAAAATCGTCATTTTTCAAACGGTTATATCTGTGAAATATAAGTATGAAAATTTAAAAAAAATGAGATTTATTTGGAGTATAGATAAGAATATTCTGTAAAATTTTTGAGGTTTTATCTTTTTCTTTTGAAAGGAAAAAAATATTTATATAAAAAAAATCGATTTTTATTCAGTAGCGAATACTGGAGTATATCAGCAGCATTTGATCTAAAACTTTCTAAAACGATAGCTATTTACTATCTCTTGAACCAGTTCTTTGTCCAGATCACAACGACTTTTATATTTCGAGATATTTGAGGTTATGTATCTTTTCGAAATTTTTTTTGATCGTTTATATCTCAACAATGACACGGTCATTTTTTACCAATCAAAGCTCATTTCTTTCGTTTTTTAATGATGAAATTTAAAGATTCGTCGACTCATTTTTTTATAACAATTTTTCGATTTTTGGATTTTTGAGTTTTAGTTTTTTGATTTTTTTAGTATGTTAGAAATATTATAGTCAATTTGGTGTAAATGCATTAAACAGAGCATAAAATTACCTATCTTCTACAACCGCAAATTTTAGATAGACTCTTTCCCTTCTTTTTTTTACACGAGGAAAGTCATATTTAGTTTAAACGGTTATATCTCGGAAATCTATGATTTAAATAATTTTAATAAATTACGTACAGACAAAAAATTGCTGAGATAAGGATTATTACCTATCGTTCTGTAATTTTAGTAAAAAATTATCTTTTGTCAAACCATCAATGATAGAAAGCACACCCTTTTTGAGATATTATTTAGAAAGAGATATAGCAATTTAAAATTAATTTATTAGTACAAAGAATTTCATATTGAAACAATTAATTTAGTTTAAGGAAGCTAAGTGCCAATGAATTGGTAGCGGGATTTTATACTGTTGCAGTGCTAAAGCTAATCAATAACTTGCTTTTAAGAATAAAATAGTATTTAATAGTCTATTAAAGACAATGTGAATATTTCCTTTAAATCTTTTCTTTTATATAGTTCATATTAATTTTTTAAAAACCAATTATAATATTAAGAAATAAGTTTGTCGATAGATTTTACGTCAAATGTTTGATATCGCATGACGATTCGGCGATCCTTAGTCGACGACGAAAAGAAGACGAAATCTCACACCAGTAGAAACACGAAGAAGTATCATTCTCCATTTCTCCTTTTCTCCCTCTTCCCAATCAAATATCACACTTGCATATATAAGAATTCAAACATTCCGTCGCATCTGAAACTAGCATATACACACTCGCAAGATCGTTTCTCCTAGTCCCACAGCTCGCTCTCAGAATCGCTCTCTGCGCGCTTTGATCACTGCTCGAATCTTCTCGGCGCGGCGCGCAAACGAAGGGCCGCTCACGGACTATACGTGAGCACTCGCTTCCGCCAGCAGAGGAAATTAATCTTATTGAATTAACAGGGAGTGACCGTACGTTTTCACGGGCCAGCGCGCGCGCCGAGCGAGAAGACGCCAGCCTGCCTGCCTGCCTGCCTGCCTGCCTGCCTGCCTGCCTACCGCATATACACAGGTTATATATCAATCGAGCCGCGACTATAAATACGCGGCGCGGGTCCTCCTATCGAACCCGATCGTATACGTAGTATAGTCGACACACAGTACTGCCGATAGTCACGAGAGCGCCCCCCGTATAGGTATATATACCTACACACGGACTATAGCCGCGCGCGCAGCGCTTGTACGTGTGTGCATGTATCGTCGCGTGTGCACACGCGACGACGCGAAATAAGCTCGTAGAAGAGGGGCTGCAGAGTGAAACGTTTCCCTCGGGCGGCCGGGGTTATACGGCGAATACATCATCTTTTATTCCAGCCGAGGAGTTTCGAATTTCGTGCGGGCGCGAGCAGTTCGCGCGACTCGCTCTATACTCCTCGCTGCGCGCTATAGGGGGGTTATTATGGATTTGTCGGTTTTGGAAAAGGAGGACGTTCGCGCGCGCGCAGGCACTCCCTGGTGATTTTTTTTTTCACTTCGCGCGAGAAATGGGATAATAGGTTTCGAATGGCTTTCACCGGGAGAATAAGCTGAGTGAATGACGCGTTATTTGGGTGATATATAGGACACATAAATATCTTGCATGGAAAGTTTCGTTACGTGCGGTACTGTGTGGATTCTATTAATACTCAAATCACCGTGTTTCTTCATTACTTAATAGCTAAAATAATTAGTATTTGTGATTTATGCTGACTTTTAGATGAATAAAATCTTTTTCTTTTATGGCCAATGAATTTTCTTATCGTTATAAGTCCACTTTGAACATAAGAATCTACTTATTAGCTCTGTAAAGTTAATGAGTTTCTATTTATACGTTTGTATTGATTGAGCAGACTCTACTTCAATAACTCTATACTCATTATACAAGAATGAAATAGAAATTATTGATTATTGAACGAGCATCCTTTTAAATTAGCATATAAAAAGAAAATTTCTTGAATCTTGGGATTAGTGGATTTTTTCAGTCATCTTATTGAATATTTTTCTATAATCCTTAAATTCAATTAATTTAAAATCTGCCAAACTTAGATATATGTAACAGCTTTCTAAACAAACTTTCTGCAGAAGTAAAACTTACTCTAAAAGAAATAAAATGAAAGTCCAGATTACAATCCAGTAAAGAAAGTATAGTAATATGAAGTAATGAAACTAACATTTTGTTAACGCTTAAGTAAACGTTCAATTGAAAGAAAAAGTACCTTGTCTTTCCACAAACCGAACAAATCTTCATTCCTAGAAACATAGCGTACTCTTTAGTTTTAGAAGTTGCAAGTTGGGCGGATACTTATTTACGCTCGTCGTGCAGGATGCGCGCTCGGGCGAGAAAGCGAGGAAGATAGAGGCAGCGAAAGAGCGGCAAAAATATTTTTAGCAGCGACGTCGAATCGATATAGGCGCAAAGAGCGGGCCGGCGCCGCAAAAGTCGGGCAAACAAAGTAAAGTTTAAAGAATTCGATTGAAGCCGGCGCGTACAGTTCGCGTCGTAGCTATATACACGGCGCAGGGGTGCGCTTGCGAGCCACTGGCAGAGAAAGCAAGAAAGAAACGTCGCGCTGTCGCTCCGTCGTCGTCGACGTCGCGAGCTCGTCGACGGGAATTCCAGAGCCGTGTAATTCGCTCGCCGCGCCGCGATAGGAGCAAGCGCGGCTAGCATGGCATTCCGCACATACACATACACACACACACACACACACACACACACAGTCGCGTGCTCGCTAATTTTCCCTCTGCCTCGCCCATTTTCTCGCTTTCTCTGTTTTGCTACTGCTGCTTTGCCTTTGCCTCTCTCGTTCTCTTCGCGCTCGGCGGGTTTTTGCTCCGCTTTGCCTACTCCTTCGCTAGTCGGCCCTTTCAGGCCGAGCGCCCGCGCTCGTTTACTCCTCCTTTACTTTTTCCGTTTTTACGAGCGACTAAAGCGCTTATTATTTTTGCAAACGCGTGTCCCGCAGAAGCGTAGCTTAGTAATTCAACCGATGTCGGGCTTGCTTTGGGACTCGAAGTTCCAGTGAAACGTTAATATGGTTACGAGGGCACAGAGCGTGCTGGCATAAATGATTTTTCTTTTTCGTTTAATTAAATATCCGCTCATTTTTAGCAAATTATTTTAATAGCTTTTTCAGCCAATTTTAGTAGTCTTGAATTTAATTCTTTGCCTATATATATATACAATTTTAGAATCTAATTTTATGTTATAATTTTAAATTCTATTTACAAATTACTGTTATGAAATTTTACTTTAAGTATTCTCGAGAATAGAAAACAAAGTAGGGGAGAATCGCCAGGTAAGGGACACTTGAGGCTTTTCGTCTACAAAATCTTGGTTTGTTGATAAAATCTAACTTAACAAGTCTTTTTTGATAGATTTTAATGCAAGGAAATAGTATATAAGTGTTAGATTATATTTATGGAATATTTACAATAATTGCAACTCAACATATAACAACACTGGTATAAGTATCACCTAGTTTGGGACACGGTCCTCCGATATGGGACACTTTCGTTTAATCATGTTTTACTATTAGTCATTGCTCGCTTTTAATGATAATTTTATATTTTCATAGTAATTATATAAAAATGAATCACATAACATATAATTTTTTTGTCATGTAATCTAAATATTAGTATAATGCACGATATTCCTTAGTATTTTAATGGAGCAGGCCTGGATTAAACCTGGGTTCCAGGAAACTTTTTATGTTTAAAAGCAATCATTCTGAAAAATTTTATGCTATAAATACTGAGTAATATCCTAAATTTTACCATTGATTAACCTCAAAATCTTGATCCTACACATGACAATAAATCATTATTTTCAATACTATATTTATTGAAGAGACAAATTATATTTCTGTGAGTCCGTAGAACTTCTTAAAATTAAAAGCAAACATTATGAAAATTTTTTCTGTATAAACACTTGATAAAATCTTTAATTTTACCGCTGTAAAACTGCAAAATCTTGATCCTACACGTCAGAACAAATTACCATGATTGATACCTTATTTTCTGAAGGTACTTTAAGGCGTGCCCTATTACACGTCATACGATAAATAAAAAAGATGTTGACGGATAAATGCCGCCGTTTGATATTTCTAAAACTTCAATCATGCACTTTTTTGTAAAAAAAATTTTATTTTTAATTTTTTTTTCTACAATGATCTAAATTTTTTTAATTTTATTAATAAATTTAAAAAAATGATATCTGTCCAGAAACAAAATTAAAAAAAGAATTTACGAAGAAATGCAGGATTAAAGTTTTAGTACATATTAAATTTTATTTATTGTATGACGTGTAAGATTAAGATTTTGAGGTTTTACAACGGTGAAATTATAGATATTATATATATATATATATATAAATCTGAAATTTTTTTTTCAATATATATATATATATATATATATATATATATATATATATATATATATATATATATATATTGAAAAAAATTTCAGAATTTTTGATTTTAATTATAAGAAGTTACATAGGATTACAAGGCACAATATTCTGTAAGGATTTAAATTGTTGTTATCCGTTAAAAGAATGTACTGTAAAATTTTGGTAAAAATCGAGAGAAAGGATTTTTTTCTACATAGCTTCAAATATATCACTGAAAAATACCTTGCGTAATAATAAGGCATTTTTTAAGCTATTTTTTAACGATTCTAAAAAATACTTTGATACTACTTTTCTAAAATTCTAAAAATAAGGAGTCGTGTTTTGTTTGAATATTTTCTAATCGGATATCTTTAACAGGGTATATAGAATAAGGTAAAATGTAATGAAGAAAATAAAAAATCATAAAATATATCGCGGCCGATAAAATTAGTGAATAAGGATATTTGTAGATATAGAGTTAACAAATATATATGCACTAGGAGAGATATATTTATTGTTTGTCTTGTTGCTTAACTAGTCTCCAAAATTACTGCCGCAACGTATATTTTCGATTGAATATAAGAAGTCGTCTAACATGTTGTAGTAAAGGCCTATATGTCTGAAATTTTGTAAATAGGCATCTTTCATAATGAAGTTTAAAAACCTAAATTGCCACTGCATATCATATTTCGAAAGCATTGATACCGGCAGTGTTTCAAACGAGGTGCTGTCTCAAATTGGGCGACTCTCCCCTAAAACTAGTAAAAATGATGGCAAACAAACTCTATTAAAGGGGACATAGCAATTCATAGCACATCCTGTTTTGTAACAATAAAATTCTTATAACAAGTATTTTAAATAATAAAAAATCTGGTTATATTTAATATTAAATTATAATTTACTTATAATACAAAATTAAATAATATTGGTTTATTAATCAAAGAAAAGTCCATTACATTTACTCAATATAATAATAAAATAAAATATTGAACAGCCATTTTATCCAATCAATTAGTTTTCATATTTATATTTGCTAAAAGCAAAATAATGTTTCTGTAATTTGTTCTGTTTTTGGTCTTAAAATATTTAATTTTATTAAATGCGAATAATTTTTGCAAACCTTATTAAAATGTGAATATTCTTTTTTCAATTAATTGTTTATAGGCTATCTACATTATACAAGTTTTTTAAATAAAATCTTATAATCATGTTAATTTTAATTAAGTTCTAATAAATATTTAAGCTTACAAAAATAACACTCTTTCTCAAAATGAATACATCCTTCAATTAAATAATTGTATAACATTCAAGATATCAGATTACAAGAATTGTATATGAAAAACATAAAGAATATTTATATAGTAATCCGTTACATCCATAATCCATTAATGTTACAAAGTATATAGTACTCCATGTTTTATGAATCCTAAAAAAGTATGCTAGTCTAGCCTTAATGAATCATATAAAAATATTTCTGCGAAGTAAACACGTGGCACGCATATTCCGACTGGCACGCGGTCTAATCGATTCTTCGCAAGCGAGGTCATCATTATTTTTCTGCGGTAGAAAAGAAAATGAGAAGAACAGTGAGCTTCTTACGCCTCGTACATACTATAGAATTATGACCCTTATTTTAATATTGATTAAGATATTCTAATCGCTATTAGCTACCAAAATATTAATTCGGATGTTGAATATGTCATCTGTAATATGCATCAAGAAATATTTATTTTTAACTTATTCGATTAAACATCATTTGAATGAATAAAACTAGATTTATGAAATCTCTTGAATGTATCAATCCGTTATCCAATAATATTTTATTAAATTAGGTAAAAGATCATATCTTTATTTATAATTTTTGCTACATTCTGTTTTTGTTCAAATTAATTTATAAAATTCTCTTCAATATGATATACTAAATTAAAATACAAAAATATATAAAAATAAATTATGGATGGATATAAGGTAAATAGCGACCCTGACCAGCACTATTGATATTTTAATTATAAGGTATTTGTAATTTACTCAAGTCACGTGATTGTGAAACGTGAATGAGAAAGTCAGAATTATTGGTTTTCGATTCACCTCTCTACGTCTACAGGCTCATGACCTTTAAGAGAATAAAATGAATAAAGTCTAAAAAGGCTATTTGGCATTAAAATTTCATTTATTGCGTCATAGCAATAACAGTTTTGGCATTATTAGAATAATTTTAAAGCTGCCATTTCCATTTAAGTTTCGTAAATATTTAATGAAATAGATCGATAAAAAACATAATTTTTTAAAGTATAATGCATTCACTATTATTTGTAATGGTGTGTCTATGAGCATGAAGTAGATCTAAGAATTATTTCCATTGCACCATATTACAAAAGAATTAAAATTGCACAACAAACGCCAACAATTGAGAATATTAATTTTCTACAGGTGTCAAATTTTATTGAACATTATAACTTACATTTTACTTAAGCAATATAATGTAAAATAAGAAAGTAAGTTATAATTATGATTATACTGGGGTATAGTTTGTACCTTTACGGACCCAGTTCCTGATTATTTGGTTACATTTATTACTATTTTGACTTTAATGTATATAAAATTTGTTTTAAAACAATAATTAGTAATAGTAAACTATTTCGTAGTCATATAAAAGAACTTTAAAAGTTACTAGTAAAATACATTTTTAAGATAAAAAATGTTAAAGTTGGACGTTGTTGGCAACGTCATGATTGACACCATCTTACTTCACTTGACTACAAGTGAGCATGCAAAGAAAATTACATCATTTCTTTAAAATTTTGTAATAGATCGTAGAAAAACTTGTGTAATTAAGTTATTCAACAGTTTATTCGTATAAATCACTTAAAACATTCATATAAAATATTATTGATATTTGTAAAAACGTGTGATTAGAAATAGGGTCCAAATTCTTATCGTTTACCCAATTCTTGATCAGTATTAATAACATGTTTTATGTATGTTTAAAAGCCTTAAAATACACAAATATTTGTAATAACAGAATTCTATAAGTAGTTTCAATCCTTGCGTAAATAATTTATCGCAGTAGACATAGTACGAATAACCGAACACTTTTACCTCACCTAAGTTTCGCATTTATAATCACACAACCAAAAAATGTTATATTTTAGTATATCTACTGTATTAGTATTGCTTAATAAGTTTTTGTTTATCATATAAAATACTTATGCGTCAATAATATACGTGATCGGGAATTGGGTCTTGATTTGATCAGAAATTACTCCCATACAAATCTTAAGTGACTAGGAATTGCTCCCACAGCTTTTTTTCTTTGAAGCTTTATATTTAACTTAATTTTGATTATTTATGTATTTTTTCAATTTTATATTAAAGATAACAGTTATCTTGTTTATATTATATTTGTTATTAGACATTTCATTTTCCATGAATACCTCATCTTTACGCTTTGACACAACAAATAACGTGACGACATGCCTTAACTGATCAGGAACAGGGTTCTTGACGGTATAATGTATTAAGATGTTTCAAAGAATCGTCATATAAATGTATACCTTTATGCTTTAAGGGCCGTCTATAAATTACGTAAGATTTTAGGGGAAGGGGGGGGGGTCTCTATTAATCATACGGTGTACTAAATACATAGGCAAATCAGTGTAAATGGCTTACGTAGGGGGATGGGGGGGGGGGTCTAAAATACTTAAAATAAACCTTACGTCACTTATGGACGATTCCTTATAAGAAATATAATACAAAAGATTAGCAATATCATTTGTGAGTTTGTTAAACGCGTTCTAGCATTAAAATTCATTTATTACGCACTACTCATATTCAGTTATAAAAGTGCAAAAGAATAAATTGGAATAATTTTTCTCTCAATATGGAATATATCCGTTACAGAGGAGAGGAGCGTGAAATTATTATAAATACGATGCAATGCATTATAGACATTTTAAAACCCCACGTGCAAGGCATGGAATAAAAAGTGGCCTACTAGTGTAGGACGTGCTAAACATATATATCAAAGCAAGGAGTATTACTGACGATAAATTTATCGCGTACACACACACAAAGTAGACCTTAAGTGCCGCTCGCGTTTCTCGCCAGAAACTTAAAACCCGCAATTTTCTTTGCAGTCTAATTAGCTTTTATGTGTTATTTTTCCGCAACTCCAGCCTAGCCTCGAGCACATATATACATACTGAATTATTTTTACAGCGCCACCACAGCTGCATCAGTCTGTGAATACCCACATATATGCGCGTCGATAGCACACCCACGCGCGATATCGCCAGTTGGCAGCGTATCACGAAAGGTTCCTCGAAATAGGATCTCTAGCATTGTGCAGATCTGCATACACAGAGCCACGGCTGCTGTCATTGACAAATCGAGGCCGAAAATAGGCAAAACCACCGTTTACGATTCGACCGGTGGAATACGACACCGAGGTGGAGAGAAAAACGAGAGGCGAATTTCTCCCGTCAAATGAAATTGAACGCTCGCTATTTCTGCGGTACAGGAGCCCCTCGACGAGTTTCGCGATCGTCCGCACCGCCGAGCTATGTCAATGTCAGACAATGAGAATCGTCCTTTGTAACTGACAGATTTCTTTTTTGCGCTCGCGTGCTTGTGTAAGCCGAGGGAAAGGGAAACTTCGCGAATAAGAACGCAGAGAAGAGGAGAAAAGAAGCGAGCGAGAGGGACTGGGGAAATAAAGTGGAACTGGAGTTAAAAGGGGAGGAATGGGATTGAAAGGGACCCAAGGCGATTGGCAAGTCGAAGGCAGCAGCAGTAGCGTGAGGTTGGGAAAGCTTCTCCGCGACATATACGTCTTAGTCGATCGGGAATCGCAGGCACATGTGAGTGTCGTTACCTCGGGGGAAAATAGTCCCCGTTTTCACGTTTCGAGGAAAAGGGAAAAGCTGTCGGTGCGTCTTTCTGCGTCATGGGCGAATAAAGGAAGTCCAATCATATCGAATCATTTCGCTGGATATCATTAAAAATGGAAATCTACTAAAGTTGTGGAAGATGTTATAAATTTAATTGTATTAAATTCCATCAAAAGCAATCATTTTACAAAAAAGACTTGTTATATGTCTCTGGACGATCTAACTCCAATAAATTTCTAAGATTTTTTAAAACAAAATCAAATAAAAAAGTGTTTTCTTTATACTTAGCTCATGCGTCTCATTATAATATAAATAAATATAAGATTTTTCTAAATGAAAAATAAAACTTGAAAATAGCATTTTCTTTTTAATTATTCAATTTCTATAAAACTATTTTACATATAAATATTGAAAAAATGAACGTACTTTGTGTTAAAATACCTTATAAAATATCCCTTAATAGAAATTTCGACCTGATTCATTGAGAATCTTGACGCCAAATCACTTTTGAATAATTAAAAATAGGTTTTGAGAAAAGATTACTTTTGTTTAAAGGAATAATAATGTATTTAAATCTTGTTATGTTTGATTTACGTAACAAACAAATAACCTGTATATTGTAAATTTGCCATTTTTTAATATGGATTAACGGCTGATCTTAAAATGTTGGTCTCGAAATTAATAACTATGATTTAAAAAATGTGAAACTACGTGTAAATACTAAAATACAGAGGTTTGTACTTAAAACTAAAAAAATCGTTTTAAAATTTGAAAAAAAATCATTTTATAAAAATAATACTACAGATTTAAGGTAATGAGTGAAGATATCGATCTTCACTCATTACCTTAAATACATAATCAAGGGATAAAGCCAGAGAAGAAGGATTTTTATTCTTCTTTTTCCTATATTAATACTACAGATTGTTTACTAAAAGTACATTTGATGTCATGTACAAAACAAAATATTGATTTTCTTCAGTCGGTGCACGCTCACCTCAAGTCCCAGATGCCCATGCATGGGCGCGTATGTTTCAAGCTCCTTCTATCGATGAATGCCTGTAGAAGAATACTCAAACTAATGAACTACCATATTAGTTATTAAACTTTAATTAATTTAAAAGTAGAAGTACATATAGTCGTTTTTAAAATCCACTTCTAAAAGTCATATATAGAGCTTAGTTTTTCTTTAATAAACTATTAGAATCTGGGTTTAAGACCATTCTAAGAATTACTAAATATAAATAGAACTTTTTCTCACGTTTTAAATAATTTGGGATGTGAAGGGTTAAATTCATATTGAACTATTAAAATACACAAATAATCAACAGACATTTTAAATATACATGTTTACAATTTTTTGTGATTCAGTTCAATTCCATAATTATTTTTAGAACAGCTGCTTGAAAATAAAGTTTTGAGTAAAAACAATACCTTGGAATCCATGGAGCTGTACAAACACTATACAAAAATAGCTAACAAGATTTAAGGATATTTTATTTTCCATTTCTTGGCTTCATAGTATCACTATTTATATTTCAAAAAAGCTAAATGTACAGAGATAAAATAATGCTGTTTTTATCTTCATACAAAAGTTAGAAAAGGGTAATAGACCTAGAAGTAGAAACATCCAAATATGGCCAGATACATAATACAATTTTATAAAGTATTAACTACAGTAACTAAATATATACTATTGATATTGAATTTTCCTTAAAATTCTATTTTTAACAGAGATACATTTTAGAAAACTAGTGCTTAAAAATAGAACTTTATTAATTTATAAAACATTAATTTCAATATATGAATAAGTAATCGTGTAAATTTGTCTTGAAACTGAGTAATATTCCAAACTTTATTATTATTCATATGAATCACGGTTAAACCAAAGATGTATTCCGTTTGCTGAATTACGGTTTCTATATAAGATTATTAAAATTTTAATGAAACTTAACATTTGCATTCCCTGTGTACGCATGGATACAAGGGGTATGCAGGGATCATAAGCTTGAGAGTAGCTCTAGCATAATAAATATTATAATTTAAGCAAATACCTCAAATCCTCCAGAATTCTAGAAATGTTATATTAATAATACCTATATTAACAGTTTTAAAATAATGCGTATAAAGACTTTAAATTTGTACTGCATATCCTTTATTTTTACCGCATATCTAAATGTTTTGTTAATTATTAATTAGAATTTGATTTTAATTGTTCGAAATATGTAAATTGGTAATAATAATACAAATTAATTCCTTATAAAAAAGTGGTTGCGATTGTATATCGAAGTATATCTAGTTAAAAGGTAAAGATTCTTTATTTGTTTAAATTTGTTATTAGATCAACGAAACTAAAAAGAGCGTGAAGTATTCGTCTTTGCAAAGATAACACTAGGGTTAAATGTAATGTTAAATTCTCATAAGGTGGACGACCTAGGAAGCTCTAGAATAATGGTGAAATGTATTGTAAGGATAAGGATCCATAGCTTTTTTCACTTTTTTCAGTGTTTAAAGCATTTAAGCAGAATATTTATTATCAAAACTCTTTTTAGTAGTATGGAAAATATTATACAAACCATAATTTATTAAAAATATCTCAAGATTTTATGTAGTGTAATAAAATCATGATTTTCCGTATCCCTGCAATGCATTCTACCATCATTATATAGTTTCCAATGCCGCCCACCGTATTGGAATTTTACATTACATTTGGCGCTGGTGTTACCTTTGCCAAGGCGAATAGTCATAGAAAGTATAGACTGAGCATCGGGATAGGGCCGGTATCCGCTATTTAGAAAGAGACAGGCTGCCTGGGAGAACCTTCTGGCTCTCTCTTCCTAGCACGGCAGAGAGGGGAACACGCAACATGCACTCATTCGACGATTCTTCTCTATTCATACCACTTATAAATTATAAACAGACCGTAAGTGCCTATGTATGTCCAAAACACCGCCAATTGATAAAGTACTCCCTGGTAGAAAATAAGCTACTTCGGCTAGTTAACGTATTAACCCTTGGCTAAATTTGTTATCTTAAAATAAGTTTATTTCTAGCTAATTTCTAGCTAAGAGCCCGCTAAAATTTCAAAGACATTTTTTTATAAACGTTTGTAGTAGTATTTACTCATCAAATATTGTTATTTATTTTAAACCGCAAATTATTTTACGCTAATAGGTTAATTACACACTTTGCTTTCTCTAAGAGGAAGCTTTGTGATTTTTTATTTTTTCTGCATCGTTCTACTCTGTTATATTTTAATAAATATTAGGTAATGGGTGATTAAGAAAATATAGTAGCAACAATCTCCTAAATTTTCAGAATATCAAGTATTTTCTATTTTGAGTAAAAAATAAAAAACTATGCAAAATGTCTTGTCCGTCCCGTATCCCAAACCTCAATTTCATACGAATATGCCAATAAATTTAGTAATACATTAAATTTTAGCCAAAAAAATTACACAGAGGATTAATGTAAGACTTAATTAATACAAAAACGATGCGCCACCTTTTAATTTATGCGTTCTGTTTGTGGATGGTTGTTTCGAAATGTGTCCCCCGATTATGATGTCTTGTTCACCCCAATGGCTTTATTCAAAGAAAGTTGTATTAATATATTCCCAAATTGAAGTGCAACTGATTCTTACTTGTAACTCTTATATATATATATATTTTGTAAAAAAGGTAGCATATACTTATTTATTAGTATTATTTTCTAAAAATATACTACCGTACCTTTATTACATGTCTTATCGGTACGGCAAAAAATTCTTAAAAGGAGCATTTACGTTTGAAAAATAAATATCAGAATTGAATTTTTTGTTTAAAAATTTAGAGGAATAAATTTTTTATTTATTTTCCGTGCAACTGGTAAATAAATAAACTACTGAAAAAATATATACGGCACAAATGTCTTGTCCGTCCCACGATTACCTTAAATATACTAAAAGAATCGAAGGCGCTAGCATCGAATACGACGAATAGGTAAATAATCAACATTTTAACTTATTTAAGCGTAGAGCATAATCGCTAATATTCTGCACTGAGCAATGTAATTATTAATTTGTGCTAAAGAAGAGAAACTACGCGTAAGGTAATACATTTTAAACAATATTAAGTAAATGTTAGCCCTATTATTTGGTAATTTAAAAGAATTGGCTATAAGAAATTTTCAACAATATAATATTTTGTTAACTACATAAAAGTGTCTTTTGTAGATCATCATCATACATCATTTTAATTTTCTATATTTATATGATCAATACTATTTAATAATATTTTATCATAATACTATTATATCATATTTTTTATTTTCGGCTTCAAAGACTTTATTTTTTTGAAAATTATACTCTCGAAAAGAGCCAACTTTTTAACAACCATTCTAATACGTTGGCTGAAAACCATCTTATATTTCTAAGATACTTATCAGATATATAGATAGATAGATAGATCAGTACTGCTTTCTTAAAGGGATATATTATAATTATATCGTAAGTCATGACATTGAATTTTATATATTCCTGTTTTATATTATATTGGGATCTTTTATATTATATCGGAACTGCAACTATATATAGATATACTTTATGTAGAAAAGGAGCCTTCACTAACAGCTTACGAAGCTCAGCGCAAGAGAGAAGTTTCGATTCCAATAGCATATAAGCACTTCCTATTTTAAAATCTGTCATTCGATTTTTAGTTCTACTCTTAGTTAATTCTACTCTTCATTCTTTTACTTTTCGAAGTAAATTATTTCGAATTATTGTCACAAAATTTACAAATGGCATAAAAAACAAGGTTATGTGGTAACGAATTATCACAATTGTCTGATTATATCATAGACTCTTATTATATCCAATATTCCTTATTTTTGTAGTAAAATATTTACTTAATTACGATTACATATACTATTTGATGTGCGAATGAAGATTTAACAAAGAAAATCATTAAAAATACTATTACGAAGAAATTTCTATCATTTAAAAATTGTTTATTTTCTATAGAAAACTTTCTTTGCGTCATTATTTTTCAATAAATAATAATACATTCATGTGACAAAATACGTTCAAACAATGAAGCGAATTTCAAAGTTATTTTATATCTAAAATATGATCACATCTATGCTTATAGCTTACGAAATATACAGTGTGAACAAATTTGTAAAAATAATATCAACGGCCCCACGAAGACTAGCCCATTTCAGCACCTACCACGAAGAGTAGCACATTTGGAAATCCCCCGCGAAGATTAACACTTTTTATAAATTTACCACGAAGTCTAGCACTTTTCGCATAGAATATATAAATTAGTGCTGCACCGATAGACTCTCGGCGATAGGAATCGATTTTTTTGTCGTGTTCAGGTCGGGTACTAGACTCTTTTGGTACTCAAAAAATTATCGGTCTACTCGAAAAAGTAGGCTACTCGAATAATAAAAGTAACCCGAAAAAATCAGGCAGTGGACAATCGCGAAATGTGCTAATGTTCGTGAGAAAATCATGAAAAGTACTAGTCTTCGTGGTGAATATTCAAATGTGTTTCTCTTCGTGGGAAACGTAGCAGACGAGCTAGTTTTCGTAAGAGCCATCGATATATCCTCAAATATCTCGGAAGTCTGTCGACCAAATTCATTAAAAAACCTACACCCAATAAATTATAACAACAAATTTTAAAGCAAAATATAAAAAATTATTCGAGTTAACGTTGTACAAAAAAAAACTCAGTTTTTATCACGTAAAATTTTTTTTACCGAAACAATACATTCTGTGTAAGAAAGCAAAATAACAAGGAACAAGTATAATTAACACGGCTTAAAAATAGCAAGCTTACTTGTCATCAATAATTCTATAAAAAATAGTCTTTTTAAAGCTTACTTTCTATTGGCTGTCACCCTTAGTCCTTTATAATTATTCCGTGTTCTTTATTTCGTTCATACACCTTAATTTACAATTTTCGAATATTTTCTCTGTCATCATAATTCAACATCATAATTTTGTATTAGGAATGGCTCTAGCAGCACTTTTGAAAAATGGTTATTTTTTATATGACAACAGCGTCTCGTAAACTCTTCATCAGGTTCTAAAAAAACTTTATAATGTTCTTAAACTAACATTATAGAGTTTTTACTAGAACCTGATGAAGAGTGTACGAGACACTCGAAACATTGTTGGCATATAAAAATTAACTTTTTTTATTTTATTGTGATATTGAATTAAAAAGGATTTTTATATATTAAAAAAATAAAAAAATTCTTGTCTACAAAGGTGCTGCTAGAGCCATACCTAACATTTCTATTAAAGTACATGCTCGAGCCAATATAGGATCTCTGCATATTCTTGTAATATTCATGAACATTATAATTGTATGTTTGGTAATTTTACATTTTAAAAAAACATAATCTTCTCTATATCTACAAAAATCATCGTCTGTCTCTTTGTCTAATTCTTTTGACTAATTTCAAAACTGTTAGTTGATATATATATATATATATATATATATATATATATACAAACTAGGGGGTTTTCCCTGCTCGCGCCGCTCGCCAACCCCTATTTTTTACTTCTATTAAGATAAATAAAGAATTAATAACCTCAAATTTTTTCAGTATCTTACTAACGTTTTCGTTTTAATATTTTATAAAATCTTTAATTTTTTAAAGAATCTAAATATTTCTTTTAAAATAATAATTCAAAGACCATAGATACAGTTGTAGATAGACTAGTTCTAAAATCGGACGGCACAACACAGCACAGCACAGCATAACAATAGCACGGGATTGCGCTTATGTGGACTCTCGTTAAACGAGCCCTTACCTCCCGAACTATGTTTTGAAAAGGTAATTCTTTGTAATACATTTTTATAACTAATCATCTTCCTTACCATAAATCAAATACGCAAAGTTTGTCTGTTACTTAAAATGATATTATTGTACAATACATCATACTACTATACTAATTGTATTACAACTACAGACTATAGTGTATAAATCAGATAAAATTTGGATGCAATTGGTAAAGTATACCTAATTTTTTATATTTTTGCGAAGATACAAAAAACAAACTCTTTCTCTATATACGATAATAAAATTGTGTTTTTACATTATCTTAAGCTTATTCCATCGTTGATAACTCATAAATACATTTTGTTAACATCAATATTGCATTTTATTTAATTTATTATCAATCGGTAAAACTATCCTTTGCATATATTAAAAATATGTTAAAAACATTAAAGTTTATACAAAAAATTTCGCTTTACAGTTAAATGTTCTAATTTTTTTCTCTATTTATCTTATTAAAAGTAAAAACTAGGGGTTGGCGAGCGACGCGAGCAGGAGGGAACCCCCTAGTAATATATATGTATATATATCTTAAAAGTAAACTGTTATTTATAAAAATCAAATGCTTAAATTACTATAAAAAAATAATATTTTAGGTACAAAATCCCAAAGAGCACTGATATTATTATTATTATTAGTATTATTATTATTATTATTATTAATATATCCGATTCCGCTATCATTTTCCAAGAATAAAACACGTACAAAGTGGCACAATATAACTATTACAGTATCATCAACTGTGACCAAAACCTCCTACACAAGCAATCTCTTCACCCCACACAATATTATCATCCCTCATTAAAAGTAACCTCAAATTCTTCCTCGGACACCCGATCAGATAACCCGACAAGTTGCGCGGCCTTTCTTATTTTAGCTTGATTATCGAGAACATGCACGATTTCTCTTATCTTTACCTACAAACTCACACTCACCCACAGACGCATACATACCCACACACACACTTATATATACGCACACAAGCAGACAGACACATACACACACACATGACACATGATTACCAACAGGCACGAGATTCAAAGATAGACGTAGCCGGCGGCTTTTTAATGAAAAATCCCCTCGAGAAAAGTGGGAGGGCGGGAAGGAAGGAAGGAAGGAAGCGCGACCGCACGCGGCCGATCTGGCATATCGGCCGGGCACGTACATACGCTATCCGCCCGCTCGCGTACGTGACGAGCAGGTGGAAGGAGCGGCGGTGGTGACGGCGGCGCGACGTGGTTGGAAGGGGCCGGGCACTTGACTTTGGAGCGAGAGCGATGCTGAAATTTTCGTGGTCGCGATGCCGGTTCTCTGTCTCCTGCCAGCGACGTCACTTTTCGCCTTCCTTTTTCGTTCTTCTTTGAAAAGGTTTATGCCCGCTCGGGATTAGGATGTGAGAGGCTTGATGTATGCGTTTTCGAGGATTTCCGGGCTGGATGTGGGTATACGTGACCGAGGCAAGAATTTCTGCAGAACGAGGGTTGTACGTGGATTATAAGGGTTATGTCAATGTGGCTTTCCAGGCTTTTACTCGTGCGATTGTATTTTCTTTTTGGTTATTTAATGTGTCAATATTACTATGATTTTAAACCCCTGAAACTGAATTTCATTGTACTATTCATCCAACAGCTTTGAAGTAATTTCTATTAAATTTTACCTCCCATTATTTTGTATAATTAAAAAGTAGACTTCACAATGGGCAACATCAAGATGCAGGCTTCGCCAATAAACAAATGTATTTTATTATTATGTCGATATTAAAGTTTATTATTACTTAAAGAATTTTTTAGGTTTATTATAAGCAATAATTGTACACGTAAAACTTGAATAAAAATTTTGAAAATTCAAGTTAGTGCTGAAACGTTGTCCGCAATTTTTTATCCAGATACATAAGATCAATAATCCAGATACATAAAATCAACTAATGATGTACTTTTTAATAAAGTCTCTTAAGCGGACAGGCCTGAGTTTACCCCAAAAAAAAATATTTTCTTTATGAGTCCAGAAAACCTCTTAAGCCCACTTACATGAAAACGCGTTTTTTCATACTCATATAGGGAGACTAAAGCCGTTTTCCGACCGGCGGGCGAAAAAAAGGTCAGCGGGAAAAAATTTATTTTACGCCCGCTTCCGAATTAGCCGGCGGAAATAGTACATTGTGTATCAAGCGCGAGAAGTGTATGCACTCGTTGTACGCATTAGCCTTAAGCTCGTGCTAGCTCACCTGCGACTCGCACTCCAAACACACACGCGATCAAAAAGGACCTCTCGCCCGTGGTGAACTCTATATTTTTTGTAGCACATTCATTGATTTTCACAAGCCAAGTTCAGGTCAGTTTTATTTTTATTTCTATTGGCGGAACGAGCGGGCGTAAAGTACTTATTTTACGGCTGCCTAAAATAAGTAGCGGGTAAAGTAGGGTAAAGTAGGGACTAAAGTAAAGTAGTTACTTTACGCCCTAGCGATTCTAGGTCAGAGAAACGATCCCGATCAATTTCCGATCAATTTTTTAAAAAATATTAAATAAATTTTGTCAAAAAATCGATTGAATCTCCGAAAAAATATAATGAAAAAAATATTAACGAAAAAGTGCTCTGCTCATTTTATAACACATGTCAAAAGGAGTCGAATAACCGTCGAAAAAGAAAATTTTTCGGTCATTGTATCACCTAGAATCGTGTGAAGATCAAAGTTTCTTTAATAAATATGGTATTGAAAATAATGATTTATTGTGACGTGTAGGATCAAGATTTTGAGTTTTTACAACGGTAAAATTTAGGATATTATTGTGTAATTATAGCATCAAATTTTGTAGAATGATTTCTTTTAAACATAAGAAGTTTTCTGGACTCATAAAAAAGTATTTATTTAGGTTTAACTCAGGCCTGTCCCCTTAAAGAAGAAAATAAATCTAGGATAAAGTATAATATATCATTTTTTTCTATCCAAAAAAATAAAATTTTTCTCCATTTCGAGAGCGTTTGCATTTTTCACTGAAGCATCAATACCTTGTAAAAGTGGTTGGAAAGTTCATATAAAAATTGGTCCATATAAATTTTGATTTTGCATCACTAGATTTAAAATATTGATCATAGGGACGTTTACATGCACTTTCAAAGTTGAGTGACCCACATTCAAGTACTTACATTTTATTTTCAAAAGACATAAACACAAGCTGGATTTAAAAAATTTTGTTCCACACTCGAGCACTTTACCTTATAGAAAATTCAAATTACTGCATGGTCGATATAGAGAAATTTCACTATACGTTGACTCTAGTAGACTTGTGTAGAGTGGGGTGGTATGACTTATTCATATTCATTTATGAAATATATAAGTAAACAAAGTATAATATTAAATAATTATATATCAGCAATAACCTTTAAAAAATTCTTGTACAATTCCTATTTTTCAAGCGACAAAATTTATTTGTTTTAAATTATGGCTATATTTTTTATGGCTAACTTTATAAATATATGTTTCATTATTTTATATATATATTAAAACATATTATATTTATTTTTGTTAGCTTGCATAAACTACATTCTTAAAGTGTTATATTAACTAAAAACATTTTTGTAAATACCTAATTATTTTATAAGGTATTAAAAGTTTAAAGGAAAAGTCGATCGTACTACCCCAATCTCCTTTTAGGATGCCGTTTACCCAAAAATCGTCAAAAATACAAACAAAAATTATTTTTTCAATGTTCATATATTATCATTCTACTTACAGATAAGTATAACAAAATAGCCTAAAAAATCTTTTTTTTGATATACGACACTTTTAGGGATATACAGCATTTTCTTGAAAATCGATATTGTTGAGTTCTCATTTTCATCAGAGAGCTATATAGTCATTAAACCTATTCAAAACAAGATGCCCAAGGGGGAATAACCTAAAACGGTTAAATAATAATTAAGAAACTTCAGTTAATCGAAATTGAACTGCCAAACAAAATTGAAACCTGTATATATAATTTTTTACTCCTGTTTAATAAAACCTTCATTATCTCAGAATTAAGAATTTGATTATTTTTCAGATTCAAAATGGGATTGGCGATGAAGCTTTTGACGGATCAACTTGAAATTCTGTATATTTTTTCCTCATTGTGTAAGCAACAAAAATTCGTAAGCTTTTTAAAAATTACATAAGTTTTCAAGGCCAAACATACAATTATTAAAAGAAGCACTAATAAATTGATTCTTCATTGTCCTGTTTGATCTAACAGGTGCAGTTTTTTTATTTGGGTTTAAAAAAATCCGTACGTATATTTCTTCATTTTGTACCTCCGAACATATATACCTCAAGATATTTTACCAAAATCAGTATTTCATCGCCAATCACATTTTCAAAATGGCTAATTTTTAAAAAATTTATGGATTTTTTCAAGTATATAGCTGTATTTTTAGTCTCATAACGTCACTTTTTACTGCATTTTACATACGTCATATAATAAAAAAAAATTAAAGGTATGTCGGTAAAATAAAGAAAGTAAATTTGCGGGTACACGGCATCCTTAACAAATCAATTCTAATTTTTTTAATATTTCTTCGAATTCCTATTTATTTAAATAATACGATTCCTCTAAATGTCGTAATACATTTATTTGCAATTATTTTTAAATTCATTTGTCTCTTTGGGGCTCTAAATGTCTTGTACGTTTTAAGAAAGAGCTTAAAGTTTGAGGTTGATTTCTAATAGAACTTGCCAAAAACATCCTGCTATTAGTTACAGTTCGAATAAAGCCATTGGTCTCCGGAGTTATCAAGTGCTGCTGAACCCTTCAATATATTGAGGTCTTACAGGTCCTAAAATAAAGCTTAAAGTTGCACCATTTGTCATATATAAATTCTTGGCCATTGAAAATTATTTTATTTTTCCATGAAAAATAATGTTAAAAACAATAGGCGCACATAAAGCTTCAACGTGTACAGATCCGTATTTTTATAAAGTTTTGTATATAGAAAGAGATGTACACGATTTACTCATTTATTCACTCATTATCGCCCAACCCAAATTCCTAGAAACTTTCATTTTGAAGGGTATATTTATTTCCTGACATAAACATCCAATGATTGGATTTTTTTTTAATATAACCACCCAATGATAGGATTTTTTTTTAATATAACCACCCGATGATAGGATTTTCTTTTAATATAACCACTAAGGGAGTGAAATGAGGTAAAATGTATTTTCATAGATTCGTTGATATCTCTTAAACCTCTCGAGATACCGGGACGATTTTTGCTTTCAAAGATGCAATTAAAATACTTTAAGCAATAATTAAGTATTTTTTCCAAATTAACCTATAAAGAGGAATAACTGAATTTGGGGGTTGAAGTACTTATAAAATCCATGTATCTTCTTTTAAGCTATCCCTTTTTTGTAATACTAGTAGATCACCATTTTTTTAGATTTATAGGTTTTTTAAATCTTTAGAATTAAGTATATTTTATATCTTTTTAAAAGAATTATCTAAAAATGGATAAAAAGATGTAAAAAGTACTGCCAACTGATTTGGCATTCTGATTTTTCAAAGAGATCTTTTTAATTTCAGTAAAAATATCATTCGATTTCATAATTTAATTTTCAAGTTATAGGGTCTAAAAAAAATACTAAACACACTATATAACAAATGATAAACGGTATATTTAGAATCTATTTATATCAAATTCAAGGATTCTGTAAGTACTTTATTGCGAAAAAAATTTGCTTCCCTAAAAATATTTCTTAATAAAATTTTTTTCAAAAAACCTAAATTTTCAAATATTTAAATTTTGAAAAATGGTCGCAAAATTAATTGAGTCGAGCATTTTTGCTGAAATTTTACAGCCACTGTTAGACATGGATAACAAACATGCATGCAAAGTTTCGTAAGGTTTTACCGCGGAATATTCGAACACGAATGAGGGACACACACACACACGCATACACACACCTACACCTACACGCGCGCGCGCACATGCTCACTCACACGCAAACGCAAACGCACACGCACACGCACACACACATATCCGTATAGCAGACATTTTTTGAGAGTAGCTTATTTAAACTCCTCAAGTCATATAGTATGTTTTTACGTTAAAAATGCAAAAGAAATTTGTCAAAACAATGCTTTCTCTTTGAGAAAGCAAAAAGAGTTTCTAACTAAATCTCTAAATTTCAAAATTCATTCAAATAATATAAACAATGTGCAATAGGAAGACGGAATTTCTTTCCATAGTCACAAAAATCTTGAAACCTGATTGTCATAAAATTTTAATTGTATTAGCATCTTTACGCTTTCTAGAGTTTCAAATCTAACTTGATTTTATTTTCATTTCAGTAATATACTTTCTGAATTATTTCTATAAATGAGTTAATCGGTCAGTTAGTCAGTCAGTCATTCACAATATTCCTTTCTCATATAGGAATAAACAGATATTATAATACAGAAACAGCGTTTTATTATAAGTTGATTGTTATTTTAATCCACTGCTTCTGTGCGTTTCTAAAGTACAATAGACTATAGTTTATATGGTTTATTTACAAAATCAATTTATTTTATCATCAAACCATTAAATACAAAATATTGTATGTATACTCAAAAGTATTATAATTTGATTTTTTAAATAACGAGCATCCATATGCAAATATCGTAGGCAAATACGCGACTAGGTGTACTAGTGTTAAAGGATGCAAAAATTTATTGAAATGCTAATACAGTAGAACCTCCTGGCACTGTGAATCTCGAGACTAGCTATCCCGCGTACTTTCCTCATAATCAAATATTCTCAGTAAAATAAATTGCCTTTCATGCAATTTAATTAAAAATAACTTTTTATAAAAATTAATATAAAATTATATAATTCTTTTTTATATAAACTTTTCTGTTACATTGTTTAGCAAGTTGAAAGTTTTTTTAACTTTTTTATTAAAATTTTTTGGCTTAAGCCTTTGCAAGAAACTTTTTCTATCACATTTTTTCGGTTCAAACATTTTCATAAAACTTTTTCCACAAAGTTGAGGAGCGAGGCCTGCACGTATATATTGCCGGCCGTAGAAAAATCACAGTGCCGAGATGTTCCTCAATCACAGTGCCATGAGTCATACTGTCGGGAGATTCGACTGTAATCATTCAAGTATTATAACTTTTGTTTACTATCTTTATTTCGCAAAAAATATACCTAGAACCTTATTTTTTGAAAAAAATAAAAAAAATAAAAAAATGAAAATAATATAATCTATATTTCAAAATCCATGTATCCCAATAATTAACGAATTCCTTTTCACTCAGCAATGCGGAAATACCAGGACGACGATGTTCAGAATCACAATGCTCACTTAGAGTGCAAGTCGGATGTATGTACCTGTACGTAATACGCGAGAAAGAGAGAGGGCACAAAAGATATGGCTCTCGAGAAGCACACAAGCGCGAGATACCAATCGGAACATCGGCGAGAGATGTATCGTATATAGATATATATCACTGCGGACGCATAGTCTTAACGGCTCAAGGGCTCCTGACGCTTTCATTAAATCGAGATGATGGCTACGTGTATTACTCGAGGATAAAGGAGCTTGTTGTTTTTTCGGTAGCTGCTATAATTAAAAACGATATGTTATGAATATTTATCCCTTTCATACATGTGATGCTGGCTTTGAATAATGTGTTGTTTTGTTATTATTTTTAATTGCTAATGTTTTAAAGTAGATTTTTAATTTAAAGTAAAGTATTTTAAATATCATATATGGTTTTATCGTACCTCCATTTATTACTAAAAGTTTTTAATCGAGACTGGAGTTTGTCTTGTCAAAATGTATATTCTATTATTTTATTAACGATCAAAATCGTGAATAAGTATAATATAAAAAAGTTATGTTTGTAACTTTGATATTTATGATAATAAAGAGATTGAAATGCATAGATTATTTGGAAAGTAATTAATGGACTAGTACAGTAATTAAAAAATTCACTTCTTATTCGCTACGTGCATGACACTAGCGCTCCACGTATTTTACCTACTTTGATGGTAAATCTCAGAACTATTCGCTTGCTAAAATATATTAGTTTAATAATAGAATTAGGAAATATTTTTTTAAATCACCAGACGTTTAAAACATTGGCAAAATTTTGTATAATATAAGATAAACTTATATTTACCTTACAAAAAAGTTTAAAGGCGTTTGAAATTATAGTAATTTATAAAAAAAATATTATGTGTAACTTTCCACATAACCCAATGTATTTTAGCAATCGGGTGGTTCTCAAGCTTGCCGCAAATTCGTGGTGTTGCTAGTGATGTGCACGTAGTCAATATAAAATATTATAAGTAACACAAACAACTTTCACAATTTCTCACTTTATTCGAGTAAAAACTATTTATATTAATTAAAAATTTCGAAATTATTCACTCAAATAGATTGAGAAATTCACTTGAAGAAGGTTGGTTTCTCTCAGAATGAAAATCCACTTTATCAATTTTAGTGTGTACATAAACATAATGAACATCTAGTTTAATAAATACTAGATACCCTTTAGCAAAACAAAAATTTATTTGGCAGTTATTATTATAAATATGTTATACTTTGGTAAAACAAAATACGATAGTAACCATATCCAACACACGCACAGTAGAAACAGATCAACTGTATCAGACTACTGTTACTACTTATTCATTCATATCCTGAGAAACCGATAATTGTTCTCTCGTTTAATATTTAATTAGTAACAAGTATATGTATTTAGAAGTTATAAAAAAGTTCTTCACTTATTATAAGTTTACTAAACGTTACGCTTTTAATTCTTCAGAATGTAGATTTAATGTTAATTTATAATAGAAAAAATACATCATATTAACAAAACAATGAACAGAAGTAGTAAATTTGTAAAAGATGTATATAAAAATAGAATGTAAAGAAATTTTTTTGGCGTTATATATTAACATTTATTTTCAGTGAAAAGAAACGAAAATTTTATATACTATCATCATTTGGTTCTTTTATTTGTATACATTTCTTTATTATAACGGAGTACGTAAAATTATAACATACTGATTTTTAAATATTGCAACATCGTTGACCTACATTTTATTACTAAATTCAAATATACACATTCGAATATACAGTAATCCATTCTACTAGCGCTAATACTCAATTCTGAATGAATGAAAAATCAATCTTTAAAGGCACTACTTATAAAAAGTTTATGCACGTAAACTTGGCAAAGAAGTTTGTTAGAAATCAATTGTTCAGTAAGCAGCGCAGTTCAGTTCATTCTATTTAAATTAAACTTTATCTGCGTATTAAAAAGACGTATTATTATAAAAATTACTCAAGTAGCTTGTGCATTTCGCATCAGAAACAAATGAATGTTCTCCCGACGGACAGATTCAGAAAGTAGCAAAAAAATATCTCGACAAAAACCAAAAACGAATGTTTGAAAAATCGCACAGCCCCTCAACTCCTTGATAATTAACGTCTCATTGAGAAAAGAAGAGAGAAAATAGGGGAAAGAAGACTTACCGGAACGAGTGTAGCTCGACCAGCAGCCGCGTTCATCACATACTTCCTACAGGCGCTATCTTCGTCTCCCTCTCTCTTCCTCCCTTCTCTTCGATCTATTCCCCTCTTCTCCCTCTCTCTCTCGCAAACGGAACGCGTTCGGAGCTTATCCTTTGCTGCTGCCTCGAGCGAAGACCGAAAGCCCCCACGAACTTCCGCAAAACCAAAATATCACTTCTCCCTCCCTCCTCGCCTTCGTCTTGCTCTTCCTCTTTGTCGTCTGCTCTCCTCTCTCTCTCTCTCTCTCTCTCTCTCTCTTTCGACAACACTGCGGGGACAAACACAGGGCGCTCGCTCGCGAGCAAAACAAAAGGGGACGAGGAAAAAAAAGGGGCAACCTCACAGGGGCTCGCGTTCGGCTACCGCTGCTGATACTGCTGCTGCTGCTGGTGTTGCTGCTCTTCTGCCTCTCTCGTCCTCTGGCATTGTCCGTGCGCTGCGCGCCCGTGTGTGCGAGCGTGTGCGCGTGTCGGTACGTCTGTCCTTCGGGCTCCCCGCGCGCACGCACAGTAGGCGACAGATGGATACTCCGAAGAAAGAGACGGAGCGAGAGGCGCGCGCGCGTGCGGACGTGCCACGAGCAGTCCGCGCTCAGGCGAAGAAGGGAGGATCGCCGCCCGCTGGACGCGTCGTCGAGGCTGCCGTCGCTGACCGGGCCCCGAGCACTCGTGCGGTCCCTCGTCGCGGTTCCGACATTCTCGCTCGGCGAGCAGCCGCCCAGAGCAGCGAGCGAGCAGCTTTGGAGGTTAGGCCGTGCGCGGGGGCGTCGCGACTAGCGTTGGACGCGCGGAGGGGGCGTCGCTCGCGTCCGCATCGGCAGCAGCACCCGGGCCAGACGGGGGATCGACGGGGCACAACGGCACGGCGCTTGTCGTCGCAGCTCGGCGCATCGCCTCGGCTCTCGGCCCGACTACGACTAGAGCCAGCAGGAGCGCGCGCGCCTCGAGGCCTCAGCACGACACCGCGACTACTCGAGAGCTGTCTACCTCTCTCTCACTGAGTGTGCGCGCCCCCTTCTTCCTCCCTTCCTCCCTCGCACCTGCACACGTATACACGCGCGTACAGCACTGCTGCTGCTGCTGCTGCTGCTGCTGCTGCTGCTGCTGCTGCTGCTGCTGCTGCTACTGCTCGAGATAGCACTGCGGGGGCGAGGGGTGCCGCTGCCTGCCGCGGAAACTCGCGCCACAGCAGCGGAAGCAGCGCCGCCTCGCGAGAGTTAGCCGAGGCCGGTTGAGGGTTGGATGAGGGAGAGGTATAGAGGGAGGGGGTTCGTGCCTGCCGCGTAAGTAGTACGAGTCGAGTCGGATCGGACGTGTGTGCACGATGCGGGGGAGTACGGGCGAACTCGCTCCGAGCTCTCCGTCTCGCTTGCACTCGCTGGCTTTAGCGAGCGTTGTTTTTATGGAAATTTGGCTCCTGGCTTGAAGTGATTGAGGAATTTTTTTAACACTTTTTTCGTCGTTTTCTATTTGTTGTTTCAGATGGATGTAAAGCTTTGAACAATGATTTTGAACGTTAAATTGCGAGTATGAAAATATTTAAATTTTATTTTTACTGTATTTGCTTTGCCCAGCTATATTCAAAGTAATAATAATAATCTTATTATAACTTCTTGTTTTACTTACCTAAATTACTACTAGTGTATTACTATGTGATTTGGACTCACGCGATTTTTTCGTTAGACCTCAGAGGGATACGCTGAGCTAATGATATTGCTCGTTATCTTTTTGACAATGAAATAATGTGATTGTTTGTTTTCATTCTTCTGTTCCAATCGTTAAGGATCTTTTAGCGTAGACAATGCAAATTGTATCAATAGAAATTTATTCCAAACTATAAGCGATAATAATTTAAAAATATCAAATTAATTTAGTTTTGAACTTTTGAGACTACAGTATAATTATCAATTAACGCTTTTGTTTATCTTTGTGCATTTTTTTCTTTATAATCAACGTTTTTACAGTTAGACCTGAATTTATTGGGTTATACATATAGTGTCTTAGTAGATAGTAGAATAGTAGAATGGAAGAAAAATACTGAAAAACATATTTACACTTTTAAATCGATATATAAGTAAAACATGTTTTATTTCTCAAAAATGTAATAACATGTAATTGTTACGGATAGAATCCATTAGTAATAAGAAAATGTATTTGTGTAATAATTTCCTATGCAAAAGGTCTCTAAAACTTTCTGAATAGTTCAAATGCGATGACATTCTCAAGTTTCTTATGTATGTTTTCGGCGGTCGTCAGCGGCGACTTTCGGCGGCGCGTATAACGGCTCATTCTAACTCGAAAAAGAATGACGCAGAGACCAGATGCACTCTGGCCTTTATACAGATCGGTAGTTACAAAGCGCGTTATGCTACTAAGGCGAATGTTGTATTTAATAAATAACAAACTTTATCATAAAAGGTGTATAAATTAGTTTAACAAAATCCTTAGTTAACGATCTGAGAATATTGGATCGAAAATAAAAAAAGTTTCTCTGCGAAAATCAAGTTTTGATCAGGCGTTAGGGAGTTGGCTATTGGTACCCAACAATAAAACTCAGTACGTAATTTAGTCAAATAAGCCTACTTAAGATATAATATATGTGTACACCAAATACAGTCAAAGTTTGGGCACTGTGAAATGACGGAACCGGGCGGAATGGGCGCTATGAACTACCGAACCTAACTAATCCATCTATCAAACTAAACCGGCCGAACCAATCTAGCTGCGTTCACCAATCATATAAACTTTTTTATATATACTAATAAAAATGTATTACTCGAGCATCCAGATTCTGGTTGATCGAATTAAAACTGCGTATTGCTACTACAACAATACTTTGTTATTGCTCTCACAGCTATATTATATTGCTGTGGCAACCCTACAATATCCTCGGCAACCCTAATATAGCTAAGACAGTAATATGTACGGTTACTCGAACTATACCGGTAAAGTTATCATATAAATATAATATTATTAATATGATACCTAATCCTTTTTCTCAGTGTACCCGTTTTGATTTTCTACAGTGCCTATTTTTACAATGCCCAGTACAATAAACAATTTTTACAATAAAAGTACTGTATGCGTAAAAAAATGGTGACTACCTTTGATCATAACTATGCAAATTTTTCGATAGAAAAATTATCCAAAATGGAAAAATTAGATTGAAAGAGGTTTAACCCTTTCGTCTGCCAAAAGCTTCAGGAAGCTATGTATGTGTGTATGATGTTTGAGTATGCATCGTTCGTGTATGTCTCGAGAAGCACTGATTGCATGAACGACTGCTCACATTAATTTAAGCTTTATTTCCAAAATTAATAAATCATAAATGTGTTCCAAAGTTGTGAAGAATCACAAGTCGTAACGAGAAAATTCTAGGACTTTCCACTCTTACAAATTAGATGATATTCAATTAATTTTCAAGCAAGCTATTAAAAATTTTATAAATTTAAAATTTTTACTCTATATTTGGAATAAGAGACCTGCAAAACCCCTGAGATTAAGTTTTGCGACAATCAAACAAAATGCATAAAGTGTGTTTAAGATGATTATGCCATTTTACTGTACATCAAGAAGCATTTTAACTATATACTTGTTACTTCTATACATTATATTTGCAGCAAACTTCAATCGCAATTTTTAAGTACCCTTATACCCTTTTAATTTTACAATTGCAGTTGTACAGGACCTCTATACTTTATTGAAATAATTTAAAATAAGAATAAAATATGCTATGCTTTCTCTTCAACAAACTTTAAATAAACAAAAAAAAATACATAACAACAACAACAACAACAACATCAACAACAACAGAAACAATAACAACAGTAGCAACAGTGCAACAACAAACACAAAAGAGCTGCCCATTCATTGGCACTTAGCTTCCTCGACTAGAGTACACTCAGAGGGATCAAAAAATAAACTTACTTTTTCTTGAAAAAATTATTCCTTGAAGCTCACTTTATGCGCTAGATAGCTCCAAATTGTTTTTTATAGCATCCTACAAATTTTTTTGAATATTTTCATAGTATTTAATTACATTACCTTATATGCAATTTGCAATCTTAAAAGTCATTTTCTCAGCACTTCATTTTTGGTCTTAAAAATGCTCCTTGCGCAAATGCGCACGGTGAACTAATTTAGAACTCCACAAGATTATTATTTTTTACATTATAAACATATTTACAGAGCGATTTTTTATATATCCCTCTTATACAAAATTTCCACACGAACTTATGAAATATAATTATGTATTACTTTTTTATTTATGTGAGTAAAAAGAGATAGTAAAAAGCTACCTCTTTGGAAATTTTCAGAAGGAATGGTGCCGGTTTACACTTCTTCATAAATAGATTTTTCCTTGGCAAGAGAAAAATAAAATATATAGAAAATGTTATTGAATATTGTACTCCATGTTACTGATCATCTGAATTTTTTTCAATGAATTTCCGACATACGTTTCAATATATAACAGTTTAGAAAGAAAAGACACGTATTTGTTTATAACAAACAAAAAGAATTATTTTATCAGAAGAGATAGGTAATTTAGTGCTATTTCAAATATTTAAACTGGCTTAGTGATAATATTTTCTTAGAAACTCTGTGCGAGAAATTCGATTTCTAATGCTTGAATAGTGTGCGAGTAATGCCCGATTCACGCACTTTTATAGCAGCGTGCGAGAAACACCTGTTTCTCGCACATGGTGCGACTGTTTCTCGTACGCTTCGGTAAAAGTCCCCCTGGGCCCTGTCCTTCAATCGAACCTTGATTATACAAACTTTATTTTCGCTCACAATTAACTGAATCAAGTGATATAACTTCTCACACTCGGTTAAAAAATTAGTACGTGCAACGCGTACGCTTGGGTCATTCTCGACTCCTGTGATTGTCAAAATTCACATCACTCGTTCCAAAATCACCTGTTTCGCACACTAGTTGCACAATATACTATACCATACTAAACTAGCTCGCCACGTAATCAGCGACCTGCGGCCTGCATACCGCGGGCTCGCCGCTTCAGAGCGAACAAGCTCGCTCTGAAACGCCTTCGCGCCTTGCATCGCAACGCTTTTTGCATGAAAGGCACGACCGCCGACACTCGCGCTTCGCCTACATCTTTTATATTTATTGATCCTTATGGGTTTGACATCATGTTAAAAAGAAAAAAAAATAGTTATAGTAGAACATAATTAGTTCTTAGTTTTTATGATAAGAATTGATATTGTAAAAATTTAGTAAAAATGGTATGGTTTTTTTTAACTCAGTGCGATCGCTTTCGTTTTACCTTTTCTTTATCTTATTTGATAATATGCCAGAAGAAAAATAAATTTCAAAGCGGTTAAAATTAAGAAGGTCGCAGACTTTGAAATCAATTCTATTTTATTTGGTGACAACTTCACAGAGCTTCAGCCGCCTCAAGCAAGAAGGTTGATGATCAACGAATGTCGGGGAAATAAATACTTGTTACAATTATAATTCTTGTTCTATTTTAGAAATTAGACTTAGATTAATGTTTATAGACCAGTAGACTATTATTTATTATTTTTTTATAAGAATATGCATTTATAAGTGGATAAATGATACGCATCGGCGGTGATTCTCGAGGAAGGGATCTGGAGTAGACTGAGTCGGTGTGTCTGGCAAGGAACCAGCCTTGCGGTAGACTGCGCGTCGTGGCGGACTGATGCTCCAGGTGAACTGCCGTTCTGCGATCATGGGTCCCTATATTTATATGCAGGCCAGGTAGCTTATCGGGTTAGGCACGTATGGGTTGATTTACCGGCGATGCGACGCGTCACCGGAGACGTACGTGTATGCTGCCTCACACCTTTCTTCCATACTGTATTTTTCCGTCAGTGGAAAGGTGAGCTCGGGAAAGCCCGAACCGTGGCCGCTGGTCAACCCGAAGATCTTTATGGCCCGGCAATGTGCGCGGGGCATGGGCCCGCGGTGCTCACTCGGCGCCCCTTTTTATATGGCCCGCCGAGCGCGCGCTTCCGACCCACCGGACTGGATTAATCCCGTGCCTCCCTCGCATTTATACCTGACTGCGCGCGTCGCAAAAGACGCTAGAGAGAGGGGGAGGGAGAGAAAATAGGCGACGACGGCCTGCGAACGTCACCTTTTTCATTAAAACTCGTAATTCAGCTTTTAGATGTGCCAATACTAGACACATAAAAAATCGTTTTTTTCTCCGACGATAACTCAAGTAAATCGGCAGCATTTTAACTATAACTTTCCAAAATGTTAGCTGTTTGCTTTCTCATGATCTGTACGTTTTTTCACTTCATGAGATCTTTAATTTTCAGAGACATTGAGGTTATTTCTAACTAAACAAGGCTAATTTTTTTCGTTTTTAAATGAAGATTAAAAATTTAAAAGTAATTTCAAGATTCATTGACTTGTTTACGTTTTATACCTAGGTTAGGTTAGGTTACGTTTATGTGGGCTTGAGCGGTCTGTATGACGCTCTGTATCGGTGGCCTGTGGCCCATTGCGATACCCTGTATGTCCAGCGTGGAGCCTACCTTGTTCCTATTCTTTGTTGAAGCATTTCATGCTTCGCACACCGCTCAGTAGTTCTCCGATTGCTACATCCGCTGCTTCCTCCAGGAATTCCAGGTAGCAGCAACCCAACATTGTGAACCTTCTGCTCTCTAGTGCCGGGCAGTGACACAGTAGATGAGTTATCGTTTCCTCCTCCTCCTCGCATTCTCTGCAGTAGTTGTCTATAGCTTTTTCTGAGGATTTCTTGTACTTAAGTAGATCTTTGGTTATATTTTCCTCCATTTTTGGCCACAGTGCTGGTGAAGTGATACAGTCTTCCCGTCTGTGCCACTGTTTACTATGACTTTCTTTAATTATTTCAACTACGGCTTTCTTCGACGAGTTAATCGGTGACAGGGGATGGTCGAGGGCCTCTGCAATAACTTTCTCCGCTCCTAGCTTTGCCAGTTCATGCGCTTTGTCATTCCCTTCAACATTACTGTGTCCGGGTACCCAGCAGAGTCTGACTTTGCCATCACGGATCCAGCACTTCGCGAAAACTCACTGTCTTTGATCTTATCGTATTTGATACCAAGGTTTTAAGAGCAACCTAATTATCTGTGTAGATTATGACGTAACCTATGGCTCGGTCGTTTATCTATAGAGCTCTGGCTGCTCTCTCTCTCTATTGTAAGGATTTCTACTTGCAGAATGTTGCAGTCATTCTTAAGTCTGTAGGACTCCTCTATGTTCAGTTTTCCTGAGTAGATACTTGCTGCTGTGCCCATTGCTGTTTTTGAGCTGTCTGTGAAGATTGTTATCCCATCCTATTTTATTATAGAGTTGTGATTCCATTCTTCTCTCATGCGAATGTTAATGTCAACATTATTTTCCAAGTTCAACTGTGCAATCATGTAATCCGTCTGTTTCGTCAACAGAGTGGATTTTTTGTTGTTGCTTAGCATTGCATAGCATGTGTGTCTATAATTGGTCTGCTTCCACAGGTCGAAGTCTCTTAGTCTCAGAGCTCCTTTTGCACCCAGTCCTTTTATGAACAAGTCCAGCGGTTATAGGCTTAGCATTGCCTTCAAAGCCGCTTGTGATGTGCTCCGCATTGTTCCCACAGTACCCAGCGTTGCCGGTCTTTGTACTTTTGAGAGATTTTTCTTGTTAACATCCTTATCCATGGCCTTCCACCATACTAAGGCTCCGTGTGTGACGATGGGTCTTACTACCGCTATATACGTCCAGTGTATAATATACGGTTGTAAGCCCCATCTTCTTCCAAATAGCTTCTTGCATGTATAATATGCATTTATTCCAAGGTACTTTGCCTCCTTAGAGAGTTCAAGTGTTCGACCCTCCAGCGTCGGCAGTGTAAATCTTGGTATATTATAATCTTTCCTGTGAACACAACTAGTTCGGTTTTGCTTGGGTTTACCCCAGCCTGTTCTATTTTGCCCACTTAGAAAGCTCTTTCAGGGTGTATTCCATGATTTTACTGATTACTGCCGGGTCTTTTCCCGTAATCAGTATAACCACGTCATCTGGATAAGCTACTATTTTTATTTTTTTACACCCAAAGGTTTTGGCAGGCAATCTTGTTAATTCCGATTAACCACAGTCGGAGAGAGATGACCTCTCATTGTGGCGTATCTCTGGTGGTTTTCTTTTTAATTGAGCTGTTACCTATCTCTTAGCTGATGATCCTGATTTCTATCATTCTCATCACCTAGTCTATGGTAGTTTGCTCAACTTTAAGTTATGTCAATGTTTTCTTTATGGCTTGTTTTTTAAAATTATTGAAGGCTCCCTATATGTCTAGAAATGCACCTAAGGTGTATTCCTTTAGTTGAAGGGATTTTTCTAATGTCCCAACTACTTAATGCAGTGCACTTTCCACAGATTTGCTTATTAGGTAAGCATGATGTGATAGGCACTGTTTTTCTATTTCCGTAGTTTCTTTTATGTGTAAATCCACTAGCCTCTCTAGCGTGTTCAGTATGAACGAAGATAGGGTTATGGGTCTAAAGTCTTTTCGTGTTGTGTGGCGTTATTTTCCCACCTTAGGTATGGAAGTCACTCTCACCTCTTTCTATTTTCTTGGTATATAACCTAATAATAGGCACCCTGAGAAAATTCTTACTAGAAGTCCGCTTATAGTGCTCAACGATTTTTGTAGCATGATCGGCGAAATCCGTCTGGTACCGGCGATTTATACGCACTGATTCCCTGTTTGCGTCTCTGACGGGTTCGCTTTGTTCTTCTGAGCTTTCGGGTGTTGTCTCTAGGCAACCAGGGAACTGTGTATTCATCAGGATTTCATCAGTCCATGAGTCATCTTGCCTTCTGATGCTTCTTGGGGTCGTAGGAACTTTTGAGAGTATCTTTCTAAGTCTTGCCGTCTCATTTGTGTCCTTCAAAGACTCATTGTACTTTTGCAACGATTCCCATTTTGCCTCTCTGATTTTCTTTTTATATTCCTTAAAACTGGTTTTATAATTTTCCGAGTTTTCATTTAATTTTTGTTTTCTTACTATTCCATAGAGCTTCATAGATTTCTCCCTAAGTTGTCTTAGTTCCGCGTTCCACAAAGGTTTCGTGGTCTTGCGGCTGTGACTAATAGGATATGATTTCAAGAAAAACCTTTCTAATGACTCTGTTAACGCATTGACAGACCTCTCGATTTCCTCTATTGAAGGCGTCTCTGATACCTGGGCTTGCGTCCAGGGTCTCAATTCCTCTTCTACAAAGCTAAAGAACGTCTGCAAATTTGTTTTTCTCGGGTTTCAGAATGCTTTAGCCTCCGAAATTTCGCGGTTTATTCTGAAATGGATTCTCCTATGATTCGAATAGGAGTATTTAAAGGAAACCCTCCAGTTCTCTACCGTAATATCGCTCGCATTTGTGGCAAAAGTTAGGTCTGTTACCTTCTTCCTCATCCTATTTACAAACGTAGGTACATTATCCCTATTACATATTATAAGGTTTGTGGATAGTATAAAATCTAAGATTAACTCACCTCTTTCGTTGATGTCTTTACTTCCCCACTGGCTATTGACATCACCTCCTATCACCAGTTTCATCTTCTTTCTTTGCCTTGGCGTCCTGTACCAGGCTTCGGAGTGCTTGTGGTGATATTATTTCTTCTCATATGACATGTATGCCGATACTAGAAGCAGTGTGGGGCTGCCTCTTTGCTCGCATACTACCACGGTCAAGTCGTTCGTGTTGTACTGTGAAAGTAAAGTGAGATGCAATGACCTCTTTGCTATCATACACGCTCTCTTTTTACCTGTTGTCTGCGTGTGAAACAGGTTGTAATTATTCGTCCTTAACTCTTGAATGTTGTCTCTTACGAGCCATGGTTCTTGGATTAAGACAATTTTCGGACTCAGACATGAACATCATCAGGTCTTTCGAGGCTGCTTGGCAGTGATACAAGTTAAATTGCACCACTTGCAGCCCCGTTGGTTGGGTCCTTGGCGTTTCTTTTCTCATTGGGAAGCCTCATCTTCAGCACGCCTAGACCGAACTTGATACTTTTCGTGTACGGCAAGGACAAAGTCCTTCCCGCTTCCGTTTTTGCACACCACTGAATAAATTATTCTCCATTCTTGTGTGGTAAGTCCCTTGTTCTACCGTGCGATTATCTTCAGTACGGTGTCGTCACTCTCCGGAATCGGAGGTGGCACCCATACTAAAGCAATGTGTCTCAGAGGCAGCCTCGATCTAGGTATCACCTCGAGTTTCGCCCCCGGCCATAGTTCGCCACAGCCATCGATGATTCGCTTCAGGAAGTCATGGGACTTCCTGTTGCTACAACCAACAACTTTGACGCCCTTCTGCCAGTCAGCTCAGCCGAAGTTCACCTCTTCGTTGCTACCATCATCCGATCCTTCGGTGATTGCTAACAGTATCCTCGGCTCTACTTCCAGTCACTTTTTGGGGACCATTCTGCCATCCAGATCTAGTCAATCTATGATGGCAATCTGGAACTCTTCAGGTGAGTCGAAGCTTGCCGAAGATTTTGCCTTTTTCACGGTGATCTCCTCCCCTTCCCCCGTGAGAACCCTCTTAGTCATTTTTCTCTTTGACGGAGGCGTTGGTCTTTTGGATCCTCCGAGTTACGCAGAGGAGGAAGCCATTACGTCAGGCCTCTGTAGCTTCCTTCTCTTGTGTTCTGTCGTTGAGAAGTCAGAATGCTCTTTATTGACTACTGTCTCCTCCTCACCGGTCTTCAATGGTTTCTCAAGTGACTGAGAGGTATTAGCTCTTGCTTCGTACTTCTTCTTCAAAACTTCTCAACCACTTTTTTATTCCGCTGGATGAAGGACTTTTCCCGTTCGGTTAGATCCTCCGGCTTCTCTCTAGGGATGTTCTTAAGAACCGCATTCTTGTAGATATTTCTATCTCTTTGCTCACGGCTAGGTTTCTTTTTCTCTTTTTTCTCCTCTCCTGCTACCTTCCTTCCGGCTGTGTCGGTCTCTTCTAGGAGCTCCTTCTCCGTTTCAGAATCTGCTGTTTCGACTATGCTTCCTTTAGACGACAGGTCGTCTTCGGTTGCTGCGTCGATGAGCCTATCCTCCATCTGAAAAGAGATGCTCCTCGAACTAACTTTGCCTTCTGGATGGGCAGGCTCATTTCCACTTGACGCTTTTCATGTTACTCCGTCAACCAAGTGGTCCATTGTCGGCGCGATTAAAGAATTCGATGATGAGCCCCCTCCCCCGCTCCCCAGAATCCGATTGGGGCTCGGACACCGTAAGGTTGGGTGGCCTTCCACTAGGAGGTTGTTAGGCCTCTAGGGTTACCACCTGGGGTCTTAGGATTTTTATTATTGCCTTCCATTCTTATTTCAAAATTACCTCCACTCTTCACGATTCCATTGTCCGCGGTCGCTTATTCAATATATTGGCGACCAGGGAGTCTGGAAGATAGTTTCCCACCGCCATTTTCCCTGGTCTTTCCACTATCCGCAACCTGTGGACGCGCCAGGTAGCATGAAAACGTGCTCTACCCTTCTAAGGGAGGCTCCCGTATTTTGTTTTATAATGATTTTAAATTTTTCAATTTTTGAGTTTTACATTTTTAGGTTTTTTGGCATGTTAGAAATATTATGATCAATTTAGTGTAAATTAAATTAAAAAGAGCATAATGATAAAATTACCTATCTTTTTCCACCGTAAATTTGGAATATGCTCTTTCCCTTCTTTTGTTATACACCGAAACGTATTTTTAGTTTAAACGGTTATATTTCGGAAAGATACAGCAACTTAAAATTAATTTATAAGAACAAATAATTTCATATTGGAACAATTAATTTAGTTTGAGGAAGTGCCAATGAATTGGCAGCAGTTATTTTACGCTAGTTTCACTATTATCTATTGTATGCAAAGGATCAATTCAACTGAGCAATCTCAGAAAATATAATTAAATGTAGAAAACACCTATCCGAAATTAGGCACATATTTTTGAAACCATTAAATATTAGTATTTTTTCTAAATTTATTATATTTACTGCCACTGAGAGAAATATATAATAAAATCAACTAAGTTTTAATTAAGTTTGTAGTGTAAATTTGATATAACTATTTTTTTTTGTTAGGCTGGCTATTATTTTAGTAAGTAGTCAATTTGTTTATGAATTTTATGGTAGTTAGGTCCAGTTAGGTCCCCTTAATTATTTATTAAATAACGAGATCAACTATTTAAATATATCTATCTGTACATGCATGTATATAGCAAGTACACATTTAATTGGAAATTCTAGAAAGTTCTTTTTTTAATATCGGACACATTAAAATTCGTTCATACAATTTTCTTTCATAACATTATATATTCAATTAATATTTATGCGTAATAACCTATTCTTTTCAATTTAGAACTATCAGTATGAAAAAGGTATAATTTATTTCATCAAATTGTGGAACCTAAAATTTCGCACAAATTAATTATATACGTTTAAGATAAATAAAACATTAGTATTTAATAATTAATATTGATACTCCAAACATCGATTCCATCGTGAACCACTGATTTCAATTTTAAGGAATTATTATTATAAGATAATATTTTACACCAAAAAGAATAAAAATTAAAATACAAGCCTTTTACAGAGTATAAAATTAAGAAACATAAGTGTCCGGTATTAGGCATATATTTTTTAAATTCTCAAAATTCCAGTATTGTTCTGGTTAATTTGAATTAAGCCTTTGCATACAATTAGATATTGGTGAAAGCTATCTGAAACAAAAATTTAAACCCCTTTTTATGCATAAATAAAAGTTTTATCTGTACGCAGGCTTAGATGTCCGGTGCAAGCACATTTTCCCGAATAATTTTATTTTCTGTGTCTCAAAAATAAAACTCAAATAAAAATTAACAAAAAAGTACTGCATTTAAGCCATTTTATACCATTTCAAAAGGAATCGGATTATCATTTTATAAAAATTTTGACCATCATATCACCTAGAATCATGTGCGCATCAAAGTTCCTCTAATAAACATGGTATTAAAAATGGTAATTTAATGTGACGTGTAGGATCAAGATTATGAGGTTCTACAATGCAATAGGTAATGCTTTTAATTAGGGCATATACAGGGTGCCCGTAATTAGGGCATATACAGGGTATCTCTAATTAGGATATGTATATGTATATGGGTCTGGACCGGAATTCAAAATCATGGAATCCTAGATGAGGGGGGCTAAATTGAGGGGGATGAACTAATGGAACCGGAAGTTAAAATCCTGTATTCCTGGACGAGGGTGGGGGGGGGGCTAAATTGAAGGGAAGCTAATTGGTCCGAAGTAAAAATCATGGAATCCTGGATGAGGGGGGCTAATTGAACCGAAAGTAAAAATCCTGGAATCCTGGATAAGGGGGCGGGGGTGAATTAAGGGGTTCAGCTGATTTTTAAAAAACGAACTTTTATAATAATATAGAGCAAAAAACAAATCCCTTTATTGTGAAAATGTTTAGATTTGACTATAATACTTAAATAAATCATTTTGTTTGAACAAACATCATCTTATTTAACGATAAATTTGAATAAAAGTGATAAAAGAATTAGCAGTAGAAGGAAGAACCTAACTTCACATCGTTATTAACGGGCTAAAGGGTTCAATTTTTTTCTCGAAATTTCATAATTATCAAATTTACAGTGGGATAGTCTAAGGTCTTTTGAAGCTAACATTTGATTCTAACATAATATGTCACTTTTATTGTAACAAGTTATATATTGTTTATTTAAATACCAAGTAACATTTTGCAGTACTCGAGGTTAAATTTTCCATCGTGTCTCTCGTGAAACAGTCAAAATTTGATATAACAGAAAAGGAAAGCAGAAAGTAAAATCCCATTCTATACAAAATAAAACATTGGAAATCACCTCTCTCTCTCTCTCTCTCTCTCTCTCTCTCTCTCTCTCTCTCTCTCTCTCTCTCTCTCTCGCTCTCTCTTTCTCTCTCTTTCTCTCTCTCTCTCTCTTTCTTTCTATCTTTCTCCCTCGATGTATATCACAGATAAGGACAAAAAGACGAAGCGAATAGTACCATATCAAATGGTCCCCTGGCACAATGGGGCATTCGTGTGGCAAAGTACCTCCGCCTTGGATTATATGCACGTCGACGAGTAGTTATACCTATTTATGTACAACGAGCGCCCTCGAAAAGTGATTAACCATGAGCCGCAGCAGCAGCAGAAGGTACAGCCATCGAGCGGAAGTTTGTCGATTCAATTTTCGAAGGCGATTCGCCGCGCAGATTGCAGCCCCACCATCAGACCAGCCGCATAAACGTCGGGCTTACGTCGCATGCTTAGCGCGCGGTATATACCTACCTCGCTGCAGCTCCAGCAGCACTAGCAGTAAGCAGCAGTGCAGCAGCAGCGGCACAGTCAACAGGTTAGCGTGTCCCGGAAGTGTCGACGGGAACAGGAAGTCCACTGCACTCGTCGGGCGTCCCTGCAGCGTCGTCTCATTCTCTATGGTCAACGCGCGCGCCCACGCATTTTTCACACCAATTTCCTCCCCCTTAAGAGCCACAGCCGTCGTTGTACGTGGTCATTTCGATCGGTATCGCGCAATTTCTTAATTTCTAGTTGCGCGCTTCTTAAGGGCCCACGCCGTTTAAGAAATTATGAGTTACGGAAGCTCGGAGTTGTGGCTTTTAAGTTTGCTTTAAAAGGGCAACTACTACTTGCACAAATGAGTATAATTTGTTTGGATAGCTTGAGAAAATGAAGAAAGTTGTAGTTAAAAAGTTAACGGCAGAAATTGTTAAGATATAAACATTATATATCTTTGTTGTTAAGATATATAAAAATGATAGAAGTTATTTTGTTCTCGTCGTCTCGAAGACACTTGGGTCAAGTCGCTTTTTATCTGAAAAATATTAAGAACTTCACTCATTAACGTTTCTGCAATATAATAATTTATTTCCGCACATTTGAATGTTATCGATAATGCAAGTTTGTAATTATAAGTTCTGCTTTAAACCTACTTTCGAAATCTCCTAAATTAAAGCTGTTCTATTCAAGTTCGATTTGAGAGGTTGTAAATGTTTATGCGATATAAAGGTTCAAATTAGAGGTGCAAAATATATACTAAAATTATATATAAATTGGACGAGATATTTCAGCTTTACCTTCAAGAGGGTTAATGAATCTCTTTTTATAACTTTAATTTTATTTCAATTTATACATATTTGCATCGTTTTTTTTATCAAATTTGAATCGATTTTTCATCGAAGAAATCTTTTTATTTTACAAAAGGTAAAAGTAAAAATTTGTCAGTTGTATATACTATCAAAATATTCTTTATAACTTTTCAAATAATATCTTAGGAAATCTTTTTATTTTACAAAAGATAAAAGTAAAAATCTGTCAGTTGTATATAATATAAAAATATTCTTTATAACTTTTCAAATAATATCTTAAAACTTAAGGGGACACCTTTAAATTTTAAATTAATTGTTAATGTAGTTTAAATAAAGTGAAAATGAGTTTTTCATCATATATTACCTATTTTTTCGGCGAATTTGAATATTTTATCAAAATATATCGGAAAAAAATGTAAAAACAATTTTTTTATGGTCCTTAGGTCTCTTTGATGGGCTATAATATAAACCTGTATATTCCTTCACCTACCGGTAGGTTATGAGAGCCAATAAGATCGAATTGGCGTTTTTAAGGTTTTATTATGTTCATCATACATATAATTATGCATACAATGTGGGGATTTGCAAATAAAAATTATTTACCAAAATACAGCCTATTTAAGGTGGTTCATGCATAACTCCGAAGTCAATTGAGTGCGCACAACAAAAATTTATGGAAATCTTATTCAATGCATGTAAATGGTATTTAATAAGTTTATTTATGAATTTTAAGATAATTAAACATTGTTGTAATACAAACAATTATATTTTTTTCGCCATAAAAATGATGTTTAGAATGTCTTTTGGCTTACAAAGTCACTCTGTAGGTTAGAAAAGTAGCACTTTTGTAATTTCTATAATGAATATTTTTTTAATAAATTCGGCTTCCCCTAATTTTCTTTAGGCCATTAGAAAATACGAAATTTATACTTTTATATCATAGTTTTTCAGTATGACCTCCGGCGGGCGTTTGCGAAATGAAATCGTAATATTACTGCTCGGAATTTTACGGCTCCTATAATACAGTGGGTTAAAATACTAATTTTCAAGTAATTTTTTATCTAAAATTTATTCGGCAACCTGGTCTAAAATTTTTGGAGGGGGTATATTTCGTATTCATAAATAACCTGTATAAGCTTTATTACATTCTACAGTATTTTCATTCACGCAATAACCACCTTAAGCCATATTTTATGAGTTTTTAAAAATGTTATAAATTATGGTTTAAATAGGCTATAACTTTGATCAATAATTTTTATTTTTAAATCCACACATTGGCTACATAATTATATGTATAACGAATATAATAAAACCTTAAACACCCCAATTAAGATGTTGCATAAAAAGTTGATTTTTTACATGAAATAGGTACAATAGCAAAAAATAATTAGGTCGTATTTTCTCTTTTATCATAAAAATGAAGAATTTGAAAGTTACAGACGTTTAAAGTTTCCAAATTTTCGATATATAAAGATATACTCTAATACTACGTGATGTCATGAAAATATAACATCGTGACGTCACGCAAATTTCAAATGGCTGCAATTACTTAAATTTTTGTTAAATTGCAAAAATATAAAATAAGACCTAATTATTTTAGCATAAACAATTTGAATATGGAATAAAAGAAATCATGCAACAACCGAATTCGACCTTATTGGCTCTCAGAACCTTGCGGTAGGTGAAGGAATAGGGAAGACTGGGGTATAACGATGCACTAAAATGAATTGTGCTCTAAATAACGTAAGCATGATGCAATTCAATAAGAAAAGATTTCTTTCAGTTTTTTGCTATGCAAAGAATATTTTCCTACGTTACTGCTGAATCGAAAATCTTGATGTTCAAAATCATTCGAGTATAATGGTCCTAATTGAGGTATAACGGAATGATACGTTAATATTATCAAGTTGGCACATAAAGCACATTATTAATTTTTGTAGTTATTGTTATCATTATAACTTATAGAATTACTATCTAAATAAATTACTCTAATTTTTATTACGTATAGAAAACAAAAACCATAACACCAGTCTTTAGCGTTTTTTCAAACGATTTTAAATACAACATATTTAATATATTAATAGCTACAATAGGTCATCTGGTTTTTGTATACGTTTACCTATTGCTATTTGATATATTGATCTGTAAAAAATGCGTTATGTTTGCAAATTGAACTTTTATTATATCTTTTTACCTGTTCGATTTTACCCCAAAACAAATGCACCCATGTTCCCCATTTGCATGTTTTCATATCTTACATCATAACTTCGTAACAATTCAACCGATTTTAATATTCCAAAAAGCAAATTAAAGTTGAAGAAAGAACCTATAAAAACCGTCTAAAGGGATTTTTCTAACAAGCAGGAACATAATTGGTTGGCAATTTTGAAAAAACGCCATCTTTAAAGAATTTACTGTTTTTCATCATCTTAAACTATGTTCTATTTTTAAAATTCTTTCTGCATGGTAAGGGCTAATGAAATTCTGTAAATAAATTCGCGCATTCACTACTAGCAAATAGAGACGCGACCAAATAAGTGGTGCCACTTATAAAGCAAGTTATCGCAACTGATCCGTTATACCCCAAGCTCCGTTACACCCCATTCTCCTCTGTACAAGCTTTCATTATAGCCAAACAAAGAGACCTAAGGACCATAAAAAAAAATTTTGCGTTATATTTTGATAAGACATTTTTTGATAACATATTTTCGATTTTTACAAATATATATTTACTGTAAAAAATAGGTAATATATGGAGGCAAAATTTATTTGTACCTTAAAACGTATTAACAATTAATTTAAAATTCAAAGGTATATCTGTCCCCATAAGTGGTCTAAAAAAACCGCTGCTAACTGCCTTAGAAGAATGCTTTCTCAAAGAGAGGTCCTGATTAATCGATTTAATTAAGGAATCTTAGAATGAAAATTTGCAATTAATAAATTAATGCTATAATTAATGCATTAGATACAAAAGTTTAGGTATTATTAGTAAAAAAATTTAACGTATTAAAAAACAAAAAAAAAATTAAAACTAACATTTTGTTATGATTTTATAAAAATAATTTTAAAATTAAAAGTATAAAATATATCAATCGAAAGAAAATTATGCCAACTTTATGAAAACATATCTAATCTTGACAAATTCAACAAAATAAAATAAAATGACAAAAATTCTTTTTTCGCTTTTTACAATTTTTTAAACTAATACTTTTTTCGCTTTTTACAATTTTTTTAACTAATACTTTGCTCTTATTTTACAAAAATTAGTTCAAAGTTATTATTATTGTTATTAAAGTTATTATGATTATTATACGATATATCAATCAAAAGAAAATTACGAAACTTTATGAAAACGTACATATTTTTGACAGGTGCAACGTATAAAATAAAAATTTTTCATTTTCGATTTTTACAAATTTTTAAAAATTAATACTTTTGCTAAAAAATGATTTTAATATTATCCAATCAGTGCTAAGTTCAAACATATTTAATATGTCTGCAAAATTTGAGAGCGTGATATGCTTCCCTTGAAGAGTTATGGTGGACACTAATTTTTGTTTCAAACATATATACGTACACACATGCATACATACAGACAGACATTTTTTGAAAACCTATTGTAAACTCATTTTTATGACTCAGAATCCTCGAAAACATCGAGATTCATCGAATATCAAAAAAATAATTTTATCATCGTTACAAAGCTTTTGCTTTGAGAAAGCAAAAATCAACATTTTTAAACAAAATCTCTTTTTGTTCTAATAACTTATAGAAAAATTAGAAATGAAGATTATGTACGATTGTTAAGTTTTCATTCTGGGTTATCTAATGAGAAATTTAATGGTTTATGGGGAAATATTGTGATTAAATACAAACTGGAATGTGATAAAACTTTGTGCTACATATTTATTTTACATCTTAGGAATAGAGTAGTGAAAACGCTTATAGTATTAAGATATTAATTTTATAGTTTTTTCATAAAATTTGTCTATGAATCAAAATAGCTGCCACAGGTAATTCCAGTTCTTTTTACTATTTTTATATGCAAATGTTCTACATTTTACTATTATTGCATGTAAATAATTTATTTTTACTACTGGCAATATTTATCCACATACTGAAAAGGGTTTATTCGAATTTTCTGCTTGAGATGGATCCAAAAGCTACAATCACCCATGTCAGCCATTTTTAAATTTAGACTTAGGAAAAAAGTCTTATAAAATTTTAATTTTAATATTATAAACATTCATTCAATAAATGTATATCATAAGTAGCAAAAACTTTTATAACATTCCATTTTCTATGTACCTAATAACAACATGTACATTTTTTATACATGTATAAAACAAAACTTAACAGATTCGCGCTGGCATGATCCAGTTTTTGCAAGAAAAGACTCGCAAATTAGTCTACTTTTTGTATGATTGTAAAAGTAAAAATTAATCAAAATATATATGTAACCGATTTTGCTGCTCTTTACAATCTTAAAATGATGTAGAAATATCGAGTTTTTATTAAAAGTACGAAAGTTCAAATAAATTTGGAAAATATTTCAAGAATTGGCTTTACATTAGCCGACACATACCTGTTAATATATATCAATAAAAGATAAGTTAGTATTACAATCATCTTAAAATAATGAACTGAAAAAATCAACAACTCTCGTTAAACATTGGCTAAGAAAGGAAAATTAAAGAAAACCAAGATTTTATTTTAGACTGGGCACTTTTTGCGATTTTATTTAAATATGTATGTCTCTTAAAAAGACAATAACTGTATGTAATTTAAAGTAAAGGTTGACGAGGAGGTAAGTACAAAATGGCCTAAGACTAAGACACAACATGTATTTGGGATCCAATGACTCGGATCTTATCATTTTGTGCTTAACAATGTATACAGAAAGTTTTACAAATTTTGTCTAAGCTTCGCTAATCTAAGTGTTGATACAATCAGTAGTTGAGTATTTTTTTTATAAATTTCTGAAACTCTTCGTCATACAAGGCCAAAAATGAAATATTTTTCCAGAGTATCACAGAATTTCTTTTTTTTTCTTATTTATTTTTTCCAAGGAATGGCGACAGTAAAAATTTTCAATATATTTTTATTGAAAGAAGTTCGATTATACAACGATCTTCTTTTATATAAGTCAAGTAGGGCCTCTCTTGATTCGAGTAATCTAACAATCTATAGTTTTCATCTACCATAATATAACAGATTTTATCAAAATTTGTATGATTTCATTAATAATGCGATTGCGTTTGTTACTTTGTTCGTCGAGACTTGAATTGCTTGGTTTACTCGAACAAGCATAAAATATGTACAAAAGGTCACTGGTCCTCTGTTGTTCTTATAAACAACGAATTAAATTTTATATTTTCAATAACACACTATTTGCATTATGAATATAAATACACGCAAACATACATTAACGGGTTGTCCTCTCGTCTTTTTCATTAAATATACGTCAAACTGTCACAGTTACACTCAAAGACTATATAATAAATAGAGAAAAAAAATATTGCGAGAATTTTACGTATCGCTCGAATAATCATTTTCTTCTTTACAATTAACTAAATAATACAGAGTCACCCCTTGCAAAAGGCAATCAAACTGTCATGGTACGCGCATATACTGTAAATTGTCTCTTCTCAAATTAGCGCATAAACGTCGCTTTTTAAAGTGTTATCTCAGTTAGTTACACTATGAACCTTTTTGTAAATAGATTAATAAACAGTAAAAATAAATTTGTGAGATTCTGCGAAAGAAAAAAAGAACATATGCATACATTTTCATATTTCAATAAAAATGATAAATAAAGATCAATTGAAGGAAAAATTCCGTCAGTAGTATTCGCGCTTGCGCGCGCGTGTGTGTGTGTGTGTGTGTGTGTAAATTTGTAAACGTTATATGTTTCAGTGCAGCAAACGAGGGTACACAGCTCGTTTAGCGGATTACGCGTCTGTTCAATTGAAATGAAATCGACCTCGCTCGATCCAAAGGGGCTCGCTTATTCAAGTCTTTTTTGGTCTTAGAATGAAATTAAGATTATGCGCCGTGTTGACCGCGTAATAGACGTTGGCCGAGTTCGGCAGGACCATCTCCCGGTCGGGCAGGACCTGCGCCAGGGTGAACTGGTCGGGGTTCCCCTCGATGCAGAGCTTGAGCATGGCGTTGCGTATGACCTGGGGCGTGCGCTCGTTGTTCGAGAGCATGATGGACTTGTAGAGGACGACGCCCTCGGTCTCAACGTTGTCGCTCTCCATCGTCACCTTGATGATGTAGAAGTCGGGCGAGCTCTTGTGCGAGTGACTGGGGCTCGAGAGGCCGCCCGCGGCGCCGTTCGAGTTGCTGACCTGGGACGCGTTCAGGCGGCTCTGGTTGCTGCCGTTGCCGCCCCCGGAGCTCAAGGAGATGTCGAGCGAGGGCAGGGAAGACGAGGAAGACGAGGAAGACATCTGTGAGGGCGAGGTTCGCCTATCTAACGAGTTGTGTGGCGAGCTAAAATTTTCACAAGAATGTTACTTTAAGTGCTTCATACTTAAGACAAAGATTTGAAATAATCACACGCAGCTTCTCAATAAGTTAAAATTGTTACAAGACAAAATTAACACGTGGTACTTTTGTTACCTGGGTAACGAATCCAAATCGCAGTAGAACTGCGAGCTACTAGAGCTCGAGGTCGAGGCTATCGAGTCGTTCTTCCGATGGCCCGAGTTATTCTGATTGTTCGAGTGGTTGTGATGATGATGATGATGCTGCTGCGAGTGGTTGTGATTGTGATTGTGCTGATGCTTCTTCTTGGCGGCGGCCGATCGATTGTTTATGGTGCTGCCCGCAGGAGGCAGCTCGATCTGACAGCTCAGCCTGTAGGCTTCGCGATCGTCGAGGACGACGATCGAGTGGAACCAGCGATCGAAGAGCGGATCCGTGCTGAAGTTGTAGGCGTTGGCGGCGCCCTGGAGCAGTCGGATGCGCGCGAGCACCTCGAACTCCTTGCGACGCTTGTCGAAGTTTATGAGGCCGTCGGCTATCGCGTCGGGTATCGCCGTGTCGATCATCGTCAGATCTGTGAGAAATGTGCCCAGATACGGAATCGTTCCGTAGCTGATATTCTGAAAGAGGAAATGCCAAAGTTAATATGGAGACAAGATTTTGTATAAAGAAATTACTGACTGTAGTTCGACGCTACAGTAGCATTTAAAAGCTGTGTAAATAATTGAACCAAAATGTTGAAGCCATTTCTTATTTGTTAATGAGCAAAATCAATTTAAAATTCAATGTTTCCGCCTCAAATCTTATACAAATCGAACAATAAATAATTAGCGGTGATTAAATATAATACAGATTACTCAAATTACGTCAAACCAAGTCATCATTTCCCTTTTTTTATACAATAATGTACTGTTACATCAACATTGCTAAGAATGAAGGAATTGAAATAAGATTTTCAGACTAAACTTTCGAGCCTTTATTTCAATGACATTCGTCGAAATATTAAAATATATAATTGAAATTTGATATAATGGTAGGTTATATTAATACGTAAGAAAGGGTAATAATGATTTGGTTTTGTATAATTCGCTTTGTAAATTTAATTACGGTCAATTATTAACCTCTCTCGCGGCAAAATTTGAGGAGGGAAGCTTGTATTATGATAGACGTTGACAGCCCTCAAAAGAAAGCTAAGATAAAAATGAAAAATATAGCTGTACACAGTGATAAAATAATAAACGAAAATAAAAGCGAGCTACAGAATGTCTGCATCGTTCGGCCAACTCACCCCAGCGTGAGTATTCTGCTTCTGCAGGATCTTCTGCAGGTGTCGGTCGCTCCTGCCGGCGGTGTCGGCGAACTTGGCGGTGCCCTCCTTGATGAGCAGCTCCCTCTGCGTCCAGGCGTTGTTCTCCTCGGAGAAGATTCTCTCGAGCTCCCTGAAGACCTCGTACTTCTCCCTTGGCATGCACTGCCAGCACTTCTCCAGCCTGTAGACCGGATTGCTCTGCAGGCCCGAGACTATGGCCTTGAGACTGCTGAAGTTCTTGAGTATCCTGAGCTCCTGGGCTATGTCGATCCAGGTCTCGATGATGCGCGCGCGCTCCTGCGGCTTCGTGCCCTCGTCCATGAGGAGGACCGTCGCCATGACGCGCAGCGACACCGCGTTGAACTGGTTGACGGTGGCGAGGACGGTGGCGGCGTCGTGGCTGCGCGAGCGGTCGGCCCGACGCGACCAGACGGCACCGAGACACTGGTGGGCGACCAGCTTGCGGAATACCTCGGCGTCCATGCGCGTCAGCTGCTCGGCGAAGTGACGGTGCGGGACCTCCGGGAACGAGTAGCTCGACCAGCTGTCGCTGAACGAGTCGTTCGCGCAGTGCAGCCCGAGCCGCCCGTTGTCGTAGATTGCACATGAATTATCTGGGGATGACGGATTTTTGTAGAATTGCTTTGTATTATATTATTTGTCTGGATTATTCAAAATTAATCTTATCTAAAATAGTAACGAAGATGAAATAATGACAAATATTTATTTAATAATTTGTAACAAAACTTATAATACTTATAATAGCATTATAATAAGTCCTGAGAAATAGTCTAATTTTGAGTTTTAAAAGTGCATATTTATAAATATAGAACTGCAGACCCTATATGGCTGACCGTTTCTTGGATGGAAAATCTCAGAAACTAGAATTGTAGAACATTTTGTAATTTATTCCTAATTATACTAACACAGTTTACGCAATCATAATAAATTGTATAAAAGTTAATGACTTAGAAGCGTCTAACAAAGTTATTTATATGTCATTGATATACTTTACTATAATCTGTACCTAGTACACAACAATAACAATTAGAAAAAATATACTTTAAATATTGGAATCTTTTCTTTTATTGTATTATGTATTAAGCCGTATTTTTATATAAGATTTAAATAATGTACAAGTTGAGCTATAATAATATCTGAAATTAATCAATTTAAAATTGTTTCTCCTTTTACTAGAATTAATTCTTATGTAATTTTACTAATTTCATACAATTAAGTTTTAAAGTTTCTATGAATAAGTAATAGTTTTACGTTTTTAATTAAATTCTACGTTGTGGTTCTGGTTCTTTCTATAAATATTAAAAAAATGATTTGATTTTCATCATTTTCGAAAAAGTTGCAATGTCTACAGACATTACTTACATATCGTATACTGCTAAAAGTAGGAAAGTTACTGTTCGATAGATGATTTACTGTAATACTGGATTTTGACGAACAACGAACTAATAAGGGGAGACCATTGAGTCCGGGTCTTGGATTTTGATGAAACTTTGGGGATCCACTTTTGGAACGTAAAAATGAAGCACAGTACCCGTAGTTTTATCCAATGGGTCTTTAAATCATATGAGCAATGCTAAAAATCAAATATATATAGATATACTATCAACGTTCATTATATACGTCATATCTACCATACAAAGGCCCATTGGATAAAGCCACGAGAATTGGGTTTCATTTTTAAGTATCAGAAAACGATCCCGAAAGTTTCATCAAAATCGGTGAGCCGGACTCCGTGGTCCCTCCTTGCAAGAAAGTTTAAGTAACTCGTTTTGACATTGTATAAACAATTGGCGTTGGCTGATTAAAATAAATAAACAGTTTGCAATATTACTACTGCAAAAACGAATAGCGATAAGAAATTACAATAAGCGTAAGAAGCGATGACTCACCTAATTGATCCTCTCGCTGTGAGAACCTGTGCAGCCGATGGCGCGCCTTGAGCTCGAGCTCGGAGCCGGGCAGCCGGCGATGCGCAAAGTCCAGGAGCCGGGCGAGCAGCGGATGACTGGGCGGCGAGCGCCAGTCACCTGGATAGGCGTCCAGCCAGACGTGCAGGGCCTGCACGAGGGTCTTGCGATGCTGGGCGTTGGCCGCCTCGTCCAGCGAGTCGTAGCGCGCGAGCAGCAGCTCGAGCACCTCGCGCGGCGTCGTGAACGCCCGGTACGTCGCCAGGAAGACGTTTATGTAGGTGGACTCGAGCTCGCCGTCGTCGTTCGCCAGGCTCTCGACCAGGCGCTGCACCGTGCCCGCCTTCAGGAAGCGCACCCGCACCGTCTCCCATTCTAGATGCGAGATCTCGTCGTCCGAGTCCTGTTTGTTGGTGCATCATGGGTTCTCTCGTTAGAATCGTTGGGTTGTTTTGTTAAAGGCGGGTTTTATACGATAGATTTGTTATGAAAAAATAAACACTTCTGAAAAATCAGTGTAATACGTTCTTTATAGAATTTTACATCTATGGTTGACAAATTGAGCTCTTTTGAAGATTTTTTTTCTCTGTAACCATGTAATAAAATAGACTTTTTCATATTTATCAAAGCACTTAAAATATTATAAAAGATTCTTAATTAGTAGGAGCTAGACATGCACCCATACTAGAAAAATCAATTTATGTTAAATATCGAAAAGAAAAAAAAATGTTTACATTCGCCATTTTGTTATTTTTAAACATAAATTACTTTTTCTTTGGATAATGGCAGTACTTTTACACGTTAAATATCTCTTGGCATTATTTCTATCTGATAAGTCTAAGTACATATATCATTTGCACCGTGCACTAATATTTTCTTTTAAAATTGATGTTTCTTGAAAGAATTTTAATTATGTTTGTATGTCCATTAATTAATAAATACGAAAAAGTCAGTTTATTTCATGTTGTCTTTATTAAAACAAAGTACAACTAAAAAATTTCTCAATTTTTCATACGACAAAGTACTTAGAATGACCCTATAAAACATTATGTGATTTACTGAAATTTTATCTTGTTGCTTAAGATATTAAAAATTATCCTTCAGACAATAAATTTTGTAATTTTAAATCCAAAAATCTTCAATAATGGTGAAACGAATTTGATCTCGGAGATATAGTCTGTACTTTCACATAAAAGATTCAGTAGTTTGAAGTGGATTCTCACCGAAACCTGAGTAAATTATTCACGCTGTAATGACTTACGGTCACTTGAATTTAAGTGCTTTCCAATTGAATGAATTTTTCATGCATGCTCAAGGGTCAGAACTCAGAAATAAGGGAGCTAGTAGCATAGTTTATTGAGAATTCCACGAAAAAATGTTAACACATCGGTATCAAATATTTCTTGTAAAAAATCTATCAAGTTTGAAGATATTTATAATTTTATTTACATATGACTCAAATTTAATGGTGAGTTTACGTGCAAATTTAATTTCTATTGAATATTACGAGGTGAATAACTAAATTATAAAAACGAACTTACCGAAGCAGAAAGACTTCTTGTGGGCCTATGATAACGAACTTTTTTGAGGTAAACTGTGTAGATAACGCCGTCACCCTTTTCCTCGCCCCAAAGACGCCACGTGGGCTGTAAAATGACAACATTTTTATTAGATCACTGTGAAATAAATGGTTTGAAAGAATGTTCATAGTATAGCAAGCAATTACAAGCAAGTAAGATACAAGAAAAATGAAAAAAACAAAGACATTCGTGCACTAATAAGTTAACAACACGTGCCGTAATTAACCGGCTTATAGGTATACACTATAGGGGAGAACTAAATAAAGTCATACTCTACAGGGAGTAAATCATTTGACAACCAGCAGGAAAAAACTCTTTATTTACTTCCTTATGGTGTCTCGTATACGTCAAACGCTTTATGAAGGTCAAGGTGTGAATTAAGGATTTTCATAAATTTTAATTTCATGAATATTAAGTAGATCTTGTATGTACATATATACATATACAAACCACTACGCAGTAAAATGACATAATGGTTGATCTAAAGTATATGTGAATTACAAAGCATAATCTTAATTTTACTTTTAATCTATTTTAAACTTTACCCATCAATTAATTAACAACACGTAACGTGTAAAATACACACAAGCTGATTCTTATACATTAATACGGTTGAAATGGTAACGATGTTCCTGATCAGTTTCTGCATCTCTGATTGAAATGTTATTTTACTAGCAAATATAGACTTTTGCTTATAAAATATATATTGTTAAATTTAAAAGAGCGCAAATTCAAAAAGAAAATTAACATTTGCTAAGAAACCGCTACATTCTCTACCAGAGATACGACATCTACCGACCACCCTATTACACGAGGTCAATATCTTTGAAAATTAAACACGCGACCAATGAGCTAGGAAACTAGGCAAGTTCGCGGAAGTAATTCTCTCGACTGCGTACTCCATTTTTCACGGAGTATACAGCGAGAGCCGCGCCGCGCGCGGAGCAGCTAAAAGCCTTTAGTGTGCACGTGGCCCGAATGAATCTCCTCGGGCGTCGTCTCATCCGGGCGCTCCGCGGCCTGAATTATTCCCTCGTCGTCCACGATCTACCGACGCTCGTGTCCCCGAGAACGAGGAGGGCAGGTACAACAGCCCTGACACTCTAACTGCTCGTATTCAGGAACGAGGCTGGTGTGTGCATGTGCTCTCTGTGTGCCTTGGCGACGAGAGGAAGACCTCGTTTTGCGCCCGATCGCCAAAGGGCACACGTAAGGAGCTTGGCGGCGGTATACAAGAGATTTCGTATACGACCGTAGTGTACGAAGAGGGCCGCGTTCATGGGATGTACGGGGGTTATCGGCCGGGATGAGGAGTAAGTTGTCTAGGTATGATGAATTTTGAAAAAGGTTGGGTTGGCCGTTCAAGAGGAAGTATGAGGATAAGGGAGAATGATACAAGTTTTAAGAATATTGCAAAATAAGAAAACATTGTAATTTTTCTATCTACTACTATTTTATTTTAATTATCCTTTTAATTGAAAACGTTTTTATTTCCTAAGAAAGCATTCGTAATGAACATAAAAGTAAGATTAACATGCATTTTATGACAAAACTGTAAAAGTACAGTTTAGTTTCTCGAGATTGAGAGTAAAATAATTAAGTTGAAATAATGTTTGACATAAAGTAGACATTATTATTATTACAAGTCAACGACACGGCCTTTCACATCAACCTAAATTGCTAACTTATACTAGGTACTATAATTTGTAAAGATCTCATCCCACTTTCACTTTCATAATTACTTCGTAGGATGCATTTTGAGAACAAATTTTATAACTAAACATACAATTTGGTAATTGCAGAGTACTACATTAGACATGCGAGACTACATTATGCAGATCCTTTGCAATAGACTAATTTTATTTTAATAATAAATATTATCGAAACAGTTGCCTTCGTTTTTCGTATATCTAAACAATATACGATCAATCGATAATAATATCGATGATACTAATCTATTTTACTAACATGCACGCAATCCTATGCTGTACTTTTTTTCTCAGCAAAGTAATAGTAATGATCTGAATCCTTTGCAGTGGAATTAGCATTTCATACAACTAATTGTAAGACGCATACAGTATAAAACTAAAAAGAAATGAGTGAATTGCCCCAAAGGAACATATTAATATTAATACAGTTAAAATTCGCGAAATGCAAAACATTGCGTTTATATTTATGATTACATTAAAACATAGCCTTATGTATACCTGTGTAGGCTGTTACTACTGCTCGTACATTTATACACTGTAAATTTGTTACATTACTATTGATCGCTTACATGCTAAAGCACTGAACCCTAAAACGAGATCTGACCGACTATCTAAATTAACAATTTCACGCTTTATTGGAAAATTAAACGAAGACCGTTACTTTGAGTATAGCAACAGAAAAAGTTATCACACTTTCTATTAGAAACGTCATTAAAATCAGTCCATACTTAAAATCTATTTTGCTTATCTAAAACCAACACTAAGATATAGCCAGTCGATAGTTAATGGCGAGGCTATAATCTGCATGTCTACGAGCGCAAGATCCCATGGTAAAAGGTAGTTCAGCAATATATAGAGGAAAGTGAAAACCGCGCGAGCGCGCGGTAAAAGTTAATGAAAATCCGTGGAAAAGGAGCAAAAACAAATAACGATGGAGCGTTAAACGATCGTTTTCTAGAGCGCACTTAACGGCATGCGCCGGCACCAGCATCGCTCCCTGCGTAAAAAGTACGCGTACTCGGCATTATCGCGCGAGCATAATACACTGGAGGCGCGAGCGCGAGTCAGAGATCGTTAATCGAAAAGTCGGCGAGAAGTCGAAAGCGTGTCATTGTCGCGATTCTCTAACAGCGTTACATATATACACACACTCGCAAGAAAAAGACGCGCGATCGCGACAATTGCCGCGAGGTGGTATATGCAGCTCGCCAACTCGCTCTGCGCACAATGTGTATTGCGTGCGCGCGCGCGCGCGCAAGTGCGGTGGACTCGAGATGCAAGACGATCCGGTAATTAAAGGCGCGTGAGGAGCCAAGCCAGCCGTGACTCGCTACGCGAGTCCTCGCCTTTTTCCACAGCCTTGGATATGCGTGCGCATGACCGCTAGCCAAGCTTCTTTATGGTGTACTTATACTAGATGCCTTAGCGCGAAGTTGGCTTCGATGGGTTTTTTTCTTTCTTTTATTTCTTTATGGCATGGATCGCATATGGGAGAATAATAGAGGTGGCCAGAGTGGAAGCGAGAGTGTATCTGATGATTAGAAGGTGAGCTATTTTGTATAACAATGCGCGAAGTGTAAGTTGAGTTTGAATCAGTTCTGAGGAAGATTTTTACGACATCTGAAAGTAATTAATATTGTTTGTTTCTGTTTTTGATAAACAGTGACTTAGTCAAGACTTATTCAGTGACGTATTCAGAGACTTACAAGTTAGTTATTAGTTTAAGTTTATTCAAGTTATTATTTTGTTTCTTGTAAGAATCATCTCGGTTATGAATAATTCTATTTCTTTATTACTAAATCTAGAAATAACATTTTCATTACACTTAATCATACTGTTTTCAGTCATGATTCATTTTATTGCATCCGTAAGTGACTGACAGTATATCAAGATAATATTTAGTTATCAAAATACATCTTGTAATTTAGAATATAATATACATAAAAATAATCATTACATAATATAAAATTAAATTTAAATTATTAAATGTTATTTGGAAAATTTCGTACAGTTTGCGTACATAAACTTTTATTTTATAAAGGAAATTGTGTATATTTGAAAAATACGATCGATATTTCAAACATGAAAGTACAGGATTTCCATACCGGGTAGATATTTGAAATTTTATGAGTAGTCGTAAAATAACTTTCATAAATCTAAAATTGATAAAATATGTCTTGAACGTGCTCGAGAAAGATTGGTACAGCTGTTTATTATGTACATTCAATTGCAGAAAAAAATGTATTTACATTCTTATGTGTAAACATGTTTCTTATGTGCTCATATATAATAATACATAATAATATGTGGCATTCATAATAACTTCCGATCATGTATGATCGTAATGAAAGAAAATACCTCGAAATTTGTCATCATACACGGTCATAAATGATCACAATTAATCATATAAATGATCATATATATCACAATTAATCATATTAATGATCATATATCACAATTAATCATATAAAAGATCATATATATCACAATTAATCATATAAAAGATCACATATATCACAATTAATCATATAAATGACCATATATATGTATATCACAATTTATTCTCATATATTATGCACATATGTGGTTATAATGTCATACTTCAGATATGTTCATACATGATCATGTGATGATTTATTTTTAATTTTGAATACGCGCGCACAAAATAGCAAAATAACTCTATAAAAAGTAAACATGTTCTAAACGATTCACATTACAGAAAGACAATCATGGTCTCACAAATTAAAATAACATCCAATAGAATCCTGAGTCGCACGATTGTGAACCCTGCGAATGTTTCTCACGTACGCGTTCTCCTGATTACACCGAATTTTACGGCAATTCTTACGAGAAAATTCCCTCCTCTAATGTAACTCCCTCAACAACACACAAAAACTACGTGTCATACAACATTAGTCACCGCAAAAACCGACAGACAGCACGGAAACACGAAAACTCTTATCTCGCCTATATACTTAAATACTCGCACGACGAAAAGCCAAGTATAGCCGGGATTTTAGGAGGTAATAACGAGCCGCGAGGTCGCCTCCTCGGCTGGTTGCGTGTCTTGTTTTTTTTTACGCGAGCGGATGCCGCGCGCGGCGCGCGAGGAGTCCGAGACAACAAAGGCCCGGCTCGCGCTCCGCGAACGACGCTCGGCTCGTCGCAAGAGATCCCCGCGAGCAGATGAGTAAGCCGTTATCGAGTCCTCGCAGCGCGCAAAACGCATGCACGCGTGTATATATAGATATTATACCCATATAGTATAGTGTGTGTGTATACTCATCGCGGCGCACCCAAGGCTGAGGATTATCAGCGAAAGCGCCGTCGTGCGGGCTCTCGCGCGAGTTGCGGCTATTCCAGTGCGACATACGCATATACCGTGCGTCTGTGCATTCCGGAACGACGATCTAAGTCCGACTTTTTTAAATATCGAGTTTACATAAAATATTATATATTTGAATAAAACATATTTCATATAGAAATAGCAGGAAACACCAAAACATAGCTGTATAATTGAAAACAACACTAGCGAATAAATGCAGATTTAAATCTCTGTTTATAACAAGCTGCTGAATAAATGACTTAAAACTTCGTTTAAAAACAACTGCTGTTAGTGGTCTCGTCATACCGTATCAGATTTTGTTTGTATAATAGTTAACGAAAAATTTGGTTTACAAAAAATTTTGAGTTACTTAAATTTTTGATTATTAGCAACTTTAGCCCATTTTCATACGCAACATATGCACCCAGAAAGGTGTTAAAATTTCAGATCGTTACTAAAACATGATTCAAGTAATTTATCATTATTTTCTTTGTGTATAATTCTTTATGAAAACTACTACTTGAATAATTATGGTAAGTATAATACCTTTACCCGGAACAATGACATACGTTCACATTTATCCTTACTTTAGCTTCGTTTTCTCGATTGAAAAGTAAGTATTTTCTAACTTTGTTCTTAAACAAACATAATTGTCTTTGCTATTTCAAACATTTGAAGCTCAATATCTCGAAAACACGAAAAATGGACTTCGATCATTAAACCTCGAACCCGCGTTACGTATATATACAAGTATTCAATCTTTCGATTTTCTGATGTTACGAGAGAGGGAAACGCTTGAATAATTCCGAGTTGGTTTACCCGGCGCCTCTAAGGAAATTCAAATGCGGATGTATAGCATTGAGAGCGACGAACCGATGTATATGAAGTGAGCAGAGGAAACTAGTCGTTCGCTTCGAGAGATTTGAATTTTGCGCTGCTCTTTATACATTTTGCCAGGTTTGGAATTTTGTTTGCGTGCCGGGGTTTTGTAATCGATGAATTTTAATGGGTGATAGTGAATCCTTAGAAGGACGATTCTGGGATTGATCTCAAGTATTATATAATCGTTATTTCAATAAAAGATGCATCAAAAATCAAAGAAATTATTCTGTATACAGTAATTTATTCGCATGCTCTACCTAGACTAATTGTCACAATTAAATTACCTTATTAAAGGAGTGATTTCATAATAAAGGAAATAACTTTTGATCAGTAATGCGTAAAGTAACAATTGCTCCTTCAAGCGTAGTTTATAATTTTATTATGACATAAGTAAGCAAGAATAATTGCAACTATTGAAATGAAATCAGAATAATGAAGGATTTTAAAAATAATAGTACAATAGTTGTTAACGTAATCCTTACGAATTATTGTTGTATAATGCTTTCAGCTAATACTCAATGAATAATAAAAAACAATTTTTATTAATAAAACCAGAGAGCTCTACGCCAAACTATAACTACTCAATTAGCATTGTTCTATTCCTCGTACCTCTTCTAAAACAAAGCACTACAGCATAAATATTTAAGGTAAACCTTGGCAATTCACTTTTCATCCACTCTCGGCGCACGAAGAAAGATCCGATTTGAACAAAAAAAGAAAACAACCACGGCCAGAGAACGAGCGGAGGCATTACCGAGCGCGAAAAGAAACCCATCACGCGATAGCTGCGCCCAGAGTTCAGAAACCCTTCGCGCACTATCCGCATATCGAATCGTCTGGGAACGGCATTAAAATTACCACGATGATCACGCGATCGATGCGCTAGAAAAGAAAAAAACACCGAGAATCAACCGTGCATATCCACACGTATCCTATATTCCTCGAACAAAAAACACATGAAAAAGAGGCGAAAATAAATAAAAAAACAAAAATAAAATCGAATCGTCCCAAGGCTATACGCGAGGAGGTATACGAGCAAACGAGCATTCGCCTCGGTGTGTCGAACAAAGGCGCATGGTTTTTTATCCTCCTTTTCTCTCCTGAGTTCTAAATCCTGTTAACCACTGCGAGCGAACGCACTGGCTTCCGTCCGGCAGAAGCAGCTGGAATAATTACATGGTACTGTGGGCTCCTCTGAACATACGGCCGGCCACAGCAGCAGCAGCGTCTTCAAGACGGAGGGCGACTCAAAACGTTCGCCACCGGCGCGTCAAGGCAGGAGTCCGCGCGAATGTATGTAAGCGAGTTTGGAGAACGGATTGCGTAACGCGGGGGGAAAAATGAGCGCTTCTCGCATAGTTAATCGAGAAAAGTATTACTTGATCAGCGCGCGTATGTATAAACTATTACTTACGAGTGTTTAAGGATAGCGTGGTATACGCGAACGTTGGCAAACATTTAATTGTCTTCGTTTGACTGGTGATTTGCAGGAAATGTGGAAAAGGATGATTGTTGAATTAGTAGCTTTGGTTTTATAAATAATATATTGCGTTTCATTACTATGATCTCGAAGTAAAGTGTTTTATAACATAATGGCAAAATCACGTGTTTATTGCGAAGACACGTACAGTTGTGGAAAACTTGTTTTGTTAAAAACATAAAATGAATATCGATGGTACAGTTATAAAAAACAATTATTGTTTTATTTTTATCTAGACAGACTTCATAAATACGTAGAAAATTCATCGCGTCATATCGATGAATTTCGATAAAGCATTCAAAAATATGGTATAGAAAGTTCATGCGCATGCTACGCTAATGGAAAAAACAAATACTATGACACTGTACACAATGCTATGACAATGTAAATAAAAAGGGAAAACAAATATTTAAAATCTACGGATGGACAATTTGTAAATCATCTACATTTTTTGAGTGAAAGTTCTAGATCGTCATCTGGCAACTAATCGACATTTATATAGTCGTTTTGGAAGTATAACGGAATAACTATGATAATCCACTCAACAAATTACGATAAAAGTATGTCAAAGTCAATTACAAATTCGCATTTCCCTCCTCAAATCTTACCGACCATGAATTAAATAATTTAAATAGTTGTAAATAAATATATAGACCAAATTTTGCAAAATCGGAATATCATCGAAAAAGTTTTAAGCAAACTACATATGCAAATTTATCGACTAATGTCGTTCGAAAAATAACAAAAAATTCGAAAAATAAGTCAATAATTCAACCTGGGGATTTCATTCGAATAGTGATATCACAAAAGCGTTAAAATGTTTGTTTAAAGCTTCGTCTAATATTATAACATTATTATACAAAAAGGCAATGATTACATAGGTAATTTGGTCTTATATATATCTGATTACAGTTAATTATGTATCGTTCGCAGTCGATAAGACTTGGGATAGGAAATTTTAATTTTTAATTGATATGGACACCCTTAAGGATGCACTGGCTATACAATCGACGCATAAAGTTAGTTTTTCGCATAAAAACTATAATAATTAATTATGCTATTTAAATTAAAATCTATTGCTTTTTTAAAATAAATCTGTAGAGAATTGTAACCCGAGATGAGTTTGGAAAATCACAAACTGAAGCAGAATAATCGAAGTGAAAAAGTGAAAAACTGTAGTTTAGTGCGATTTTGTCGATTTTAACAAAAACAAGGAATCTTTCTCAATTTTACTTTAATTTATAATTTTCAGAGCTTGTGTGATTCGGATTACAATTCCCCACAAGCACAATTGTTTTACTAAGCAACAAATCGCATATGTACTTCCCACAATTAATTATTAAAATTTACAACTAAATAAAAAATTAATTTTTCACTCGATTGCATGACCGGCACAACCCTAGTAAATGCCACCTAATCATACCACCGCAAACCTTCACTCAACAACAACAACAAAAAAAGCAAAAAAAACAACTCAACCAAGTATAAACCAAACACACTGCAGGCAGAGTGCAGAATCACAGTCGACACTCCCCAGTGCAAGAAGCACGGTCCTCGGTTGTTCCATTACCTGCTGGACGTACCACTGGGTGGTAGACTGGTTCTTGCGCTGGGCCGGCTTGCAGGGCGCGCAGAGCAGTAGGGGCGCCAGCTTGTTGGGCTTGCAGGCCACCCCGGTGGCCCTCTTGCGCAGAAGCAGCGGCGGCGGCGAGGGAGGCCTCAGGCCCTCATCCCCGAGCACGGGCCACAGCATCCACCGCCTAAGCGGCGGCGAGCCCACGCTCGGCCCTCTTCCAGCGACGACTTAGCCGACCGCGAGCTCCGCCATCACGCTTGATCCGTACATCGCTGGCCACCTGAGCGGGGTTGCGAAATTTGTGCCTGTTTTATACTCGGGTGCTTTGGGGGGGGGGGGGGGGGGGTCTCGATGGTATTCATCTTTGTTTGGATTCGACAGCCATTTGCGGAGAGAACATTTTCTGTAGCGTTATAGAGAGCGCTAGATTCAGCTATTGTTTATGCGAATCGGCGAGATTTTTAGCTGCTCCAACAACATTTTTTACTGAAACTGCCAAATTGACGGTTTAGCTTTGTAAAAACAGCAAATTTAGCGAAATATTCGGCTATAATAAGCAAGGAATTTGGCTGTTTTGAAGCTAGCACTGGAAAATCGCTAGTTTTACATAATTATTCGCTGTTTTTGCCATGCACTTCTTACAATATTGTTTATATGCGAATGGATGTATTATTAGTAGTATTGACAAGTACTGAGTACTTTCGTATTGTCTTACCCAATTAAGAATACGATCGCATAGATACAATCCACGTGAGGTCAGACGAAATTCACCTTAACACTAAATATGCGTATTTAATTTTACTAAATGTAAAGTAAACGCGTGCTGTATCGCTATAGAAATGGTATATTTTTCTTAAAAGTTGAATGAATCATTTGAGTCAGAATGTCAATATGCGTTCTGGAAATTTGTAAATGAAAGTACAGTGAATTTAATTTGCTAAATGAAACAAATTCTATACCGTAAAAAATTTGTAGCTAAAATTGTTTTGAAATGAGAAATGCCTACTTAATCAGTAAATTGGTAAATTGGCTGTAAATTAGTAATTTAATTGAAAGAATTGAGGAGTGGAGAGAAGCACTGGTATAGAAGATTACCGCAAAAGAACAGTTCTATTAAGGGTCTTTCTCAATGTTTCCTGTAGTTTCTTTTACCATTTTGGTTTGTACAAATAAAGTACTTTATGCAAAATACAATATTTATGTAAAGCAAAGTAACGTAGGTAATGCAATTTATAGATATTTTTACTATAATAAGTTTAAAAAATATTGATTATATTGTCTATTTATAAACGTTTGCAAAAACAACAAAAATGATAATTGCCACTTCACCGACTGTGACTTAACGCATATAAACATCTGTCGCATACGAAAACTCGCTAAGCAAACGATTGCAAAGTAATCACCGGAAACCTGATTTATCTGTATTACACGTTATGCAGTCATAAATATATCTATAGACAGCCGTACAGGCAAGTCGAGACTGACGCGTGAAATCTTGTGGCACTATGCAAGGACGCCATGTTGAAATCCATTAACACATTCCAGTACTCGTAATGTCCAGTTTTTATCGAGGACAGATTCCTTTCCAACACGAATTTTCTCAAAATTAAACAGATAGTAATTATATTTAATCTGACTTTATCAAATAACATTGTCACTTAAATAAAGTTAATTAGTTTTTGAACAAAGATTTTTGACATTACTATAACGAACATTTTTTAATTTAAATAATACGCATGCAAATTAAAAATAACGAATTTAATCAATAATTTAATTAAGAATCCTCCTTTTATTCGTTTACAAAAGTTAATTATCGCCTCCAGAGAACGATTCCGACGATCCGCTTAAAATGCGTTAGCCACGATTTATCTTGAAATCGAGGGAAAACTGAAAGCCTGATTGATTCATGGGCAGCCATACAAAGGAGCACAGTGCTCGCAGCTTCTAAATTTAACCCGGAACGCGAGCGCGCGCACGAATCGTCTGGACTCGAGGCTGAGGAGTTACACTAGTAGTAGCGACACAGAGGCGCTTAATTCGCGTTCACTTATGTCGCAATTTGACATTTCCTCGTTAAAGCTGCTCGTTAAGTACTGAAAGTGCACTACTTGCAAGCACGCGAGGCGCGAGAAGCAGGAATTTCTAAATCAATGTTTAATTTAATTTTGCCGAGATCGCTTAATCTTTGACGGCACTAATTTTATTTACCAATTCATGAATGTTACCTATAATGAAAAATAATTATACTGTGAAGCATGTATGGGTCGGATAATTACTCGGAGCTTTTGAAAATACCTGTTGCTTCTGAATTTATTCTTTTTATCAAGTACACGAGTAACGATAAATAATTTACTATTTACAATTATTTCAAAAACCGTTAATGGTAGTTTGAAATTTTAGTCTTAAATTTGATACATGGGGAGTACCTTTCATAAAATTATATTACTCTCATGCTGCTATACTATACGCATGCTTTTCTCCAATTATTGTTATATCGTAATTGCTGTAAACATCCTGTTCTGTTTTATCATAATTTAAATTATGCCAATATAGACTAAGGGTTTCATTAATAAATCGGATGTTCTTCATTAAAATTAACCTTTTTACTATATAAATTTAGCATTTATACTAAAATAACTTTGTATAACTTTTTAAAAATTTGCTACTTGAAATTTTAGCAACATCTTAAATAAAGAAATATGCCGTGATATGAAATTCTGCTAAAAAACCCAGTACGACATTCGTTTTTCTGTGGGCTAAATAGAAGTTACTGTTCCAAAGATATGCCAGTTATTTAACTCGTATCATTGGTTTTAGAGGTATTATAAATTGCATTTATCATTTTCACACTATTAATATAAATGAAATGAATATTTCGATATGACTGTAATGCCAAAATAATTCATCACTTGCGACGATATAACTTTTATTTAGCTTTCATTAATAATGAACGAATGATAAAAGCAAGAAGTTCTGTTATTTTACCGCAATATTCAATAATAAAAAAAACATCGACGCAATAGATCCAATTACAAAGTAGATTCTATTCACCATCTCTAGCCAATCATTTCCCGCAACCGTTACCGAGAAAAATCAACACCGCCGACAAGCATTACGCTCCAATCTCCTCGACTTCCTACAACGGAAAATGCATCTAATATCATCCGGAACGTTTTTTTCCACCGCACTTTCCCGCAGAGCTGCGCAGCAGCTCCTATATATACATCCCGCGCGAAGCGAGTGGGCGTCGCAGAAGCAGCCGAACGTGCAGGCGACAGGCCATCAGCAGGAGCTGCAGGCGAGTGGAAATGACGCGTGTGTGTCATCGTGGTCGCGTCCGACGTCGCCGCCGCGAGTAAAAGCCGATCGATCGATCGGCAAAAGGTCAGCGCTCGTGGCTCGCGCAAAGGTCAGTCCTTGGCAATCGACCCGGCTCCGCGCGGCGGCAAGGTGGAACTCGGTAACAGGCGTGTCATCGAGCGCGCATATCGTATCGCGTATGTATATCGCGAGTGCGCCCTGCCCGTGTGTGCTCTATCATCGCCAAGCCGAGCTTTTCGCCATTCGCGCCCACCTGTGTATTTCTTCTTTTTTGCTCTTCTTTCTCGCTCTTTTTACGTGCGCCACTCAGCGACGGAGCTTAGATTAAAGCTGGGAGGCGCGCGGCGATTGGCTCGAAAAGGGTCGTGACTGTTCGAAAGTTCCAGTTGCGCGGGCATAAGCGGCCGTGGCTAATTCGATATTTCAATTTGAAGCCGAGTGTAAGAGGACGTTAAAGTGATGAAGGAGCGTATGAAATTTTGCACTTTAGCTTGCTGGAATTAAGAGCTGAGGGTACGTGTATGTAAAGGCAGAATTGGCCTTTGTGGGTGTGTTAGGTAGACGGGAATTGAATAAGTCGAATGGAAGTTGGAAAATAGTGTTTCATTAAAGGGCGCACGGCTGATGGAAATAGTGTGCAATAATTATAAATAGAACTGTGACGTGCCTATGCAGCTCGTCACGTGTTATAAGTTAGTTCTTTATGCAGAATACAATAGATTCTATAATAAGACTCTGTAATTTTCCATGGATTATATTTTTAAGATGATATTTTAGAATTTTCTTTTTTTTGCGTTTATATAATACAGTATAATACTTATTAGAGGTTATACTAAATTAAACTATACGTATTTATAATTATTCATTTATAACTGTCAGTATCGACTATTTATTTACAAAGAGTTTTACAATTATCCAACCTTTAAATAACATCACGTCGCACTTCGTAGAGCAACACTATGCAACTCAAAACTTATATAGTTTAAATTTATTTTTTAATAGAAACGTAACATAAGAAAAGAAAATATATACCTACACCTTAAAAAGCAGTAAAATAGGCTGGGAGCTTAATTTAATAATAAATTTTAAGCGAAAGCATTCTATCTCATGAGAAAATGAGTTTATTTTTTAGTCAGTTTCACAGAATTTTAAGTTGTCAGTTTTCCAGATCTTCCTACGCCAAAATCAATAAAATCAATGACATGTTAAATATTTTAACAGTAATATTGATACGGTTTGACAGACTTAAGTGAGCAAGAACTCCACGCACCATGAATAAAATACCGATAAAACTAAAAAGAGCACTTTGGGAAAGCGATATTGGCCCGCATCGCGAGAGTGCATAAAAGCGCAGGGCGCAAGTGTCGATGACACTATATACGATTCGCAGCAGCAGCAGCGGCCACTGCCTTTAAAGCTCGTATCAATGATAAAAGCCTTCCGTGCCTGTCGATGCCCGGCCACGGCGCCACCGCAGCCGCGATACGTGGGATCCTCCCGTATAATTCGACGAACGCCCTGTCGCGAAAAGATACTTTCCACTGCACGCGCGCACGTGGATTATCGTCCAACTCGGAAAACTGTAGAAGAGATAGTGCACGCGAGTGCAGACTGTAAAACGGGAATCTCTCGTTATTTTTATTAAAGGATTATATTAACGTATCGAAAAATTGGAAATCATCTCCATGCACGCGATTGCGATAAATATGTCATACATTTAGCATAAAATATGTTTACTGCACAGTGGACCCTCGGTATATCGCTGGCGATATAAATAGAAGCACTTGTATAAATATAGAATAAAAAATCGTTTTTCAGGTGAACCACATATTTGACAGCTAGTATAGGTTATACTGAACTGAAAGTCATTTAAAACTAGATATTTTTCATTAAATATTACACTAGCTTCTTCATATATTGCCGGGCGATATAACGGGGGTATACTATATTGAGTGCATTAATAAATTGGAGCAGTATGATTTGCATTTTACGATAGTACTAAAACTAGTTAAACTTGTTAGAATTGAATTAATAATAATGAATCAAATTAAAATTTTGAACTCCATTAGGTGCGAATTGAAATTTGTTATTTTTAAATTTAAACTCAAATAATGAATTTTCTCATTGCAAACAACTATTATAGTTTCTTTTTCTTAAATTCCAAAAACTTGGTCTATAAAAATCCCAGTGCACACTTTTTCCGAGCACGAATTAAACTTGACCTGATTCCGTAATAACATTTTAATACATAAAATGTAACCCTCGTACCAATCGCTGAAATTGCCGCAGCTCGGGAACAAAAGATAAAAAAATCAATGCAAATTTGACGCCGCGAAGAAAATGCCGCCGTTAATCATAATTACCCCGCTATACACGTTGAAAAGAAGAAAAAAAAAACTAATTCGCGGTGTACAACAATGAGCGCGTTATCGGCTGGTAAGGCCATTCCGCGAGGAGCGAAACGGAAAGCATTGCATAAGCAAGCCGATAAAATCTAGCGCGCGAATTAGATAACGAAAAGCGTGTATATGTCAAGTATAAGTGTGCGAGACAGCTCGCGGTGCGTCACGCGTGGAGAAAAATCGCTTTTCCACGCGTTCGTCTCAACCGAACGGTAGACGCGCTGCACCGAGTCCTCGAAGGGGAAGCTGCCTGCTATATAACCACGAGAGGCGTGATCGATGCGTCCCTGGGATTAAGTGCCTGGAGACGAGCGGTTCGTTGTCGTCGTCGTCGTCGTCGTCATTTCCCACGGCTGTCCTTACGCCTCGTTCTTCGCGCGGTTCGAATAGTTCCGAGGCACGTGCGGAGCATTGTTCGATCGCTCGAGAAATGCCTTGTCTAAGTGCGAGTTCGAGAGTTGGGTCTCTCGGTGCATATTATACAGTTAAGCTGCGCCGTGCTGCTGGCTTAGCTTAACTTGGAGAGGTTTGTTGTGTCGTCACGCTTGCTCGAGGGAGAATATCGATAGTTCGCTAATCCGGTTTTTAGCTGGCGCCTCGCCGCGAGGAGGAGATGGGATACCGGTTTCAAGGACACTCGCACGAATTTCTGAACTTTGGACATTTTACGGACGAATGGAGTTTTGCGCTCAATGTCAATATTACGTGGATCGATAAGCCTGATTGTAATCAAGACAAATTGTGTTTTGCTTGCTGAACGTCTGTTGCTAAATTATGATTGTAAGATAATTGCAGTTTTTTATTATTAAGTTTACGATGATAAATATTTTATTATTGATAAAATATTCAAATGAAAAAAGTGAAATTAACTTATTTTATTTTTTATTAACTTACTTTATTGATATAAAACATAAATGGCTGTAAAATTGTAAATCACGATATAAAAAATACAATGATAAGATACTTAGAATGTTGTCAATGCCTTGTTATATAGATTATTTCTTCGTGGAAGTTATTTTTATAAAAATATTATAGAAGCTCATATAAGTCGATCTGTATTGTTTTAACATGATTGAAAAGTTTTATACAAACTATATCCAAGAAGAAATTCCTAAATTTCTTTCAAAGGATTCATAAACCTTAATAAATTGTATTTGAATGGTTAAAACTCAAGTATCCAAAAATACTACTGCTTTTCAGAGACAAATAAAAAACAAAATAAATATGGACTATTTAAATATTAATTATCAAATGCTTATTCAAATAAAAGCATAAAATTGAAGATTAAGTCGATATGAGAAATAACAACTGTGTACGGCTAAGCCGCATATCTCAATCATGGAATGGCTTTGAACATGAAAGTAACATCTAACTTCATTATGCTAGGCGTAGGCACATATTGATTTTTCCAGAATGCCATAACTAGATTTCGATCTAACTCGTGGTAAAAAACACAATACAGATAGAAGCGGCGATATGCTTCGTAATAATACTTTCCTACTAAACCGTAGCGTCTACCGCCCGTATAATACGTCTACCTAATTATCCTCAAGACAAATAAGATAATTCCATATACGAAGCGCTCAAGTGAGTATGACAGCCACCCTGCACAAATCGACGGATCTCGCTGCAGTTCTGCGAAACGAACGTCAGATGAGCGCACGCACCGAGCGAGTCCAGAAGCTAATGAGTATACATAATAACGCGAGCCCGCGCTCGACGCATCGCCGATGATCCTGACGGCAAATGTAATTATTACCCGATGACGAAACTCGGCCGACTCGACGCGCTCTTTTATCGCTCGCACTTCTGTTGTTGCTAATACGCCGGGGCTAACAGCCAACTCGCGCGAAGAGTCACTCGCACCGAGCGCGAAGTGACTCGCGCGCCCGCGACTTCGCTTGTTATGTACAACGTGTGTAACTGCAGCGAGGTGCGATTACTCACGCCGCATTTCCACCAGACAAACACTAAAAGCGCGCTTCGCACGTGCTCCTATAAACTGAGTCTTATGTGCGTTGGTTACATTTACACACAACTGCTGCAGGAGCGCTGTGCATGCTCACGTGCAGTGTATACGGCTGACGTAGCCGGAGACGGTGCTGTATAATGGTAGAGTATCCCGGTGAGAGAGCACGTGCGCCAAATCAATTCTTATCCCTTTCGCGCGAGATCACGGCACAAAGTGGCCCGCCCCGCCGATTGTGTACGCGTGTGTGTGTGCGTGTACTTTCTCCAGGTGGTGCAGCGGACGTATTTCTATAGGCTCTCCTTTTTCGGGCTTTTGGCGAATATAGACTCGAGAGTGCGGAGCAAGCCGCGTGCAGCAGCCGCAGCAGCAGTCTCGAGAGTTCTTTGCATGAATCATGTAATCGAGAACAAAGTTTCAGGGAAACTCGAGTTTAGCGGACAAAGGGAGGCGCGTTTCTGAGGAAACGAAGAAAAAGGCGGAGGAAAATTGTATCGTGATTTTTCGCTCCGGTATTCCCGGGCCGTCGGAGTCGACGCCGACTTTATTCTTTGGCCTGTCTCGAGGGGAAGCCCCTTTAGGAATGCCTTTTGGAGTAGTCAAACTTTACCTTATAATATAATACTGTTTTGTATAAGATAAAAGAATTTCAAAGCAAAAGCTGTCCCCTAAAAAAGTAATAATTCACATTTCTCATAAGGAGAACAAATTATTTTATTCAAATGAGTCATTTCAAGTTTACACTATGAAAATCTAGTTAAAAAGTTTAACGAATGGAAGGCTTGGAATAACTTAACTCATTTCTAAACAATTCAGAACTTAATTGCAGAAGTTTTACTTAAAATCTTAAACTTTTACGATTGAATCTAAAACTTACTATGAATGTCTAATTAACATTCATTTAATTCGAATATCCGTACATTTTTTAAATATGCTAAAAGTATAGGTTTAATGCAAATTTAGTCAGCCGATTTTTATAAATAGAATATTCCTTAATTTATTAAATATGAATGGAATTAATAATATTTAGATGAATAATCAATTATTACTTTTATGTCCCTTATAATGAGCAGCATGTTTCATTTTTATAAAAAAAACACATAAATTCACTTATTATTACTAATAAATATATCACATTTGGAAGTTTAATTAACACGAGAATGTGTTTAATTTATCTAAACGTTTTATTTTTATATTCAATATATTAATTTTTTTGCTATGCTTATTATCCATCAATTACTTGGTGTATGAAAAACAGTAATTTTCGTTAAAAAATTAGACAAATTTTAATTTCAGTTCTAAAAGATAATACATGACAAAAAGATAATAAAAAGTACAATCAATGAAAATTCCTCTCCTGTTTTCTCAAAACAGTAAACGCAAAAAAGAGAACGCAGGGCTGTCGATCCAAACAAAGCAAAAAACACACGCAAAAACAAAATTTCGTCCACAAAAAATATTTTCTCACCGCATCGCCGCCAGTTTACATACTGAATCACCCGCTGAAATATTGTTATCCCGTAGCCGGTGCACGGAGCTTCGCCTCTCACAAGATAACACAAGCCTTATATCGTCCACTGCGATCTTCGCATACATCCACTATCTCCGCACCGGTCGTCCTATTTCACGCACTCAAAAACAAAACCCAAGACACAAGAGAAAAATCTATAACAATCCACCTTTCGCGCGTCCAGCACTGATAACGCCGAGTAGGCGAGATAGAGAGAAAGAGACAGCAAGAACTTGGAACGCGCGCGCGCGTCAACGTCCCGGGCGCGACTGGCTAGCGGTGCTCTCTTGGAGTTTAAAACACACGCTGCCGTGCCGCAGGCGGCAGTCAGCGAGCCGTAGAGAGAGAGAGAGAGAGAGAGAGAGAGAGAGAGAGAGAGAGAGAGAGAGAAGAAGGGGACCGCGCGCCGGCCGACGCGCGCGCGGACTTTGCTGCTGCTTGCGGAGCGCAGCTTACGAGCCCCGGAGAGTCGATATATAGCCCAAGCCGCGTGCATAACGAGCGGAGCAAGCGTATGTATACGCAGACGTAAGTACGAGTATATGCGCGGGTAGGTATATATGTGCGTGCGTATATACGAGGGAGGAGGCCGGCGGTGCAGCAGCCACGTGCCCCCCTACAGGCGCCAACGCCGACGACTCGATTCAACGAGATCTACGAGGCCGCATGCACACGGATACGCCGGGGAAAAGAATGGTATATAGGGTGACTGTATGGCTGGGTTGGGGTTGTACGGGTTATACAATCAACGCTGAAAGTTACTTTTTATACATTGTAATAATTATGGAGAAGTAACTTTTACATTTGTTATTTATTGTTTTAATATAAGTAAATTTTACTTCAAAGTTTAGACTTTAAGTACACATGTATTTAGATACCTAGTAATTATTTCTCGAGACTTGGGCCATTACTTATTTCAAATAAGCGTTTCTGTGAAAAATTATTAGAAATTCAGCCCCGATGTCGTTACGATGGTAACATTCTAGAGAATTGTAATCTAAATAATTATGGCTTCGGAAATCATAAATCGAAGTAACTTATAGTTCAAGTCAGGCTGTTAGTTGAAACACTTTCTTGTAAAGACCAGTAAGAAATGGTTAGTTACTAGTCTAAAAAATGTTACATCGAAAATCGAAACCGTCACTTTTCTGGCAGTGTAAGGTCGAGGTTTCACTATTTCTTTTATAATTTTTGAAACGGCATATTAAATTACGATTTTCTGCGTAAACTTAGTACTTACCAGGAGAATGCATACCCTATGGATAATAATCTATTATCAAATTTCAGAAGGTGATTTATGGTACTTAAAAATGAAACCTAGTATCCGTAATCTTTTCCAATGGGTCCCTGTTCTGACAAAAATTTACCTTTTTTTGACAACAACTCTGCAAGTTTTTATGCTGAAAAAATTGACTCAAAAGATAATCAAAGTAGGTGGAAAAAATTGTAACTTAAGCTTGGATTCATAAAAAAATATTCGAATGCAAAGTTATTAAGGGGGCAGACCTGGGTTAAACCCAAAAAAAGAATTTATTTTTACGAGTCCAGAAAACTTTTCATGTTTAAAAGCAATCATACTGAAAAATATTATGCTGTCAATACACAATAATATCTTAAATTTTACCGTAGTACAACCTCAAAATCTTGATCCTACACGTCACAATAAATCATTATTTTCAATACCATATTTATTAAAGGAACTTTGTTCCTCACACAATTCTAGGTAACATGATGAACGAAAATTTTTTTTCTATGGTCATTCGACTCCTTTTGACGTGTGTTAGAAAAAGAGCGGAGCTCTTTTTCGTTAAAATTTTTATTATTTTTTATAGAGATCCAATGGATTTTTTGAGTGTTTCTTTTAATCTTTTTTAAAAAATTGATTGGACCTACGAAAAAACAATAAAAACAAAATTTAACGAAAAACTGTTTTGCTCGTTTCGTAATGCAGATCAAAAAGCGTCGAATAATAACAAACCTTTGAGTGTAGTTTTTTTCACCTACTTTCATTACCTTTTCGATCAAATTTTCTAGCGTAAAAGCTTGCAGAGTTATTGTCAAAAGAAGAGATACATTTTTTCATTTAAATAACGCATATTATATGAAGTAAAATACCTCATATCTCGAGAACAAGGATCCATTGGAAAAGATTACGGGTGCTAGGCTTCATTTTTAAGTACCAGGAATCACCTCTTTAAGTTTCATAGACAATCGTTTCTCACAGGGTGTGCACTCTCCTTGTTAGTTTAATTCTCTTAATCTTACTTCGATTTGTGATTCTCAAAGCTAATGTCATTAGGATTACAATTTTCAATAGTTCTACTAACAAACAATAAATCAATTATACCGCATAAATAATTAGTACAGTTTTTAATTGAAAAATTAATTTTTGTCATGGAGTGTATAGCCTACACAACCTTAAAGGGCTTTGTGCGGGCTGCTGCACTGCCTTGGTGTGTGATTCGTCGCCCTCAGAAAGTATATGAGAGAAATGGCTGGAGTGAGCGGATGTTTGATGTGTGTTTCGGCTGGTGTAAGAGGGTGGATTTCATTGATTATTCGGTGGATGATGTGCTGGCGTCGGGGGATCGATTGAATTTTTGTGAGGAAACGTTTTTGGTAATTTGATTTCATGACTGGCTATATCTACTGAAAATAAGAATTTATGTTACGTTGTATGGTGTTTATTCAATATCTAGTCTTAGGGGTGCATTATTTCTTACATACAAACACGATTTTATGTCGTGGGAAGGTTGGTAGTAAATATTAAATAAAGTTTTATTTGTTTATATATAAACTGTTTGATTGCATCTGTGTATAAGAAAGATTTAATCTGTTATTCCGAACTCATTCAGATTCATTACACATACTAATTTGAATCAGCTTTACGATAAGAAAATGCTAGTGGGAATTCCAAAAATATTATAAGTTCATGGTAAAACCCGCGCGATTATCATCAAGATTCAGGAAAAATACAACATAAGTTACGTAATTTCAAACAATCAACAAATTTCCACAAACTTTATTTGTCCATTTGTCGTCATAAACGAAACAATTATCCTTAATAGTTTGAACCGATCATGTCGAAGTCCTTTCAATACGCTACTATAAAAATAAAGAGTCGGCAACAATTCGACCTTCCTTGCTAACCCCTTGTTTCCATTAATCCCGGTCTCGGCGAAGCAAGCCGCTCACGGCTTAATGAAGACGAAGAATCGTTTAGCCGCAATCGAAGGGTCAATTGTCCGACAAACGAGGAAAAAAAAAGTCAGCTGTCGCTCGTTGTTCAGCGCGCCGCGCTATACACGTGCCGCCCCGGTGTCGAGCGCGCGCAAGGACTGACAGACTCGATTGGTAAGGCACGTGACTGACTTTGCCGGCTACGGGCGCCGGGCTGCCGCTGCTCAGGAGCGACGTTGGCTGACGTTACAGCTCGCGCGGGAACTAAAAAAACTCTGTCGATAAAACTTCGTATGGCTGATGTGCGAGGGCAAGGCGGCGCAAATGACGAGCTGATATGGATTTTTATTGTGTTATTTAGGAGATTAGAATTATAGTATCTTTTTAGTAGATTTGTTGTACTTGTCTATGACAAATTGATAAATTATAAATATTTAAATATTTCTACTTTCTTTTATATACATGATAAATTTGTATAGTATTGCGCATCAAATTGTATCTGATATATGAGAGTTAATTTTTTATCATAAAATGGTGTATTAGAATGTTTATAAAAAATAAGTTTATGTTTTAAGACTCATACATATAACATGTGTATAAAATGAAGTTCTTTTTTATTACACGTTCAAATTTAGCGAATGCAATATCTTTAATCGAGAGAAAAATTCTCTGGAAATTGAATGACAGATCACTTACATAGAATGAGAATTCACTCGGAAAAGATTAATTGCATGTTGCCTCTAAAAGAGAGAACATTTCATTTGATTAATTTCAGTGTGTAATCCATAAAATGTTCATTGTTTAATACTTCAAGCTTCGTCTATTTCGATGCTGATTTTTATATATATGAAAATGAATCAGATGCCCAGGATGCAAAGAGAGTTATATGATTCCATTGTAAGATAAAACCATACGATCTATATTCCACTGTGATATGACACCCGGAACAGTTGTTATTTTATTACCGAAGCTAGTACCAACTCGTTTACAAAACAGAATGATGTACAAAATTGACCTAGAATAAATCAGACCATTTAAAAGCCATCGAGTGTAGAAATCCATAACAAATCCAACAGCTCCAATTACCAGTCTTAAATTCGAAATCTCAACGACGAAAAACAAGGTCTACAAGCACGTTAAACGCGCCGCTTATCACGCCAAAAGAAACAAATACACGCGCTGCACTTGAAATAAAGCCGAGTGCGCCGATAGCGGGCTTCGCCTTGATCGATGCACCTGTCGCGGCCCGAAGAACTGGCGAGGAGCGCGCTCGCGGCGCGGAACTATACTCGCCCTGGTGGCGCGCGGCGTCAAATCGGCGAGTTTCGCACTTCGGTCACGCTTTCTAGAGCCGAACGAATCCGGAAAGAGCGGACTCTCCGCTCGCGTAAGTGTCTCTCTCGCGAGCGCCGAGTGCGTGCCTTACTTCTGTCGTGCGACTTTGCTTCCTGCAGAACGATCCCCGCGCGCGGAGCTCCGCTGCCGATATCCGTCGATCGGAGCGCGCTCGTTCGCTCGTAGAGCCGCAAGTCGGAGGTGGTTTCCTTTTTTCTTCTTTCTTACGGCGCTGCGGGTTGCCTTAATGATGCATTATCGTAAACACCGTCGCGGAGAAGTGGGCTTTTTTTGGTGATTTGTGTAACTGTTGGCTTTAGATGCGGGTGATGCAAGTCGCGCATAGGCTTCTGTTCTAGAAAGGTGTGTAGCTGTGGTTCTGAAGTTAGACGCAAAAACTTCATTGCTCGAGAGTGAAATTCGTAATAACTGGTTGCTCTGTGGTATTAATTATTCAATTATAACTTGCAAAGATCTTTCAGCTTCATGAATAAAATCTCCATTTTAAGTTCGGAATGTTTAGCGTTTGCATTTTCTAAGTTTTTAATACGCTGTAATGATTTTAAAATTTTATTGGTATAATTCATCCATGAAAATGAATTTATTTTATATTTTTGATTAAAGTAACTAGCGTCACTACACTGGATAAATTGCAATCAAATTAAATTTACCGATGACGTTGAGTGATTTTCTGAAGCTCAATCTTATTTGCAACATTAATCCAATAAAGTGCATTGACGTCAGCTAGAACTTCCACACGTCGTAATCAAATCGATTTCAAACTGTACTTTTCAATAAACTCTGCCATTAAACACGGCACTTTTCGGATCGTAATTCATCGTTCCAGCAAGTGTTACTGCCCTCTCTCACACGCATAACGAAGCGTACAAATCGAATAATTCCATAACTGCATATCCGCGGCGCGCGGCACTTAAAAAAACTCGCATAAAAGTCCAACGACCGACGAAGAGCGCAGACGAATCGCGCCGCATAAAAATGGAATAAAACTGCGTGCCCGTCGACGCAGTGTAGCCAGTGCACGTGGGTCAGTCGGAAAATAGCAAAAAAGCGAGTAAGAGAGCGAGAGAGGGGGTCAGTGCACGTGCTTGACATTAGCCGATAAGCGTGCGCAGGCGGTGACAATGAACCTCCCCGCGCTTTTATTCGCCGGCCTTTCCTGGCGCGGTGGCTCTTATCATACGGCCGGGCCGCTCTCGCACACACACACATGTGGACGCACGTGCGTACAAGCGCCACTGCACATCGCCATCGTCCGTGCACAGAGATGTGCGTGCGTGTGTGTGTGTGTGTGCGCGTGTATATATATGCAGTGTAAAACTGACGTCGGCGCGGCTGTGCTAGCCGATGACGCGCTCTTGCGACGTCGTCGTCGTCGGTGACGTCACGCCATCGACAACGTCGACCCACGCTTCTACATAGCCATGAGAGACGCTGCTGCGCGATAACAAGGTGGCTCGCGCGTTTGTATACGAGCGAAGGAGATATGGAGAGGCGGTGAAAATTCGCTCAATGAGATTTTAGATCGCGCGCCTACGTAGAGATACGATGGTATTATAGGCAGCGAGGCGAAGGTGTACAAGTGCGAAAAGCCGATTGATCGATATACAGAGCGAACGTCACTTGGTGCGTACGTTAGGCTAGGATGATGTGGGAGTAGGAAATTAAGTTTGTTTATTTTAGTATGAAGTTGAGCGAACAATTACGTTTGAAATTTATGTCAGTGATAGAGGACTATTGCGTGTGGTGGAAAACAAATTATTGTGCTGCACACTTTTGTTATTTTCCAAAATATTGTTTTTAATTCGATTTTAATACAGATTAAAGTTGCTATTTGTTATATGATCTATAACTACTTGTTATAGTTAGGATATTTTGTTTGACATAGACATTGTATCAATTGGAAATTATTTTTCTTGATGAAGAATGACTTCTGAATCACTATTAAAGCAAAAATGTATGATTTATATACGTTTTCAGTAATAGCATAGGTTGTTTTGAATAATAATGCACGTTAAATGACGCAAGCACTCGAAATATCTTTTTTTACAA